>JAEQBA010004669.1:0-340469 GCA_019434445.1 Phalangium opilio | reverse complement strand
TGTGGGTGCTTGTAGGTACTTGTGGGTGCTGAAATTTGTTTTCCAAAAGTTGTATGAAGCTTTTTATGGAACATACGTTTTAAAGTCATGGTTTTAGTAATATAAAGTTTTACCAAGAAGCGATATCTAGTTTCCTAGGAAGAAGGTATAAGATGCCTAAGTATTCGCGCGCCATAGTCCCAGTCCCACTTTCAAAATACAAGGAGGGACGTTAAAGGAGGCCGGGCTATTTCGCCTCTCCTCAGTCGGAAAATACGTAGTTTATGTCATTCGCGTCGCGTTTACGTGAGTTTTCTGGTCCGTGACCAAATAAGCATTTTTTAAACTGGACATTAGGCCAGCGACTTTGGAATAAATAAACTGGTCCGTGACCATTGACCAGAGCACGTCGTCTGCTAAACTAAAGAAGTGGATAATTAAAATATTAGAATTTTAATGTGTGGAGTCTGATTATCCTTGATCTTTCTTAGTATTCTCGTGGACGACTGACCCCCCCCCCCTCCGATTTAATTTTTGAACTGGACCAGGCAAAAAATGATTGTAATTGTATTATGTTAATTACAATAAGAATACAAACTTTTAATGATTTACGTTTTTTTTTTGAAGTATCATTATAAATAAATGTCTGATTGAGCTAAAGTTATGGTCCCCTATATATATATGTTTCTGCTTAGTGCAGATTTTGAAAATGTAAATCAGTTTCTTAACATTCTTAATTATAATGAAGACTGAAGGAACAGATATTAATCAAAAATGTCCTGATTAGAATCAAGACCGAAAAGTTTCGATAAGACTGAGGTTATCACTTGTCTGAAGGATCAGATATTAATTTTTCTTTTAATTGAAACTTAAATGCATGCTTAAGAAAACAAACGTTCCATTACCGTTTTCCGTGAAATAAATTATTTTACTGGTAATCAATTTCAAAAATTTACTTATCTCGGCTTTTCGACCACAATTCCATTCCCCGAAAACATTTTATCATTACATTAATTACTTTTGGGAGATAACGTGTCAAAATAACCTATAAAACAATAAAAACTGTAATAGCGGTCTGTTTAGCCATGACAACAACCTTTTAAAAGTTACAAGGACTGTATAACCCTTTCGAGACTAACAGGACCTGAGCAAACTATAGCTTAACCTGCTACTAGTACGACCAGGAAGAATTGATGTAAACTGGAGTTGAAATTTCATCATGTGCGACCTGCGGCCCAGAAACTCTCCCATAGTCCCAGTGTGTGTAGAACATAATTTTTTCGCTGTTATCTGCCAAAATCAATCTTTCTAGGTAGTGCCGCCTCCTCACTTGAATTTTCATGATATATTAAGGTTTAAAGGAACAAAATACTAGATTACTTTTTCACTACCATGTCCCTCTGCTACCTAGAAGCAAACTTTCCTCTCTTTTGCTACTCATTACCGGTGCCATTCCCTTAACTTTCTGTTCGTTATAACTACTATCATGAGTTTATTTATTTCAAACCAAAATATAAAAAAATGGATTATTTTTCCTTTTGTGCTACTTAGAATTTACAAATGTATATAACGTTGTGCCGTGCCATATCAAATAGTCTCTAACTATTGTTTGAAACTAGAGAGAGAAATTGGTCAGTAACACTGACCATGCCCTGAACTATGAGAAAGAACAATACGACGGTTCACTAAAGTACACTTGATATTACACATCATTTTGCAAAACCGCGAGTAAAAATGTTACTGTCCTATTGAATTTGGCGACATTGGTTTTAGAATAATTAAAATTCCCACTGCGAAGCGTGCCGGTCACGAATGGGGATGTAGCGTCTTTAGGAACCTTTTAAAACGCAAAACCATACACGTACTCTCCCAAAAGTAATTAATGTAATGATAAAATGTTTTCGGGGAATGGAATTGTGGGTCGAAAAGCCGAGATAAGTAAATTTTTGAAATTGATTACCAGTAAAATAATTTATTTCAACGGAAAACGGTAATGGAACGTTGTTTTTTCTTAAGCATGCATTTAAGTTTCAATTAAAAAGAAAAATTAATATCTGATCCTTCAGACAAGTGATAACCTCAGTCTTATCGAAACTTTTTCGGTCTTGATTCTAATCAGGACATTTTTGATTATATAACTTGAAATGGTTTCCGTTTTGTCAGTCACGCTCTTCGTAACTTTCATTAAGTTTTAATCGATTTGTATGAAATAACTCCAGAATTTAGTTTGTTTTTCTTCGTTTTCCAGATACCTTATTTTTCAATTATTACTCGAACAATTATTTATTTTAAACTTATTTGTGATATAATGATCTTAGTTTATTTCAATATCGTAGAAAATTACGCGTTTTAAGAATTGCCATGCTTGATGTACGAAGTTTTACAATGGAAATGTGCAACAACATACATATTTTGGATTAACTTCTTTTACCTTCCATCAGAAGGGAATAAGTGAGAAGGGAGACATTAGAGCCTGCTATGGTAACGGGAGTCCGACCAACCTCAAGAAAACCGCGAAAACTTTGCGCAAGTACACAGTACAGTACCAATTTACTGCAAATATAGTTCTTTAAATTCTCCGCGGTATCAGGCGGCCTATTTGTCTGCTAGATTTTCATTCTCCAAAGGCTTAGGGCTGTCAATGTTTCGTTCTTGTGTAATTATAACCTCAAGTATGTATTTTATTGAAAATAATTTTTATTTTTTAATATTAATTCAGAATAATTAGTGTTCATCTATTTATTACCTTCAAGTTATCTGATTTTGGTATGTTCCCTCAATTGTATGCCTAAGTACTAACGTAATACGCTGGCTTTTATACATAGAAACAAGCTTTCACAAGGCTTTACGGTTATGCTAGGAGTTTACATTCGCATGAAATCTGTTTATACTTACATTAAAATAGGAGGATATAGACGCAGAACCTCAGATAAAAACATATCCATGTATTTTAGTTTACTTATAAAGGAGAGATCGATCGTGCCCTGAGATAAAAAGTAAACGGTCTGAGCGTAATTTTAATTTTAAAATTAATCTTCCTTAGCTAACATGTTTTTCTTGAACACTGAATATTTCTTCCCGAAGCTTCTCTTGCATCTCACGGTTGTTTACCAACTCGTGAGAAGCAAATCCCAAAGTTATTGACGTGGTCTCATAGCTGTAAAATAAAATTTCTAAAATAATCCCTTATCATCTACAACGTATCTTTTAAAGTAATTAATCCTGTGATTAATTTATATTTTCATTCTTAAATGATTCTAAACTGGCGAGGAAAATCTGAATATAGCTGACTTAACTGATGAAGGCTTACCCAGCAAGAGCAAAAATAATTGTGTTCGATACCACTTCATCTTCGGTCAAGGTTATTTTCTTCTTACCTGCATGAAAAAGCGGTCCATTATGTAAAATATATTGAAAGTCATTCCAAAAGAATTTTAACAGAATTTAACATCCTGGTCTTAAACATAAGGCACAAGAAATGAATTCGAACTTATTTTTTGTGTCTCATCAACGTTGCTAGTCGTCTCGGTGAATTCGGAATCGGCCGTTAATGACTCGTCGGTTATGTGCTCAATATCACTGTTCATTTCCGCGTCTAGAAGCAATTGTAGTAAATCTTCCCTTCGATTCTAAATATACAAGTTATTTTACACTAATCCGAAATGTGCTTATTACATATTCTCAAGTTTTAACACATACCTTCGGGTCCGTTCTTCTCAATCGGATCATGTTAACAGCACTTGATATCAGTACCCTCGAGCAACAAATTCTAAAGTAGTGCTTGATTATTTCTTGACATTTTCTTATACGACCAATGAAATGTTTAGCTTCTGGAAAGCAAACTGCATTCGTGATTAATAATCAGTTCCGCCAAACATTATTTATAACTAGAACTGGTGAGCGAGATTTTCACTTGTCCCTATTACTATATATATGTTAACCTGTGTTAAGACATGTTTCAATCTGGGGGTTAGCATTTTCATATGTCATAAAGCTTAAAATGAAGCAAAATTTCAAAGCAAAAAAGAAAAAAAACGTTTTGCACATAGTTTTTGGGTTCGAATCCAGTTTATCAGAGAAGATATCTGCCCTTGACTAAAATTCATCTCACCAATCAATAGACCCAACCAATAAATCTTTTGAATTTTTCTAACCGCTCAGATCTCGTTCGCGGGTTTTGAGGCGAGAAAGGGATAAACCTATTGGCTTGAATTTGCCATGCGCAGAACCGGTTTTACCCCAAGAGTCAGACTGTAATCCAATCAGAAAAATATGAGATTTATTTTCGTCGCTTAACGACAGATGGTACTACAGTCAACTTCGTTAGTCACGTGATCCTATCCCTTAGATGGAGACGAGAGCAAACCAGTTTGTTTACTTGTTGGTAGGGTCTATTCTTGTCAAAATCGAGAATAAGAACTTACAACAAATTAGATTCCAACCAGAAGTCATGCCCTTAAATATATCTTTCATTGAGAGAAGAAATGGGTCTTCGGAGTTAGTTTGGACATTGGACTCCACACCAAAAGAAGTTCTAACAATAACGTCAAGTGTTAACCCCTTGAACATGTCGAAAATATCGAATGAGGCGTCTTTAACGCTATGATCTTCAATTTTCCTCAGGAACACCTTGATGGCTTCGTTTATAAGAGGAACCAACTGTGTTTCGTAATTTATTGACGTTTTAATTTAAACATATTTTATTTTATAGTGATAGATTGTTTCAGAGATGACCGGCTTTAAGCTATGAAACAAACTATTGTTTAAAAGTGTAGCTTGTATTTTCATTGCTTTGGATATACATTTATCATTTAACCTTTTTCAGAATCTTTACCTGTTTTATTTTACCGCTGGTAAACATTGGTGTAATTAAGGCTCTTTGTTTTTTCCACCTTACTCCCTGAACATCCAATACATGTTGGTTGCTCTTTTCATCGTGGCAAAATCCACCTGGTATTAAGATCTGAAATTTGTATTATTGATTGATTCAAATCATCAATTTTGACGAAAAGTATTTCGAACTTCTAATTTAGTAAAATTTCACGCAATGGGTTAAGAACACGTGCTCTGTAAGTTCGGTGACCAATGTTTCGTCAATTAAAGTTATTGCTACTAGTCATTTGATTTGTATACAGGGTAATACCAGAAGCCGTTTAGACTTTACACATGAAGTACGTAACATGTGCCTGGGGAGCTACACGATAATCTCTAAGCTCCTAGGAAAGAACCTCCCCTTACGCGGAAGGAAATAGTTCAGTAACGCGACTCCTTCGGAACAATCTAAGAACAATTTGATGGTATTTCAATTGGCTTTGCTCAGATTATTGATGGCAACTTACAATATACCATCAAGAAGCAATATCTAGTTTACTAGGAAGAAGGTATAAATTCCTCACATTTCCAGCTTTTATCTCCAGTCCAAACGTAGGTCCGGAGTTAATCCCCATCTCTCATCTCATTGGTTCTCGAAACTCACGTCAGCGCGACGCGAATGACGAAAATTAAATATTTTCCAACTGAGGAAAGGTGAAATAGCCTGGCCTCCTTTCACGTCCCCCCCCTGTATTTTGAAATGGGGATTGGAACTATGGCGCACGAATACTTAGGCAACTTACACCTACTCCCTAATAAACTAGATATCACGTCTTAATATCATCAAAGATCCATGTACACGAGTACTTTCAAATGCAAATTTAATATACAGGTTTCCCCTTAAACATACTGGTCGGTTCATAAAATGATTGAAGTCTCGAATTTGAATTCGTTTTACTAATTCGATGTCCGATACCACCAAAACGGGTGTGGCGCCTAAGAAATATCTGCAATGAAACGTTTTAATAAGAAATATATTAAAATTAAGAGAATAACTCCCAATAAAAGCATTGCAGGCCACCGGGCCATGCAGTACACTGAGATTCATATTCAAATAAATATATTAATCCACGAACCATAGATTTGTGAAGCCCCTGGGCCAGTGCCGTACAGTACAGGCCCAATGGGTAAGACGGCCCTGGGCTTATGGCGATGCGAACCTAATTTTTTTTTTTGATACGCTTTCTGTATTTACCCATTGAGAACCCTTATACGCAGAAGCCTCTTGGGTACCCAAACCTAACATGAAAACCCAGTTGACCCCAGGTCACACGTATTTAGGATATGATTGTATGTTAGGCATTCCAAGTTGAAGTTGGCATTTTAGTTTCTTACCCAAATACTCTTCCATATTTCTTTCTCCAAACTCTCATGGCACCAGAAAATGTCTGTCAATTGGAAGCTGAATTAGGTGTTTCTTAATTTACTTAAAGTTCTAGATCGTTCAATATTTTACCAATTTTTTGATTTCCTTAAGATTCCCAAGTATAAGATGAGGCTCAGGCCCCGCTAGTCCCATATCCTTGAAGGTTCTCAAAGTTTTTCTCCTTTGTCTAAATTTTTAAATCATTAATTTAGATGATAGAGGTAAAAAAGATCGCTTAACTATACAGTTCGCTCCCAGATTTGAAAAAACCAGCCTTTAAAAACTTTAGAAAAAAAAAATGTTCTTACTTGAACCATATTGTCATAATAAGGACAAAAACAGCGGCAAGCATAGTAAGCCAAATTTCCATAGTTTTAAATATTCTCTATTATAATATAAGGTAAAAAATAGTTCAAAACTCTATTATTATTAGAACCTCCTGTAGCACAGGATGTATAGTGATTTAAATTGTCATATAGATTCCCTATATATCTATCTAAAAGCGCTGGAAAACATTGTAGAAGGATAGGCCACTACTAAGCTCAGCGTTGTTACTAAATATACATTCGTAATAGTACTAAAGCGAAGTATGGTTATTTTGAAAATATATTATATATATACTATTGATTCTAATAGCTTCACGCTGTGAATGAATGACAAACTTGGACTTACTTCGATACCTTTGTTAGAAGTTCGTTGCAAAGATTTCAATTAAATGGTATGTGGTACTTTCTACTGAAGCGTTACGTGAACACTTAAAAACCCGTATTCGGCATTTCCGCAAGCAAACTTTTAACGATTTTCATGATTTCCGCAAAAAAAAAAAAACATTTCCGGTCTGATATTCATGCTGATGGAAACAGATGTTTTAAATAATATGCAAATAAGTAATAGATAGTTGTATTCAGTTCTATTTAAAATTTTTCCGCCTATACTTCCAGTATTAAGTTCTATTTAAAATTTTTGCGCCTGTACTTCCAGCATTCACTTTCATGTTGGACACGTTGTTACCTTTGTCCAGCTGTCATTCTCCGCTTCCACAGAAGATACACAGTAAAGCAACCATTGGGGAAAAGCCGGAATGAATAGCATAAAGTTTGGCGACACATTCCCTATTGTATTGGTAAAGGCTTAAGTGTATACTCCTAATCTGAATACCCTCTACTCAGTAGAGGAGTTTCAGACACGTGTATCAGCAGAAATCTATTACAAACTTAATTCGGGAAGTTTATGAAGCGTCTTGCTTTCCCCGTAGAGTCTCAACGCAGTTACACAAACTATTTACTAAGTTTATTAATTTTCCCTTGACCGTTCGTCAGACACGTCAGACACAAGAAGTTTTCTTTTAATGCATTGGGTTTTGCTGTTCGGTTCAATAGGAATTCATTTCTGTTCATTGGGTAGTTTGGTACACATTTAGTTTTTAATTACTTCGGTCGAATGGGATTTCTACCCTATTTCCTTTGACCGTTCTTTCAATGGATGCCTACGTCAGACCAGAGACCTGCACGGGCCGAGTTTTTCAGGCCCGACCCAAGCCCGGCCCGGTTTTAGCATTTTGATTAAGCCCGAAACCCGGCCCGAGTCCGAGTACATAGTTGGCTTTTCGGCCCGGTCCGGCCCGGCCCGTTACATGCATTAACCAAGCCCGGCCCGACACGTTGCATGAATTGAACAGGCCCGGCCCGGCCCGGCCCGGTCCGTTACACGTAGTTCAGTTGTAATTTTTATATTTTTTTTTACATAAAATCAATGATTTGACTTCATATTTGCTTTAGCGTCGTGTATTTTTCATTTCTATTGATAATTGTTCGCTACATTTGTCCTTAGAAGCTTATACTCATTTAAATTATCTTTCATTTGAACTTTGGATTAAATGATAATCAACAAAAGCCCGGCCCGGCCCGTTAATTTCCAAAATTTTAAAAGCCCGACCCGGCCCGGCCCGTTAATTTCCAAAATTTTAAAAGCCCGACCCGGCCCGGCCCGATACAAATTTCAAAAGTGGAAAGCCCGGCTCGGCCCGACCCGATCGGGCCGGGCCTCGGGCCGGACCGGGCTTGAGCCCGGCCCGTGCAGGACTCTGCGTCAGACACAAGAAGCTTTCATTAATGCATTGGGTTGGTGCTACTTTTGCTGTTCTGTTAAACGGGAATTTAATTTTATTCGTTGGGAAACTCGAAAGGTAGAACTTTTACACTTTTGTTCAATGGGAATTAATTTCTGTTCATTGGGACAGATTTTTTTTATCATTTCGGTCGAATGGGATTCTGTCCAATAGGATAGGACACGAGCATGCATTTTTACTCTTTCAAAATAGGTGAAAATAAAAACATCAAATTTAAGTTTTCAACGTATTTTATTAGATACCAGTATTTATTATTATAATTTCTCTGCTTTTACAAACACTCCATTCCTTTAGATTAAGCGAGTGTGTCTGTTATAAAGGTTTGTATATTGCAAATATTTAATATACATTTTATTTTAGAAATATAGTAAAAGTATATCTTTTTTAAAATTATTTTACTAATAATATTTTAAAATGACTAGGCTACAATTTCTCAGCTTTTACGAAAACTCCATTCTTTGGCATGGTAATCGCAACCTTAAATTGCAAGTCTATCTTTCCCTATGGATATAAAACATTGTAAGATTAATGTTCTCTTATCCAACCACACTTCTTAAACACTACTACGTCCCTGTAACATAACTTACAATTTCGGTTTTTGGACAAGGCACTAGACGGTACTGACTTAACAGCCTGGCCAAAGCCAGTTTAGCTTCCATCAATGCGAATCGCATACCGATGCAGTTACGAGGTCCAGCTCCAAATGGTTGATAAGCCAAAGAATTTATCTTATGCCGATTCTCAGGTGCGAAGCTAAATTACATTCGAAACTTATTTACGACCCTTTTCAAAAGCATCGTCTGTTTGTTAATACGGAACATCCGGTATGTGGATAACAGAGACGTTAGATAGAGCTTCAAAGTTACCAGTCCACCAAAATTGATCCGTATTTTATTTAACGTTTTTGGATCCACAAACCGTATATTTTGCAATTTTACCGGTGGTAAAATAGCAGACTATTCTGGCAGACTATTTTACCACAGACTTTCAAAAGGGCTATATTATACAATTGCGATTTGGAAATTCTTACCGTTCAGGGATGAATTTGTCAGGTTCAGACCAATATAACGGATGATGATGAAGAATTTCAATGGGAACGGTTATCGAAAGATCTTTCGGTAATCGTAAGTTGCCGTATGTTGTTTCAATAGTTGTTTTCCTAGCTGTTCTGCACAAATGAATGAAAGAAAAAAAATTAAGTAAATGTTGATAATTAACCGATGAGTGTCAGATTTTCTGATCGTAATTAGAGATGTGGAATTACCGGGTAAATTAACGATAAATTACAAGAAAAATATCGATTAAAATTTAAGGAAAAATAAGATTATAAAATATCTTAAAATATATTTTTCCACGATTAAGTTAGTGCAATTTATACCTAATTTAGGCAGTTTATTGGGAAATTGAGGATAAACTAGACTCCGAAGTAAAATAGGTTAATTTTTAGAGCTTTTAGCAGTCTAGTACATGTACAGTTTTACTCAAAAAGGTTTTGAGAACTGTACGATAATTTACCATTGTATGATGGTAATCGGTAATCAAGGTGGTATTTGGTAAAATAAATACACACACTTAATCATTTTAGCACTGTCAACGGTTGGGCTCTCATGTTTCTTTAGTGCACTCAATGGAAGTACACCAAGGCTGTTATTTGGCCTTCAATGAGTGGCCCTCGCGTTTCTTATAATGATAATTAAATAACGCTGAACTTCTGGGTTTACTAAAACTTGATCAAATCCGAAGTCACGTGTGATCGAACTGTACAGATGATTGCAGACTCTACCATAAGAAATGTTACTTACATTGGAACAGGGCTATAGAAACGTAGTACCTCAGAAATAACCATATCCATGTATTTTAGTTTGCTCAGAGACGTATAGTCTATCTGACCCTGTTATAAAAAGTATTATGTCAAGCAAAACCTTAAACATTGTTGGCTCACGTACATCTTGGTTTTGAACATCAAGAACTTCTTCTCGAAGCTTCTCTTGAATTTCTGGGTGATTTACTAACACGTGTGATGTAAATCCCAAAGCGGTACTCGTGGTCTCGTACCTTCAGTGAGAGAAATTTATTAGGGCTGGGTACGAAAAAGTCTTAGATGACCATACCCAGCAAAAACAAATACAACGGTGTTCGATGCTACTTCGGCATCTGTCAATGTGAACTTTGCTTTCTTTTTACCATTTCCTATGAAAAATGCTTCTCTTAGAATCTGTAGTTGCATCAGAAGTAAGATAAGAGACTAGAAGTAAAGCGTTCCAGCATTGGTAATAGATCCTGGCACTAGTAAACAAATTTGAGGATTTTATGCTGCTTCCATCTCGCCTACACTAGAGAGAAAAAAATTGGTCCAGTTCCAAAAAAAATTCCTTCAACCTAAAGTCGCGGAACACAGACGCGGGTGCTTGAATCTAGTTCGGCCGTCTACCGCCGCGAGCGTCTCACGTTTTGGAGAGAAAGTTCAGAAACCGCTACCTGAGGGCCAACCGTTGGTGGGTTATCAAGAATATTCACTTAGGTCAAGTGAAGAATTTGGTTACGTAGATACTTCTAGTTCCTTATCTTACTTCTGTTTGCATGTACAAAAAAATCATGTAACACCTTACTTTTATTTCCAATTTCACCAATTTTGCTAGAAATGCTTGAAGTTTCTGCCGATTCGTAACCAGCTGTTAGTGAATCAGCACTTACGCTATTCAGATCGGTATTCATTTCGGCATCCAAAAGTAGTTGCAATAAGTCTTCCCTGCGATTCTAAAAATGGCCATTTTTATACAAGTTTACTACACTACGCAACTCCAGAGACATACTTTCGGGTCAATTTTTCTCCAGCGAATCATATCTACGCAACTTGACAGCAATGCACGCACGTGACTCATCGCTAGGTGGTACTTAATTATTTCTTTCCATTTTAGCAGACGGCCGATTACGTATTTAGTCTCTGGAAAACAAACTGCAAGGACAAATAATTGTAAACGTTGTTTTTTGACGCCGAAAGAAGTAAAAGAAATTTAGATGATTTGCGCATTGTATTTTATTAATTAGAACTTACAAGCTATTAGGGCCAAGCCAACAACTGGTCCTTCTTTTAGTAGTTCCTTCGCTCCTAGAAGAAAGGGATCTTGGGAGTTAATTTGGACGTTCGTCTGCGTCCCGAAAGCGGTTCTCGAAATAACGTCGAGTGTTAACCCCTTGAACATGTCGTAAATATCGAACGAGGCGTCTTTAATACTTTGATCTTCAATTTTACTCAGTAACACGTTGATGGCTTCGTTCATATGAGGAAGCATCTGACAAGGCAATTACATGTCGACGTATTTGTATTGTGTTTAACAGTTCAGTAATAATAACATTTACTTGTTTCATTTTACCACTGGTAAATGTTGGTGTAATTAAGGCTCTTTGTTGTTTCCATCTTTCGTCAACAGCGGCAAGTACGTGTTGGCTATACTTTTCGTCTGCCATGACACCACCTGGCATAAATCTCTGCAAATGACAAAACGATAAGGCGTTTAATGTTTCATGTACACAGGACGATTCGATGGAAAGGTTATAGAATAAATTTTTCCCTCAGTTGTTGTAACTCTTAAAACTTGCAAATCGTCATGTTTCAATTGATTGTATCAGAAGTGGATCATATTACAGCTCCCTAGAAGTACTGGACGATATAACATCGCCGTGCATCAGCATTGTCTCCTAGCACTGAAGAGAAAAGGGTATATGCGAAACGCAGCGGCGAATTTGTGAACTAAACCAGAGGAATGAATTTGGCGCGAAAGTAATTTTTAATAAGCGGGCGAAGCAAACGGAAGTAAGTGGTAGGCTGGTAGCCAATGAGGAAAGGTTTGTGAGAGAAGAGCGCCGAAGGGTTGTGAATATAATAGTAGAAGTTCACTTTATTTTTCCGATTTTAAAAAATAATTGGCGGTCTATAGGTATTTTTAAACGCTTGTTTTGAAAAGGAAATTAATATGAATTCAAATTATCAAAATAGCCTTCATCATGCTAGAATATTTCTAATGTATCCCTAGTACAGTACAGCACTGAGCTAAGCTTCCACCGATCGATTTAAAGGTTTTTAGCGGGGATAGTTGGACCGATTTATTACTAATTAAAGGTTATGTGCCTCGACATAGAAATTTGTTTTCCTTTTTTAAGTGTGACGAACGTTTTATTACATCACTTTTAATGTCACATAGATCGTGTTCAGATGTCTCTTTAATGTGGGCATGCAACCATTGCAATTAATTACATTGATCCTAACATAAGTCATTCTAAATCAAAATTATAACGCGATAATAAGCTTCACACGGCCGTCTGACAGCCATTATCATCAACCGGAACTTCCGTAGGTTAACCTAACTCAAGATCCGGGTTAATGGGAAAACTATACTTGTAAAACTGAGCTATAGATGGCGGGCTTGGATGTCTTGGAAGAAAACGCTGTTTACAAAAGCATAACCTACGTCCAGTACTTATAGGGAGCTGTAATATGATTCACTTATGATTGTATTCTATAACCTCACCGTCAATGAATCATGAATTTTCTTAAGGAACTGTGTTCCTCTTAACGTACTGGCCGATTTATGAAACTATTGAAGTCCTTAATTTGTATTTGTTTTAATAAGTCCGTGTCCATTACAGCCAAGAACGGGTTTGGACCCATAAAAAAGCTGTTGAAGAGTTGAAAAAAAATAAAATATTAAAGCTTATTGAAGAATTTATGTAAAGAATGACTGTCATATCAGATAAACTGTTGCATTATACTGAGCGTTGCTCTGCATTAACTCTACTCCCACTTAAGAGCACCACATATGCTTTCAAAGAAACTGAGATACTCCCGGTATAATGCCATGATTATTTCCACGAATTCATACCCAAATGTTTTGCCATATTTTTTCTCCCATACTCTCAATGCACCAGGAAATCTCTGTGAAATTTAAAACTGCATTAATAAACATAACCTATCAATGTTTTAACAAAACGAATTAAGCGCAGCCGAGTTTCCATTGTATTTGTGCCTCAACTATCACGTCTAAAACCTTTCCTTAGCACTAGACCATCTATATCTATATAAATCAAAGTCCTGACTGACTGACTGACAGATTGACTGATAATCAACGCCCAGACCGTCACCAAACCGCTTGCCCTAGAAGGCTGAAAATTTGCAGGAACGTTACTCATGCGTAATAAGAAAGATTTTTCCAATCCGCCGCCATCTTAAAAGATGGCGCCCAGAAATGTAAAAAAATCTTCTCTATGCAACTGAGTCCGCGCGTTTCAACCGATTTCTCAAATTTTTAGTATACACTGGTTTAATTTAGCCTATAGACGGGTTGAATGGTCTTTTGGGTTCGATTTGTTGCCATCTTTTTAAATGGCGGCCAGAAATTTAAAAACCCATCTTTATGGAATAATGTCTGCATGAAAAATAATAAAAAATGTCCCGGCTAGGAGTGCCTTCGCTCCTAGAGTTCTATAAAAACATTTGTCAGCAGTAAAATCTACCCATTCTGTATATCATTTTGATGGAAGTTCTTACTTCACGTCAGCGACGCCGCGCCTAACAGCTAGTTAACTAATAAAAGTAAACCGAAAGAAATAAAATTGCGTATAGTACCGTGACAGAGACCACGAAAGAAGTAATTTAACTAAATACCAATTGCCTATTGTTAAGTCAACTTTGATCAAAGGATATATTAATAGCGAACGTAACTCGTCTTATTGATTTTACATATTTATTTTTTGAACAATGGATTGCCGTCAATTTGTAAATTGTTAAACATTTTTGAATAGTTAGTTAAACAGCATCGTATCAATGACAATTTCTAACTGCGCTTCGGTTTGTGAATCTTCGAACATTTAAATATAGTTACCAATTTATTAACTTCTTGAAGATTTCCTAGAATTAGATTAGGTTCTGGTCCCGGTATTCCCAAATCCTTGAATAACCTCATAGTTTTTCTCCGCCTTCTAAAATTTTTAAATATTGTCCATCAGAACATCAGTTTAAATGTTTTAAATATTTTAATTAAGCACACTTACTTCAGCCATATTGTTATTAATAAGATTAAAGTAATTGCGAGTATCGTTAGTTCAATTTCCATCACTTTAAATTTCTTAAATAAATTAATATGATTGTAAAAATGCACCGTTCTGACAAAGCCGATTCACTGGTATAGAGGAAGTTGTGATAAAAACTCTTTTTTACACCCCAAAGTTTAAAATAACTTCACCACAGTGTCGAACTAGGAGCTAGAGACAATTAGTATTCATAGTTCACTTGATCACATGATCTGCTGTGATAAGCAGCAAAAGATTTCTCGAAACTATAGCCTTTGTCGACCTACGCACGTGTTATCTAAATCTTTAATGGATCATATTAAAAAGACAAGAAATAAAAAATTTAAGTGCAGTTATCTGTACAAATATTTTAGATTTAAATAAAGCCTTTTGTATATACAATGATTAAGCATGGACCAATAAAAGCGGGACGTAGCTCAAGCCTCACAAACCACTATACGTCCACAGAAATAAAAGCGTAACTAGTAGAGGCATCTAACGGCAAAAATTACCAAAAGTGGAACAAGATTTACCATAACACGTGACTTTGACATCAATTTTGATTCGGCATGCAGAAAATGCGTAAATCTAAGTAACTTTAATTTAATGTTTATTTATATTTCGTTGTTCAAATGATTTAATTATTTAATGTACTCAAACAGATATAATAAAAAACTAATTTTATGAATACAGAATTGGTGAAGTCTACTCGTAGATGGCGTTTCAGAAAAACTAAAATGTACCTAATTCCGCTCCGTTTTAACTGTGAGTTGTCCAATGCTTAGTAAAACGAAAGAATAGCATCTAGAGAAGTGGGATGTTACGAGAATCGTCCCCTAGTTTTATTAAACGAGATGACGATTAGGGATTAAGCTATTGAGGCCAATGTTTGATCAGTCAGCTTTCTGTTTAAAGCAAGACTGAGTTATCTTATCAAGTGCTGATAAATGGAGTGTTTCAAAATATATTTCTTTTTGATAGGCTGTTACAAACAAGCAAGAGAAAATATTTTCTCTCGGTACAAGTATACAACCCGTACATTTTCTGCAGGAGGAAGCGTTGATATTCTTTAAACCATGAACGCTGGATCTCTAAAGGGACAGGAAAACGCCCGCATTCCTTCCACTGTACAAACCGAGTCCTCTCTAGCATAGCATCGGGGGAAGGGATGGGACTGTGAATTTAGGAACACTCAAGGCCATTAGGACTTTTGTGATTTTTTCATAAACCTATTGAAGAAAAAACTTAAACGACCTTGGCCATACCTTTTTTTCTTTATTTATTAACAAAGCAAACGTGCTATACCTCCAACACGTAACGAAAAGTTTAATTTATCATTTTGGCTCACTTAAACTACGTTTTTATGACGTTGCTGACGGGGACGGCGAAAAATACGTCATTCCTTTTTACCTCTGTCGCTATGACCCACCTATTCTTTCATTCCCCTTTGTCCCGCCGGGAAGGGGGTCCGGGACTTTGACGCACACCCACATTACTCTGTTCTTCATTCCTACTTCTAAAATTAAATTTATCCCTAGTTTAATATTTAAATTAATATTTTTGACCCAAATTGACTTTTCTCAGAACCATAATTTTTTCCATTTAAGCTATAGGTTTTTATGGTTCTAATTTACGTATGTTTTACTTATGTTCGACACTGCTGCAAATTATTAATATTTTTTGAAAGCGCATTTAATATATAGAAAAATCATGCATGACTAAACCGATTCGAGGATGGGTTGAGAATTTGTTATTTTCCACGTTTTTATTTTACATAAATCCGTTTTTGATATACTTTATTATAGAATAATTTTGATTATTATAATTTCTCGGCTTTCACAAACACTCCATTTTTTGGTGAATTAAATAGATGCGCTGTATCTGTTTCTAATTGGCCCTAAAAAGAAATTCGTAGTGTTGTATTGATAGGAAAATGAAAAGAAAGCTGCCGAATCCTAAAGTCCTACTGTTTACAGAAAACTTACAATTTCCGTTCTTGAACAGGGAACTAGACGGTACTGACTTAACACCGTGGCCAAAGCTAGTTTAATTTCCAACAGAGCGAATCGCATTCCAATGCAGTTACGAGGTCCAGCTCCAAATGGTTGAAAAGCCAAGGAGTGTAACTTATGTTTATTCTCGGGAGCGAACCTAAATTACTTTTAAAATTATCATCCTTGCCATAAGGTGCCTTACAAGAGTTTAAACAATGATTTGTGGCATACCGTTCGGGAATGAATTTGTCTGGTTCTTTCCAATATTCGGGGTCATGGTGAAGTAAGTCGATAGGAACATCAATACAAAGATGTTTCGGTAGACGTAGGTTACCGTATGTTGTTTCAATGGTTGTTTGTCTCGTAGCACTGAAGTAAGGATTGAAATATTTAAAGAAAATATTTAGCCAAACGAGCATTTAAGGAGAAAAGCCGAAATGGTTTCCGTTTTTGTCAGTGGCATATTTTTATATCGATTCGTATAAAATATCTTCCATTAGTAAGTTTGTTTTTCTATGTACCCAGATCTTACTTCTCAATTACAAAGTCGAACAGTCATTGCATATTAAACTTATCTCTGATATAATCATGTTAATTTTGTCTCAATATCGTAGAAAATGTTTTGATTATGAGGAACATTAGGTCACCATGGAAAACATACGTATTATGTGCTATTTTATATTTCCTTCCATCATGGATATGTATAAATTCTAACGTAATAAGCTGGTATTTATGCATATCCATAATTTGATTGAGCATAGATTGAGCTAGTTACGAAACTGGAGCGTGCTCTATTTGTCTAATTTCCCGGAAAAAGCCTAATCCGAAATAATACCAATGTCATTCAAATAACAAAACCGATCCTAACCTGGACCAGCGCTATTGGGGTTCAACTGACAAAACCTATCCTAATCTGGACCAGCGCTATTGGGGTTCAACTGACAAAACCTATCCTAATCTGGACCAGCGCTATTGGGGTTCAACTGACAAAACCTATCCTAATCTGGACCAGCGCTATTGGGGTTCAACTGACAAAACCTATCCTAATCTGGACCAGCGCTATTGGGGTTCAACTGACAAAACCTATCCTAATCTGGACCAGCGCTATTGGGGTTCAACTGACAAAACCTATCCTAATCTGGACCAGCGCTATTAGGGTTTAACTAACAAAACCTATCCTAATCTGGACCAGCAGCTATTAGGGTTTAACTAACAAAACCTATCCTAATCTGGACCAGCGCTATTAGGGTTTAACTAACAAAACCTATCCTAATCTGGACCAGCGCTATTAGGGTTTAACTAACAAAACCTATCCTAACCTGGACCAGCGCTATTAGGGTTTAACTAACAAAACCTATCCTAACCTGGACCAGCGCTATTAGGGTTTAACTAACAAAACCTATCCTAACCTGGACCAGCGCTATTAGGGTTTAACTAACAAAACCTATCCTAACCTGGACCAGTGCTATTAGGGTTTAACTAACAAAACCTATCCTAACCTGGACCAGTGCTATTAGGGTTTAACTAACAAAACCTATCCTAACCTGGACCAGTGCTATTAGGGTTTAACTAACAAAACCTATCCTAACCTGGACCAGTGCTATTACGGTTTAACTAACAAAACCTATCCTAACCAGGACCAGTGCTATTACGGTTTAACTAACAAAACCTATCCTAACCAGGACCAGTGCTATTGGGGTTTAACTAAAAAAACCTATCCTAACCAGGACCAGTGCTATTGGGGTTTAACTAAAAAAACCTATCCTAACCAGGACCAGTGCTATTAGGGTTTAACTAAAAAACCTATCCTAACCAGGACCAGTGCTATTAGGGTTTAACTAACAAAACCTATCCTAACCTGGACCAGTGCTATTGGGGTTTAACTAACAAAACCTATCCTAACCTGGACCAGTGCATTTTGGGGTTTAACTAACAAAACCTATCCTAACCTGGACCAGTGCTATTGGGGTTCAAATAACAAAACCTAACCTGGCCTAATACTATAGGGGTTTAAATATTCCAGCCTAACTAGCTGACCTAAGACTATTTTGATACAAATAGATAAAATGAATTTGAATTAATTGGCCATATGTCTAATCAGCGCCACTAGCGGATGGTCTTGAAACTACTCCCATAGAGTCTAGGTATATTTAAGCGGGTTTGCAGAATTTCCGACAGATGGCGCGGCGTTAGAGCCACCTGGCGGAAATTCTGCAAACCCGCTTAAATATACCTAGACTCTATGGGAGTAGTTTTCAGACCATCCGCTAGTGGCGCTGATTAGACATATGGCCAATTAACCTCACCTAACCTGGTACCAGTTCAAATAACCAAACCTACATCACCATAAACGACTATAGTTTATCACATGCCAGTTGTACTGATATTTAGGAGACTGCTGCATAGGGAACTGTGGTAACGGGTAAACTGCATTTTCGGGAAACCGCTATTTAGGGAATTAAGGTAACGGGTAAACTGCGTTTTCGGGAAACCGCTATTCATAGGGAAATGTGGTTAGGGAGTACCGCTAGTATGGGATCCGTTCATAGGGGAACCGTTGATACGAGGGCTTTGCGTATTTATAAATGTCAATGGTGTTTTAGATTCAGGAAAAATCAGTTTACACTTACTAGAAACTGGGGGGATATAAACGTAGAACCTCAGATAGAAACATATCCATGTATTTTAGTTCACTTATAAAGAAGTAGTCGATCTTTGCCTAAGATAAAAATTAAACAGTCTGAGCGTAATTAGAATTTTAAAATGAATCTTTCCTAGATTACATTCTTTTCTAGAACACTGAATATTTCTTTCCGAAGCTTCTCTTGAATCTCAGAGTTGTTGACCAACACGTGTGAAGCAAATCCCAAAGTTATTGCCGTGGTCTCATAGCTGCAAATTAAAAAGAAAATTTTCAGTTGCTGAACCAATCATCCACTGCGTATGTGTCTTAACTTTTCTATTCATGTAAGTAAAAAGTAATTAATCTTATGATTAATTTAAGACAATTTATTTTTTACCAGTGATAGATTTAATTTTAGAAGTAGGAATGAAGAACGGTTAGTATTTACTTCAGTCCGACTCATAGCCCAGTATAGAGCCCCTCCCTCCAACACGTGACGAAAAGTTTAAATTATCTTACTGGCTCCTTCATTGGCAATAAGGTTTGAAAAATATTTTCATAAATGTCCTAGATACAATTACTAGACCTCCATATGACAAAATATTTGCCCAGGACGAAATTTGATAGTTGATATCAGATTTTTAGCCACAAAGTATGATGTACATCTACGATGAGGCTCTTAGTTTGACCTGCCCTGTTGTTGTAGTAGTAGTAGGGGTGTCACAGTAGCGCCTTTGGCAGTATAAAATTTTTCGATCTTCATTGAAGGGAAAGTGAAAGGGAGAGAATTGTGGTGAAGTTGATATTTATCGTTCGTTTACTTAAAAGGAAGGGAATTATGATAGTTATGTTAAGCCTTTTACTCTCCCTTAAAAATTCCTCTCACCCGTCAACAATAAGAGTTTGACCGCTCCCCTCTTTCAACATTCAAAGAAATCGAGGGAAATTTTGAAAGCAGAAGCAAGTATTTACTGACGTTCTTTTTAGAATGCTCTTAAGGCACCGGGATATTAAAATTATTGGGTGTTTTACCGAATTCTTTCTCTTTCAAACGCTTCTGGCCATAATTTCATGTAAGAAACTTATAAGATGCGGAAATTATGCGTCGGCATAAGTCTATATCATAAACTAAAACTTTCAGTACGTGTATTAATTGAGCGTTAAGTACGTAATCATTTGTGCATTGTTAAAGGTAACTCGACCATCGAGAGGGTAATCACTGTTAAAGATAACTCGACCTACGAGGGGGTAATCAAGGTATCTTGTTGTTCTAATTTACGTACGTTACGATCATACGATGTGGCTAATATTTTTGTCTTGACAAACTTGTTTTTTCTCAATGAAGTCTAATTTTGGGTAACCCTTATAATGTTTTTAGCTACCTACCCACCAAAGTATTCTAACCTGTTTTACTCGCATTTCTGAAATTCATTATCACATTCTTGAGAGGGTTGTTTTACATAGTGTGACAAACATTGTTGACAACAATGTTCGCCCAGAAATTAACATAAATCATAAGTTCATAAGATATGTTCCATAAGTTTGTCACTGGTTAAAAACTGGAGCTTGTCATGAAGTGAAGTACGTAGGTCATAGATTCTCGTAAAGCTACGCCTGGTGAGGCGTTGTCAAAGGCTTAGTACAGACTAAATAGGAAGATGGACTGCAAAGCCGAGTGTAGTCAATTCTCGCCTGTCCTTCTCGAACTATCTCGAGCTGTAAGTCTCTAGCAATACGATG
Organism: Phalangium opilio; assembly: GCA_019434445.1. Classification (NCBI taxonomy): domain Eukaryota; kingdom Metazoa; phylum Arthropoda; class Arachnida; order Opiliones; family Phalangiidae; genus Phalangium; species Phalangium opilio. The sequence continues at coordinate 319,701 of JAEQBA010004669.1, read as the reverse complement.
TAAAGGTGGTGTCATTCTTATGGAACATATTTGACGGATAAATGTTTCAACATTTGATATGGAATTATTATTCAAGGTTCGCCAAAAGATTAGTTGACAGCCGTGTAGTAGCCGCGTAAAATTGTAATATTGGCTGGGCCAACTTGTTTAGTACGTAGCTAAAATGCTAACTTAACTGAAACTCACCCACCAAAAGCGAACACAATTGCGTTGGATACCACTTCATCTTCGGTTAAGATAATTTTCTTCTTACCTACTTGAAAAATTGGTCCATTATGTAAAATATATTGAGCGCTAGGAGTCGGGTCATAAAACCTGAGAACGTATTAAAACTAGAATTGAACTGTGGTGCCGAATCTTCCCCAATTATAGCCGGTTCCCTAACATCACCACTATTTTGACATAAATTACAAGGACCTTATGCAAAAATATACGATTTCAGGCAAACTGCTGACGCGTATAACGTCGTTGATCTTTAGAAAGCGCTCAAATAACCTTGAACTTCAATAACGCGTGACGGGTTATTCTCATGCCTAACACAAAAGAATTCTAACAGAAATTAACATGGAGGATATGGGGACAGTGTGGATTTCTGGTCTTAAGGCACAAGAAATGAATTCGAACTTATTTTCAGTGTTTCACCAACGTTGCTTGTCGTCTCGGCGAATTCGGAATCGGCCGTTAATGACTCAGCTGTTATGTTCTCAATATCCTTGTTCATTTCGGCATCTAGGAGCAATTGCAGCAAGTCTTCCCTTCGATTCTAAACATGTAAGCTATTTTACACTAATCCGAAATGTGCTTATTACATATTTTCAAGTTTCAACACATACCTTCGGATTCGTTCTTCTCAATCGAACAATATTAACACAACTTGATATCAGTATCCTCGCGCAACTAAATCTAAAGTAGTGATTGATTATTTCTTGACATTTTAGTAGACGGCCAATGATGTGTTTAGCTTCTGGAAAGCAAACTTCTTTCGTGGTTAATTATCAGCTCTGTCCAACTTTATTAATAACTAGAATTAGTGAGCGAGATTTTGACTTAGCCTTGTTACCATATTCATGGTGCCTTGTGTTAAGTCCCATACCACTTGCATATGTAAAAAGCGTAAAATGAACCAAATTTCAAAGAAAATAAAAAATTATTTTGTTTGCACGTAATTTTGGTTTCGAATCTGGTTTAGCAGAGATGATATCTGCTCCAGACTAAAACTTGTCTCGCTAATTAACTCTAACCAAAATCGAGAATGAAAACTTACAGCACATTATGTTCAAACCAGAAAACATCCCCTTTAATAGATCTTTGATTGCGAGAAGAATGGGGTCTTCGGAGTTGGTTTGGACATTGGACTCAACACCAAAAGAAGTTCTTACAATAACGTCTAGTGTTAACCCCCTGAACATGTCGTACATATTGAATGAGGCGTCTTTAACGTTATGATCTTCAATTTTGCTCATGAACACTTTGATGGCTTCATTCATATCAGAAACGAACTGTGTATGTTGTAACATAGTTTTTTTAGTGATAGCTTATTTCAGAGGGATGACGTTGCCGTGAAAACCAAAAATATGATTTGTTCACATTACCGATTTTAAGCTATGGTGTAGTTTGCATATTTTCCGCATTCACGTGAAATTTCTTAAGATAAACATTTATCATAAATAAAAGACCCAACCAACAAATCTTTTGAATTTTTATAACGGCACAGATCTCGTTCTCGGGTTTTGATAACCTGATTGGCTTGATTTTGCCATGCGCAGAACCGGTTTTACCCCAAGAGTCAGTCTCTAATCCAATCAGAAAAATTAGGAATTATTTTCGTCGCTCAACGACAGATGGTACTACAGTCAACTGTGTTAGTCACTTGATCCTATCCCTTAGATGGAGACGAGACCAACCCAACTTGTTTGTTTGTTGGTTGGGTCTATTTAGCCTTTCTCAGATGCTTTACCGGTTTTATTTTAATGCTGGTAAACATGGGTGTAATCAGAGCTCTTTGTTTTTTCCATTTTACTCCATGAATATCAAATACATGTTGGTTGCGCTTTTCATCGTGATAAAGTCCACCTGGTATTAAGATCTGAAATTGCAATATTGATTGGTTCAAAGTGACAGTATGAGGCGACCAGGAGTTGAAGCTACGCAGGCGTATTATGTAATGGATTTACATGTGATAATAGAGAAATGATTAAGTTTGTCGCACTATCTTTAATACAAGAAACAAATGAACCTAAGGACATTTTACAACACTGGCGGTAATGTATAAATTTCTACGTTCGGTATTTCGACCTAATTTAGTAAAATTTCACGTAATAGGCTAAAAACATCAGATGCTTTGTAAGTTCGATAACACAAATGTTTCGTCAATTAAAGTTAGTGCCACCAGAAGTAAGATAAAGGACTTGAAGTAAAGAGCCCTAGCATTGGTAATAGATCCTGGCACTAGTGAACAAATTTGAGTATTTTATGCCACTTCCACCGCGTCTACACTTGAGAGAAAAAAAAATTGGTCGAGTTCCAAAAATATTTCTTTCCCCCTTCCTCTCAACTAAAAGCCGCGGAACACGGACGCCTGTGCTTGAATCTAGTTCGGCCGTCTACCGCCTCGAGCGTCTCACGTTTTGGAGGGAAAAATTCAGAAACCGCTATATGAGGGCCAACCGTTGGTGTGTTATCAAGAATATTATTCACTTTCGCCAAGTGAAGAATTTGGTTCCCTCGATACTTCTAGTCCCTTATCTTACTCCTGTTGCCACTAATCAGTTAATTTAGCGCCTGCCTCTAAATTCCTAAAAATAACCCCTGCACAACATAATCGCTTCCAGACTGGTCGCCGGCTTCGATTCTCACGCATTATAATGGACTTTGATGAACAGATTATAATTGTTTTTCCCCAGGAACGTCGATAGTAAAGCAATGTTTGGCTTTCGATTCGATGGGAAAAAATACGCAAAGCTTTCTTCTTTTTTTAAATGGCTTGCTCATATTATTGATGGCGACTTTAACAATATGTCATCAAACATCCATGTACACTTGTACTTTCAAATGCAAATATAATATACAGGTTTCCCTTAAACATACTGGTCGGTTCATAAAATTATTGAAGTCTCGAATTTGAATTTGTTTTAATAATTCGATGTCCGATACTACCAGAACTGGTGTGCCGCCTAAGAAATAACTGCAATTAAAAAATCCATTAACATTAAGAGAATATTTCCCAATCGCTGACCCCCGGGTTATGCAGTAAACTGCATCTTAAGCATTCCAAGTTGAAGTTGGCATTTTAGATTCTTACCCAAATATTTTTCCATATTTCTTTCTCCAAACTCTCAAGGCACCAGAAAATGTCTGCCAATTAGAATCTGAATTAAGTGTGCCTCAAATTGTTTAAAGTTCCATATCGTTTAAATTCTTACCAATTTGTTGATTTCTTTAAGATTCCCAAGTATTAGATGAGGATCTGGTCCCGCTATTCCCATATCCTTGAAGGTTCTTAAAGTCTTTCTTCTTTTTCTAAAATTTTAAATCATTAATTCAAGGTGAATGTGGTAAAATGACAGCCAAAGAAATAGAGCTCCCAGAGTTGACAAGACCAGCCTTGAGAACTTTAAGAAAACATTGTTCTTACTTGAACCATATTGCCATAAAAAAGGCAAAAACAGCGGCAAGCATACTAAGCCAAATTTCCATTTTTTTTCTAGTAAAATATAACCTGTAAGAACAGTTGAAAATTCTAAAAAGAAATTATGTATTTTAGTATATTAGAAACCCCTAAAGCAAGGATGAAAAGTGGTTGAAATAGTCAGTCTTGCTATATATCTAGCTAGAAACATTGACACACACCAGACACCTGCAAGGGCCGAGTTTTTCAGACCTTACCCAAGCCCGGCCCGGGAATAAGCATTTTGAATAAGTCCGAAACCCGGCCCGAGTCCGAGTATGTAGTGGGTTTTTCGGCCCGGCCCGTTACATGCATTAATCAAGCCCGGCCCGGCCCGACACGTTGCATGAATTGAACAGGCCCGGCCCGTTAAACGTAGTGCAGCTGTAATTTTTATATTTTTTTACATATAAATCAATGAATTTAATTCATCTTTGCTTTAGCGTCGTGTATTATTCATTTCTTTGGATAATTGTTCGTCACATTTGTTCTTAGAAGCTTATTCTCATTTAAATTATCATTAATTTGAATTTTGGATTAAATGAGAATCAAGTTCGGCCCGGCCCGAATTCTGAAAATTGAACAAAAGCCCGGCCCGGCCTGGCCCAATAATTTCCAAAATTTTAAAAGCCCGACCCGACCCGGTCCGATACAATTTTCAAATGTGGAAAGCCCGGCCCGTGCAGGACTCTGACACACCAAGGATGGGTATTAAACTTGGATAAACGTTAAGTGATAATCTAAACACTTTTCATTGGCTGACAAGATAGATCAAACTGGAGTTGCATCACGAAGAAGACTAGGCACATTAGGTGCAAAGAGAGGGGCAATATGTAGGACACTATGGCTGGGACATTGGGGAGGAAGGGAGACGCAGTTGGAATGAACCAGACAGACCGGTTTGAACCATGGAAAAAGGCCTGGGTTAAAACCTTTTTCAATTTTACTTAAATGAGTATTTTAGAGACTCAAGTTTAGAGCTATAGATCTAACTAGAAACACTGAAACACACAAGTGATAATCTAAACATTCTTGATTGGCTGACAAGATAAAGCAAACTCCTCCATCACGAAGAGGACTACTGCAGGTTGGAATGAACCAGACAGACCGGTTTGAACCATGAAGAACGGTTTTAACCCTTGAAGTAATGGTTAAAACCGTTTCCAATTTTATTTAAATGAAATGAATACTTCAGAGACTCAAGTTTAGAGAATAGATTATAATTTAGACTGAGGAAAGCAGAATCATTCAAAAAAGAGAAATAAAATCATAAAACATGTGTTTCACTAACTAAAACTATGCCTTCTGCTAAAGAAATCGGTGAAAGAATCTTATGGAAGCTTGATTCCGATTTCATTCAAACATTTTTACTGGTGGTTTTTGCCAGTTTTAACTATTAAAACCATTTAACTTTTTCATTTTTGGAAAAGCCGGATTTTTGCCAACCTAATTAGGGCATGTGACAAATTTGACTGATGAAACCTTTTCAACTATAGCGAAGTGTGGTTATTTGGCTAAATATTATATATGATATGGATGCTAATAGCTACACGCTATTGTGCATGAATATGTTAGACTTACTCGGATATCTTTATTAGAAGTTCGTTGCAAAGAGTTCACTTAAATGGTATTTGTGAAAATTTGAATGGCTCACAATTAACTTGCTGGTGAAGTGATACGTGAACACATAAAAATCCCTATTCGGCATTTCCGCAAAAGAATTTTTAATGTTTTTCCGTATTTCCGCATACAAACATTTCCGGTCTTATTTTCAAGCTTTATGGAAACAGATGTTATGAAGTAGAGTAGCAGATACGTGTATCAGTAATTAAAATTATGGTGGGATAAGAGATTGACAATAAGAATAAAACCCCGTTTTCGTTAGGAATTTTTTTTTCGAACCTTTAATTTTCTTAAAATTTTCTATTTCATTTGTGGTCATGCTCATTTTAACCTGTTTTTATACGCTACTAGCTGTTACCCGCGGCGTCGCTCGCGTGTAATAAGAACTTTCATCAAAATGATATACAGAATAGGTAGATTTTACTGATGACTAATAATTTTGTAGCACCCTAGGAGCGAAGGCACTCGGCGTTGGCCGTCAGCCCGTCGGGACATTTTTTATTACTTTTCAGGCGGACATTATTCCATAAAGTAGGGTTTATAAGTTTTTGGTCGCCATTAAAAAGGATGGCAACAAATCGAACCCAAAAACCATTCATCCCGTTTATAGGTTAAAGGAAACCAGTGTACTAAATATTTGAGAAATCGGTTGAAACGAGCGGACTTTGTTGCATAGAGAAGATTTTTTACATTTCTGGGCGCCATTTTTTAAGATGGCGGCGGATTGAAAAAATCTTTCTTAATACGCGCTTACTACTCATGAGTAACGTTCCTGCAAATTTTCAGCCTTCTAGGGCAAGCGGTTTGGGCTGGGCGTTGATTATCAGTCAGTCAGGACTTTGATTTATATAGATTGAAATATATGAAAAAAAAGAGTAAAAATAATTCATAATATTTTATTAGAGACCAGTTTTAATTAAATAACTGTTCGGTTTTTGCTACTAATTATTATTATTTGAAGACCCATAAAATATATGGAAAAATCTTGTATGACTAAACAGGTTTTTCAAATAAATACTTCTTAACAAGTAGTTAAATGTCAATATACTTTATTAGAGACCAATTTTAATTATTTAATTTAATTTTTCAGCTTTCACAAACACTCCATTTTCTGGCATATGTATTAGGTAAACTACCTTCGTTTCTAAGTAGCCCTAAAAAGAGGAATTCGTAGTGTTGTGTTGATGGCAAAATGAAATTGAAAAAAAATTCATGTTTTCCTCTTAGCTGCTGAATCCAAAAATCTAACTTACAATTTCAGTTCTTGAACAAGGCACTAGACGGTACTGACTTAACACCGTGGCCAAAGCCAGTTTAGCTTCTAACAGGGCGAATCGCATTCCAATGCAGTTTTGAGGCCAGCTCCAAATGGTTGGTAGACGAATGAGTTTAACTTAGGTTTATTCTCGGAAGCGAACCTAAATTACTTTTAAATTTATTATCCAAACCTTAAGGTGCTTTATGGAGACTTGAAACAATGATTTGTAGCATACCGTTCGTGAATGAATTTGTCTGGTTCTTGCCAATATTCGGGGTCATTATGAAGTAAATCAATAGGAACATCAATGCAAAGATCTTTTGGTAGTCGTAGGTTACCGTATGTTGTTTCAATGTTTGTTTGTCTCGTAGTACTGCAAAAAGGATTGAAATATGTAAAGAAAATATTTATCCAAACGATTATTAAAGGGCAAAACTAGGAATGGTTAAGTTTTATTCGATTCGTACGAAATATCCTCCATTACTTTATTTTTCTGTGTGTTTTACTTCTCAAGTACTATGTCGAACGGTTATTGCAAGTTAAACATATTTCTGACATATTGATCTTAGTTTGAAATGAATATTGTAGAAAATGGTGCGTATTAAAAATGGAAACAGATTTTTGATTATAAAGAACATAAGTCAGCATACTTTATACACCGAGTTTTACCATGGAATTATATAAGTACGTACGTTTCATGGATTACCCCACACGTGTGGAAAAGGAACTACAGCTCTCCGGAGAATACTGAGTGGCGGGTTTGAAATTTCTGAAATTAATTAATCCTAGCTGGATATCTCATAATAAAGCCATCTTATTATTATTATTTGGTTGCGAATCCATAATAAGGAGTATTTATACATGTCCATGGTTTTAAATGCAAGTTTAAATCAGTTTACACTTACATTACAAGGGTGGGATATAAATGCAGAACCTCAGATAAAAACATATCCATGTATTTCAGTTCCCTAATAAAGGAGTAGTCGATCTTCGCCTGAGATGTAACGATACAGTCTGAGCGTAATTTGAATTTTAAAATGTATCTTTCTTAGCTTACATCCTTTTCTTGAACACTGAATATTTCTTCCCGAAGCTTCTCTTGAATCTCAGGGTTGTTAACCAACACGTGAGAAGCAAATCCCAAAGTTATTGCCGTGGTCTCATAACTGTAAATTAAAATTTCTAAAACAATCCCGTATCATCACGGGTCTGTGGTATCATCTTCAACGTATGTTTCTAGGTCTTATCGTTTAAGTCATTAATCCTGTGATTAATTTATTATGTATAATATATATATATAATATATATACATGAATAAATTAAACGGGATTTTTACAGGTGCTACAAGAAAAATATGGTGAGTAGAGGAAATATTTAATTGAAGAAACCAAATTAATCAAAATGATTAGTCACTGGACTAAAAAAGCTTGTTTTCCTAACCATTTTGCGGTCCTATGTTTGACGAAACAGAATTGCAGTTAAAAAAAGTATTGCGACTATCTGTCCATAAAACCTAAATTTTGAAAGTATTAGACTGGTCGCGGGTGCTACCAAACACCTAATAATTGGTGGAGAGCAAAATTCTCTTTTTAGCCACAACGTATGATGAATATCCACAATGAGGCTCTTAGTTTGACGTGCCCTGTAGTAGTAGTACTAATGCCACAGTCCAGTATTGGCAGTATCAAATTTTATCGTTTAAGTCATTAGTCGTGTGATTTATTTAAGATAATTTATATTTTCATTCTCAAATGTTTCTAAATTGAGTAGGAAATTCTGTATGCAAGTTGGAAACCTACAAAAGCGGCCTGTCTGGATACCTCTTTGTTGGTGTTTTGCTCGGGTAAATTGAACGGGATTTACAGGTGCTAAAATGGAAATGGATTTAATTGAAGAAACTAAATGAATCAAAAGTCATTAGAGTTCGAACCCATTTTACGTTGCGATGTTCCACGAAACAGACTAATCTGGGCGCGTGTCAAAGTCCAGGACCCCAAAAATCGGGTGGGGTGACATGAAAGAAGAGGCTCGTCATAGGCCATTCGACTTTTGTGATTCTTCATAAACCTATTGAAAAAAACTTAAACGACCTTGGCCGTACCTTTTTTCTTCTCTATTTATTAACAAAGCAAACGTGCTATAGAGAAAAATCTCTCCGTTTTACAAGTCCCTTTACAGATCCAGCGTTCATGTTTAAGAGCAAGCTATTCTAGTTTTAAGTGTTAAATGTTTTTAAAGTTCCACAGAAAGTAACCTTTGGTTAATCAGGAACAGATTTAATTTTAGAAGTAGGAATTGAGAACCGTTTGTATTTACTTCAGTCCGACTCAGAGCCCAGTATAGAGCCCCTCCCTCCAACATGTAATGAAAAGTTTAAATTATCTTATTGGCTTACTTAAACTACGTTTTGATGACGAGGACGGCGAAAAATATGTAATTCCTTTTTACCTCTGTCGCTATGACCCACCTATTCTTTCATACCCCTCCGTCCCGTGGAAGGGGATCCGGGACTTTGACGCGCGCACACATTACTCAGTTCTTCATTCCTACTTCTAAAATGAAATATATCCCTGGTTTAATATTTAAATTAATATTTTTGCCCCAAATTGACTTTTCTCAGAACCATATTTTTTTTTCCTTTTAAGCTATAGGTTTTTATGGTTCTAATTTACGTATGTTTTACTTATGTTCGACACTGCTGCTATTTATTAATATTTTTTGAAACCGCATTTAATATATGGAAAAATCTTGCATGACTAAACCTATTCGAGGATGGGTAGAGAATTTGGAGATTTGCTATTTTCTACGTTTTTATTTTACATAAATCCGTTTTTGATATACTTTATTATAGAATAATTTTGATTATTATAATTTCTCGGCTTTCACAAACACTCCATTTTTTGGTGAATTAAGTAGATGCGCTCTACCTGTTTCTAAATGACCCTAAAAAGAAATTCGTAGTGTTGTATTGATAGGAAAATGAAAAGAAAGCTGCCGAATCCTAAAGTCCTACTGTTTACAGTAAACTTACAATTTCCGTTCTTGAACAGGGAACTAGACGGTACTGACTTAACACCGTGGCCAAAGCTAGTTTAATTTCCAACAGAGCGAATCGCATTCCAATGCAGTTACGAGGTCCAGCTCCAAATGGTTGAAAAGCCAAGGAGTGTAACTTATGTTTATTCTCGGGAGCGAACCTAAATTACTTTTAAAATTATCATCCTTGCCATAAGGTGCCTTACAAGAGTTTAAACATTGATTTGTGGCATACCGTTCGGGAATGAATTTGTCTGGTTCTTGCCAATGTTCGGGGTCATGGTGAAGTAAGTCGATAGGAATATCAATAGCAAGATCTTTGGGTAGTCGTAAGCTACCGTATGTTGTTTCAATGGTTGTTTGTCTCGTAGTACTGTAATAAGGATTGAAATATTTAAAGAAAATATTTAGCCAAACGAGCATTTCAGAACAAAACTCGAAATGGTTTCCGTTTTTGTCAGTGGCTTATTTTTATAACGATTCTAACCTGGACCAGCGCTATTGGGGTTCAACTAATAAAGCCTATCCTAACCTAGACCAGCGCTATTGGGGTTCAACTAACAAAACCTATCCTAACCTGGACCAGCGCTATTGGGGTTCAACTAACAAAGCCTATCCTAACCTAGACCAGCGCTATTGGGGTTCAACTAACAAAACCTATCCTAACCTAGACCAGCGCTATTGGGGTTCAACTAACAAAACCTATCCTAACCTGGACCAGCGCTATTGGGGTTCAACTAACAAAGCCTATCCTAACCTAGACCAGCGCTATTGGGGTTCAACTAACAAAACCTATCCTAACCTAGACCAGCGCTATTGGGGTTAAACTAACAAAACCTATCCTAACCTGGACCAGCGCTATTGGGGTTCAACTAACAAAACCTATCCTAACCTGGACCAGCGCTATTGGGGTTCGACTAACAGAACCTATCCTAACCTGGACCAGCGCAATTGGGGTTCGACTAACAGAACCTATCCTAACCTGGACCAGCGCTATTGGGGTTCAACTAACAAAACCTATCCTAACCTGGACCAGTGCTATTGGGGTTCAACTAACAAAACCTATCCTAACCTGGACCAGTGCCATTGGGGTTCGACTAACAAAGCCTATCCTAACCTGGACCAGCGCTATTGGGGTTCAACTAACAAAACCTATCCAAACCTGGACCAGCGCTATTGGGCTTCAACTAACAAAACCTATCCTAACCTGGACCAGCGCTATTGGGGTTCGACTAACAGAACCTATCCTAACCTGGACCAGCGCTATTGGGGTTCGACTAACAGAACCTATCCTAACCTGGACCAGCGCTATTGGGGTTCGACTAACAGAACCTATCCTAACCTGGACCAGCGCTATTGGGGTTCGACTAACAGAACCTATCCTAACCTGGACCAGCGCTATTGGGGATCGACTAACAAAACCTCTCCTAACCTGGACCAGTGCCATTGGGGTTCGACTAACAAAGCCTATCCTAACCTGGACCAGCGCTATTGGGGTTCGACTAACAAAGCCTATCCTAACCTGGACCAGCGCTATTGGGGTTCGACTAACAGAACCTATCCTAACCTGGACCAGCGCTATTAGGGTTCGACTAACAAAACCTATCCTAACCTGGACCAGCGCTATTGGGGTTCGACTAACAGAACCTATCCTAACCTGGACCAGCGCTAATGGGGTTCAACTAACAAAACCTATCCTAACCTGGACTAGTGCTATTGGGGTTCGACTAACAGAACCTATCCTAACCTGGACCAGCGCTATTAGGGTTCGACTAACAAAACCTATCCTAACCTGGACCAGCGCTATTGGGGTTCGACTAACAGAACCTATCCTAACCTGGACCAGCGCTATTGGGGTTCAACTAACAAAACCTATCCTAACCTGGACTAGTGCTATTGGGGTTCAACTAACAAAACCTATCCTAACCTGGACCAGCGCTATTGGGGTTCGACTAACAGAACCTATCCTAACCTGGACCAGCGCTATTGGGGTTCGACTAACAGAACCTATCCTAACCTGGACCAGCGCTATTGGGGTTCGACTAACAGAACCTATCCTAACCTGGACCAGCGCTATTGGGGATCGACTAACAAAACCTCTCCTAACCTGGACCAGTGCCATTGGGGTTCGACTAACAAAGCCTATCCTAACCTGGACCAGCGCTATTGGGGTTCGACTAACAAAGCCTATCCTAACCTGGACCAGCGCTATTGGGGTTCGACTAACAGAACCTATCCTAACCTGGACCAGCGCTATTAGGGTTCGACTAACAAAACCTATCCTAACCTGGACCAGTGCCATTGGGGTTCGACTAACAAAACCTATCCTAACCTGGACCAGCGCTATTGGGGTTCAACTAACAGAACCTATCCTAACCTGGACCAGCGCTATTGGGGTTCAACTAACAAAACCTATCCTAACCTGGACCAGTGCTATTGGGGTTCAACTAACAAAACCTATCCTAACCTGGACCAGCGCTATTGGGGTTCGACTAACAGAACCTATCCTAACCTGGACCAGCGCTATTGGGGTTCGACTAACAGAACCTATCCTAACCTGGACCAGCGCTATTAGGGTTCGACTAACAAAACCTCTCCTAACCTGGACGAGTGCCATTGGGGTTCGACTAACAAAGCCTATCCTAACCTGGACCAGCGCTATTGGGCTTCAACTAACAAAACCTATCCTAACCTGGACCAGTGCTATTAGGGTTCGACTAACAAAACCTATCCTAACCTGGACCAGTGCTATTGGGGTTCGACTAACAAAACCTATCCTAACCTGGACCAGTGCTATTAGGGTTCGACTAACAAAGCCTATCCTAACCTGGACCAGCGCTATTGGGCTTCAACTAACAAAACCTATCCTAACCTGGACCAGTGCTATTGGGCTTCAACTAGCAAAACCTATCCTAACCTGGACCAGTGCTATTGGGGTTCAACTAACAAAACCTATCCTAGCCTGGACCAGTGCTATTGGGGTTCGACTAACAGAACCTATCCTAACCTGGACCAGTGCTATTGGGGTTCGACTAACAGAACCTATCCTAACCTGGACCAGTGCTATTGGGGTTCGACTAACAAAACCTAACCTGACCCAAGACTATTTTGGTACAAACAGATAAAATGAATTGGAATTAATTAATCTCAGTTCAAATAACCAAACCTACATCAAAATAAACGACTATAGTTTATCACATGCCGGTTGTACTGATATTATAAAAAAACCGTTTTTACAAACGGAAAAAACCTGATATATACTACATCGTTCATTTTGGGTCGCCACTCACTGTTCTTGTCACGGCTTCTAAGGGACAGATATTATTTATTCTAACCGTTTCATATAACACCACCATTTATTAAAGCGGTAACATTGCGTCATGACAATTAATATCACATGTCATGACAGCACCAACTATTAAAGCGGTAATATTACGTCATGACAATTAATTTCACATGTCACAGCTAAAAACTGTCGATTCTTATCAGGGGCGTCAACTTCATTATCTTAACACATTTTCGTTACTTTTTATTTCGGCTGACATTTTTTGAAGCTAAAAATAAATAATTTTTACCATAACAACGTAGTTATTTATTTCTATGTCGCTTTTGGTCTTACTAATAATGAAATATGAAATTATTAATTTCAAACGGAATGGATATTTATGTGTCCCTTCCATGAAAGGCTTGGTCTTACTGATAATGAAACGAATCGGAGAACGACAGAGATAAGTGCATTGTAACTCAAAGAGAGTCCAAGTCTCAATAAACGAATCGGAGATACGTGCATTTTAACCTCAATGCCTTGTAGTTACGGGAATTTTGAACTCGAGCATGTCGATAAAAGAGATACGTGCATTTTAACCTCAGTGCCTTGGAGTTACGAGAATTTTGAACTCGAGTACGTGGTTAAAAGATCCCCCACCATGATAAGAGCTAGATAGAGCCCACCCTCGAGAAAAACCTACGCGACTTACGCAACCTATACGCTCGTGGCAGCACAAGGGTTAAAAACGAATTGTCGTTTGTTCGCGTGAAGCCTTAGGGTTGCCATTTCTGCACCTCAGAAATTCTTACGCTAAAGGGGGCTGTTTGCGACACAAGGGTTAAAAATGAATTGGCGTTTATTCGCTTGAAGCCATAGGCTTGCCATTTCTGGCGTCAAAATTATCTACTCTCCCGTTCCAAAAATTTGCCCGTAGAAAGGCAGGAAACTCGAACGACCCGTATATATCAGCCAGTCTGTCGACTGGCTTAAATTTAGAAAACTGCTGCATAGGGAACTGTGGTAACGGGTAAACTGCGTTTTCGCTAAACCGCTATTTATAGGGAAATGTGGTTATGGAGTACACTTACAGTAAAACTGGGGGATATAAACGCAGAACCTCAGATATAAACATGTCCATGTATTTTAGTTCACTTAAAAAGGAGTAGTCGATCTCTGCCTGAGATAAAATGTAAACAGTCTGAGCGTAATTTGAATTTTTAAATGAATCTTCCCTAGCTTACATTCTTTTCTTGAGCACTGAATATTTCTTCCCGAAGATTCTCTTGAATCTCAGGGTTGTTAACCAACACGTGTGAAGCAAATCCCAAAGTTATTGATGTAGTCTCATAGCTGCAAATTAAAAAGAAAATTTCCAGTTGCTGAACCAATCATCCACTGCGCATGTTTCTATGTCTTACTTAGAGTACTATTCATGTAAGTAAGAAGTAATTAATCTTATGATTAATTTAAGATCATTTATTTTTTACGAGGGATGGATTTAATTTTAGAAGTAGGAATGGAGAACGGTTAGTGTTTGCTTCAGTTCGACTCAGCCCAGTATAGAGCCCCTCCCTCCAACACGTAACGAAAAGTTTAAATTATCTTATTGGCTCACTTAAACCATACGTTTTGATGACGTTGCTGACGGGGACAGCGAAAAATACGTAATTCCCTTTTACCTCTGTCGCTATGACCCACCTATTCTTTCATACCCCTCCGTCCCGTGGTAGAGGGTCCAGGACTTTGACGCGGGCCCACATTACTCTGTTCTCCATTCGTACTTCTAAAATTAAATCTATCAGTACAGACTAAATATTGAGATGGACTGCGAAACCGAGTGTAGTCAGTTCTCGCTTGTCCTTCTCGAACTAGCTCTCAGTTAGTCTCTAGCACTACGATGTATAGGTGGTGTCATTCTTATGGAGCATATTTGACGGATAAATGTTTCAACATTTGATATTCAAGGTTCGCCGAAAAAATAATTGACAGCCGTGTAGTAGCCGCGTAAAATTGTAATATTGGCTGGGCCAACTTGTTTAGTACGTAGCTAACATGCTAGCCTAACTGAAACTCACCCAGCAAAAACGAACACAATTGCGTTGGATACCACTTCATCTTCGGTTAAGATAATTTTCTTCTTACCTACTTGAAAAATTGGTCCATTATGTAAAATATATTGAGCGCTAGGAGTCGGGTCATAAAACCTGAGAACGTATTAAAACTAGAATTGGACTGTGGTGCCGAATCTTCCCCAATTATAGCCGAATACCGCACATGACCACTATTTTGACATAAATTACAAAACCTTATGCAAAAATCTACGATTTCAGGCAAACTGCTGACGCGTATAACTTCGTTGATCGTTAGAAAGTGCTCAAATAACCTTGAACTTCAATAACCAATGAATTGAAACACATCATAATTGTAATGCGTGACGGGTAATTCTCACGCCTATCCCAAAAGAATACTAATAGAAATTAACATGGAAGATATGCGGACAGTGTGGATTTCTGGTCTTAAGGCACAAGAAACGAATTCGAACTTATTTTTAGTGTTTCACCAACGTTGCTTGTCTCGGCGAATTCGGAATCGGCCGTTAATGACTCAGATGTTATGTTCTCAATATCCTTGTTCATTTCGGCATCTAGGAGCAATTGCAGCAAGTCTTCCCTTCGATTCTAAACATGTAAGCTATTTTACACTAATCCGAAATGTATTTGTCTACATATTCTCAAGTTTCAACACATACCTTCGGATCCGTTCTTCTCAATCGAACCATATTAACACAACTTGATATCAGTACCCTCGCGCAACTAAATCTCAAGTAGTGATTGATTATTTCTTGCCATTTTAGTAGACGACCAATGAAATGTTTAGCTTCTGGAAAGCAAACTGCTTTCGTGATTAGTTATCAGCTCTGCCCAACTTTATTAATAACTAGAATTGGTGAGCGAGATTTTGACTTAGCCTTGTTACCATATTCATGGCGCCTTGTGTTAAAGGCCGACTTCTATCGAAAAGAGTTCTAGCTAACTGAAAGCCGTGCAATATGGTTCTAGCTAACTGAAAGCCGTGCAATATGGTTCTAGCGAACACAATACAGAATTTCCTTCAGCAAAAATTCGAGAGGAAATAAATTTAAAAGGATTTCTATTGTTCATCTTCAGTTCGCTAGAACCACATTGAACGGCTTTCAGTTAGCGAGAACCATTCGGGAAGCCTTCATATGAGCAGTTCCCATATGAGCGGATTTCAAAATAGCGGTCCTCAAAACAACAGTTCTCTAAATAGCGGTTCCCGAAATGGCAGTTTACCCATTACAGCAATTACCGATACAGCGGTTCTCGTAAACGCGGCGTACCGTTACAGCAGTTCTCTAAAGAGCGGAAAATCAGATATGCGAAAAACTATAGCTGTTTATTATGGTGTAAGCTGGCCCAGCTGGGTTATATGAACTCAAAAAGAACTAGGTCAGATATGGATAATTTGGTCAGGTTAAAGTTGATTATTTCAACTAAATAGTATCAGAAGCCGATTAGGCTTTACACATGAAGTACGTAACATGTGCCTTGAGGAGCTACACGATATTCTCTAAGCTCCTAGGAAAGAACCTCCCCTTACGCGGAGGGAAATAGTTCAGTAACGCGGCTCCTTCGGATCCATCGGATCCTTCCGCCTAAAGAACCGATTTACCACATACCTAAATTCGAGAACTATACTATAAAGACTGAGTAGGGTATCTAAAATATTCTTTAGATAAAACTGTTCACAATACGAAAGATTATTTGGGAGTAAGGCGTAAAAATGTTGTCAATCTGGGTAGCTTTTGCTTGGACTATTTAAGACGCCGTGCATCTGTTTTTTACGAGGAATGTTTTCTGTTCTCGCGGTCTGTTGAAATTTAAAGAAAATCTTATCATATTTAGTTGAAGACTAAGTAAATGTCTCAAAACATTTCGAAACTTGAGCTTTAAAACGTTGAATATTTTATAACGACTACGGAACGGTACCGCAAATTCGCCTTCCGGGCCTCCCGGTTATGTCGACGGCGAGGAAATGTACAACAGAAGTATTTTTTATTTGACATTTTGAATTTGCGCTTAGTAACCGTTAGATGGCTCTTTTCTGGGGAGAATTTTCGCGATGACGAAAGTAAATTCGTACTGCGCAGTCTCGCATGACGTCACGTCCTTCGCTTATGGCGGACCAGGGTGGGAAATAAGGATTTTTAAACTGGACTAAATAACCTGGTCCATTTCACAAGGGCACGCCGTCTGCTAAACTAGAGAAGTGGATAATTAAACTATTAGAGTTAATGTTTTGACTCTAGTTACCCTTGAATTATCTAAGTGGTCCCGAGGACCATTGACCCCCTCCGATTTAATTTTTAAACTGGACCAGGCAATTTTTAAACTGGTCATTTGCCCTGTGCCACCGCCTTATTTCCCACGCTGTGGCGGACTATGGGTGCAATTCGTCGCTAAAATGATACTTAGGTATGTATGATTGTATTTTTCGTCAAATTCAGTTAAATCTGAAGCCCAACTACAATGAATAGATCAATGTGTTTGGATCGTGTCTCTCAACTTAGAACCAACGCAAAAACTTTTCAGTTTAATCATGAATTTATTTATTAACATGAATATATATCTGCATTGACTAGTTAAACTACATATTCAGGGATGGGAGGGGCTTAGTTTGAGTGACGTCAGAGAATTTCTGGCGGTTTGTTTTTAAAGCTAAAGCTCTTGTCACGCGGAAGGCTAATTATGCTTGTAATTTGATCAACTACCGCATTAATTTAACTCCAACAGCAGGGAAAAACCAGCATCATCCATTCTCACGATTTAAAATGTTAGTAATTTACTTTCAACCGTTACATTCATTTTCATAATGGCCAAGGCTTAGCACTTTACCAACAGTTTTCAGTTTCAGATTAGGAAAAACATTGCAGGCACTTTTTATAATTTCCTTTAAAAGATCAAAATCGCCTTCGGACATCGTGTTGAGATATTTATTCACGTATCGGCGATCATTTTTAATATTCAGTTGACGCAGTTTGGTGAACCTAACCGAAAATTGTATCCCTCATACAATTTTGTTAAACTGGTCGTCTGCTGTTCGAACTTCCAGGTGTCTCGATTTTGATTGGCTACCGCGATGACGTTAAACGCGTATGTAATAGAAAGGTCCCTCCCATCCCTGAATAACATGATAGAAAGGCTAATGATACACATATATATTCATGTTAATAAATAAATTCATGGTTTAATACATTTGCTAGATCCATAGAGACATAGGTATTCCAGCAATTATTTGACGAACATTTTAATTGATGTTGCAGATTTTTTGAAGGAAGCAATGCACTTCATTGATGATACTTGTATATTTCATTCAGTCATATTTTGCGAAGGCTTTAAAATATGATTGTGATACATATTTGGCATTAATGAAACTACTGTTAACAAAGTTTTTAAGACCATTGTTAGACAATTACGCAAAAGATTTAACAGATCGCAAAGAATTGTACAAAAAGTTCAAGAACAAACTTCTCACATGAAAAACTCTAAAGATATAAATACATTTTACCCACAATGTGATACATGCCTTTTTTATTGTCGTTTGAATTTTAATGTGTCTTTTCATTTAAGTCAGCTGCTATATTATCCTCAATACCTTTACTTTAACCGTTGTCTTGCAAGATTTTAAAAATTTCCCCTAGTTTTGAATTTGCCGCCAGTTTAAAACCCCAGAAAAGCGACATCTAGCGCCAATTGTGAAATACTAACTGCCACCCCCCTTTTTTTCGTATTGCATGGCCTAGTATTTGAGATGGCAGTGGTCTTGCTATAGATCTACCTACGAAATTTGGAACACATTGTGGATGCTTTTTAAACTTAGGTAAACTTTAGGTGATAATCCGGGATAGATTTAATTTTAGAAGTAGGAATGGAGAACGGTTAGTATTTACTTCAGTCCCACTCATAGCCCAGTATAGAGCCCCTCCCTCCAACACGTAACGAAATGTTTAAATTATCTTATTGGCTCACTTAAACTACGTTTTGATGACGTTGCTGACGGGGACAGCGAAAAATACGTAATTCCTTTTACCTCTGTCACTCTGACCCGCCTCTTCTTTCATAACCCTCCGTCCCATGGTAGGGGGTCCGGGACTATGACGCGGGCAAACATTACTCTGTTACCCATTCCAACTTCTAAAATTAAATCTCTCTCTCTGTGATAATCTAAACACTCTTGATTGACTGACACGATAAAGCGAAGTGGGGGGGGCAACACGAACGTGACTAGACACATTAGGGACAAAGAGAGGGGCAATATGAAGAGCTCCCTGGAACATTAGGGAGAAAGAAAGGTGGAATTGAAAGGTGGACTAGATGGGTTAGCAAGAACCAGACGGTCAGGCTGGAACCATGGGGAAAAACGAAAAAGTTATACTCCCATTTTCCCCAATCCCATGATTCCCAAAAGGAATATTTCGCCCGAAATCTTTCATTCCCCTCTTGCCCAAAAGTTTCTATTCCCCTTTCGCCCAAGCCCGGAAGTTGATATCTAATCGTGTATAAAACGAGTGTTGTTAGGTTAGGTTAGTTTGGGTTGTATTCATTCAGTTTGCTTATTATTGCGTTACTTTGTGATAGTAACTGTTTCAGTTTTGGGGGAAAAATATTTTAGGACAAATGAGGTTGAGAGAAATGGCAATTGGGAAACTGTTTTGAGAGAAATGGGGAAGAATCGGGGAAAAGGCCAGGGTTAAAACCGTTTTCAATTTTATTTAAATGAAATTTAAGAGACTCAAGTTTAGAGAATAGACCAGAATTTATACTGAGGAGTGCAGTCATTCAAAAAGCAGAAATGAAATCATAAAACATGTGTTGCACTAGCCCAAACGAAACTAAAACTATATCGTCTGCAAAAAAATCGGTAAAATAATCTTATGATTTTATTCAAAAAATTTTTATTGGTGGATTTAACGGTTGGTTTAAACCTGTTGAAACCATCAAACTTCATTTTTGGAAAAAGCCGGATTTTTGCCATCCCTAACTAGGCCTTCTTGACACATTAATTGAAAGATAGGGACATATTATAAGTGGTCTTTTCTAGATCCATTGTTTCTTTATCTGAAACATTTGATGACCCTTTCTGATACAACTAAAGGGAAAATTAGTTCTTTTGCTAGATATTATAGAAACTATTGATTCCAATAGCTACACGCTGTGCATGAATGATTAACTTGGACTTACCTTGGTTAAAAGTTCACTTAAATGGTATTTGAGAAATTTTGAATAGCTCACAATTTTCGATTACTTGCTGGTGCAGCGATACGTAAAAAATCCCTATTCGGCATTTCCGCCAAAGAGCTTTTAATGTTTTTCCGAATTTCCGCAAACAAACATTTCCGGTCTAATTTTCAAGCTTATGGAAACAGATGTTATGAAGTAGGGCAGATACGCGTATAAGCAGAAGTAGGATGAGACTAGGAGTAAAGAGCTCTAGCATTGGTAATAGATCCTGGCACTAGTGAACAAATTTGAGGATTTTATGCCGCTTCCATCGCGCCTACACTACTGAGGAAAAAATTGGTTGAGTTCCAAAAACATTTCCTACCCCCTTCCCCTCAACCTAAAGCGGCGCAACACGGACGCGGGTGCTTGAATCTAGTTCCGTCGTCTACCGCCACGAGCGTCTCACGTTTTGGAGGGAGAATTCAGAAACTGCTACCAGAGGGCCAACCGTTGGTGTGTTATCAATAATATTCACTTTCGCCAAGTGAAGAATTTGGTTAGCTCACTACTTCTAGTCTCATCTTACTTCTGGTATCAGTAACTTCAAATTATGGTAAGATAAGAAACTGACAATAAGAATAAAATTCGGTTTCGTTAGGAATATTTATTTGGAACTTTCAGTTTTCTTTAAAAATATTCTTACATTCGTGGTTATTCTCATTTTATTTCTGCTTTTATACGCTGTTGAATTATGAAAAGAAAAGGATTGAGTTTTTAACAAGCAAAATATGGCTATATATTTTATTAGAGGCCAGTTTTAACTATACAACAGCGGCTGGGCGTTAAACCGCGCTCGCAAATGACCTTGATTATTTCACTAGCCAATGAAATGAGGATGACATAATCCTCAAGCCCACAGAATTCAAAAAGATATTCTCATGGGGGATATGAGGACAGTATGTGTGTTCGTGCTCGTATACCTAAGACAGAAGAAGTGACTTCGCACTTATTTTTTGTGTACTTTTTCACATTGAGTTTTCTGAAAACCATGATTTTGTTCCATATAAGCTATACCATTATACGTAAGGTTTACTTATGCTCGACATCGCTACTAATTATTATTTTTTGAAACCTCATTAAATGTATGGAAAATGATTGCATGGCAAAATAGGTTTTTCAAATAAATGAGTACTTTTTACCAAGTAGATAAATGTCAATGTACTTTATTAGAGACCAATTTTAACTATTATAATTTCTCGGCTTTCACAAACACTCCATTTTTTGGCGTATTAACTAGATACGCCATTTCCGTTTCTAAATGGCCCTAAAAAGGAATTTGTATTATTGTGCTATTAGTCAAATGAAAAGAAATGAAGTATATTCATTTATCATTCTAAGCTGCCGAATCGTAAAATTCAACTTTTTGAAGAAAACTTACAATTTCGGTTCTTGAACAAGGCACAAGACGGTACTGACTTAACACCGTGGCCAAAGCTAGTTTAATTTCCAACAGAGCGAATCGCATTCCAATGCAGTTACGAGGTCCAGCTCCAAATGGTTGAAAAGCCAAGGAGTTTAACTTATGTTTATTCTCGGGAGCGAACCTAAATTACTTTTAAAATTATTATTCTTGCCATAAAATGCCTTACGAGAGTATAAACAATGAATTCTAGCATACCGTTCGGGAATGAATTTGTCTGGTTCTTGCCAATATTCCGAGTCATGGTGAAGTAGGTCGAAAGGAACATCAATACAAAGAGCTTTCGGTAGTCGTAGGTTACCGTATGTTGTTTCAATGTTTGTTTGTCTCGTAGTACTGCAAAAAGTATTGAAATATGTATTGAGAATATTTTGGGGAACGAGCGTTTAGGGACAAAACTGGGAATGGTTAAATTTTATTCGATTCGTATGAAATATCTTCCATTAGTTTGTTTTCCTTTTCTCCTTACTTCTCAAGTACAAAGTCGAACGGTTATTGCATGTTAAACCAAGAACGATACCATAAGAACGTTGAAACAAGGCATTGATGGCGCCATGAAGTCATACTTTTCATAATATGAGGGAGGAGCCTATATATTTGGGAATATCATGAGTTAATAATATGTTAGCTGCCTATTAGTTACTCAGTCTCCATAGGCGTAATGTATCCAGCGATTTCTTCCTATTTCGCCCGCGTGGGAAAAAAATCCGAATGTTGCGCCCTCTCTTGTCGAAAAAAAAATCCCGCTCGCACGGCTCCTCGACCTCGAGTCGTCGGATGCTTTTTCACCAAGGGAGTGTTTTAATCGTGAATGTTTATGTTTTAATAATTGAACATTAAATCATGGCGTTTGTGTCTTTACTGAGACAAAAAAATGCAGGAACTCAATGCAATTTGGCGAAATTGATAAAGAATGCCAAAGATAAGAGTTATTATTGTGAATTGAAACCAGAAAAATATACAACTGAGCTAAATCCAATCCACTGATCTCTTTTTCTGACTGTTTTTTAACCGAGGCTACTGAGCAAAATATTCGGCTGCTTAAATAGCTCCGATATCATTGGCTAGCTTCCACTACACGCGCTTCCGGGGAAAAACCGGAAAGAAGAGTAAATAAGATTGTCGTTCACGTGGCGGCCGCAGAGCGTCGCATATAATTGGGACGCTGGCGGCGCGGGAGAAAACGCTGGAGTATAAAAATTAATTGCCTGAGTAACTTATAGGGAGCTAACATATTATTAACTCATGGGAATATGGAAAATGGAGTCTCCAAGGTCTAGGATTGTTGTTGTCAGTGTCAAGAACAAAACTTAAAATCTTTAATGATGAACTGATATATTCAAAAATTGTGGACCATAATGAAGTTATAAAGAATCTAGGTTTTCCTATTAGAGAGTCAGATTTATCGGGGCAAAGTCAGTGCAACAGATTTCACAAAATTTGGCGTATAACGCCAAGGCTTAAGGCAGAGAAGCTGAATGTGATACTAGCCACGTTAATTGATTTATAACCCACCGATGGCGCTAAAAACGGATTTTAATGCGTTACCTAGAAAGAAGGCGGTAACGGTTTTCGAAAGAAGTGTGACTTCATGGTACCAGGGAAAGGTTCGTAAAGAGAAAGCACTATATATGTTGCTTCAATCCTCGCATTTCGCCTTCGATATTTCCCGTAATTTCATTGGCTCAGAGCTGTGCTAATTAGCTGACAACTAATTGAATTAGAATTAGCAATTAGGTAAATATTTATGAACTAATTAATTAGCCAATTAGCAATTAGACATAGAAACTAATTAAATTCAATTAGAAATTAGCCATTTATTTATCAAACTAATTAATTAGAATTACTAATTTCTAATTAATTACTTGTCTAATTAAGGAAAAAAGAAACCATAGGTAAACATAAAAGTTCAAAAGTGCCCATGTATTTAGTACTTTGGTAATGCAAAGTTTAATGTTTTAATGCCGTTGAAAAACGGGTACGGAAGGCATGAATTATTCTCGAAAAATGAGACAAGCGTCGAGCCTTCCGTCATGTTAAAATTTGTTTCATTTCTTCATTTTCTTGCCACAGTTCCTATAATGGACTCTGAGTAGTAAATCCATGGGCACTGCTATTAATTCGAGAAGGGAAAACAGTCGAAATTTCGAAATGGGACAGTTACGATTTACGAAATTTTCTACTAGTACTAGTATTCTCTCGTGTTTTGAGGAGCTGAAATATTTAGAGTAGCACTAAGGTTTCCTCATCGATATAATAAGGCCGTTTTCATATTCAAATCAATCGAGAGTTAATTCCTCGATTTTTAGTTTCTACTAAACTAAAAGATTAATTGAAAATCCAATTGGCTAATTAGTTAATCCTAAATCTAATTAAATTGGAATTAGATAATTACCTTTCCTATTCATACTAATTAATTAGAATTACTTCTCAATTAGCACTAAGGTAATTAAAATTCAATTACCATTTTCAATTAGTAAATGTTGCTAATTAATTGGAAATGCAATTAGCTAACTAATTAATTAGCACAGCTCTGCATTGGCTAATATAACCACTCTCTCACTGACGTTCTTATGGTATCCTGAATTCGTTCTTGGTTAAACATATTTCTTACATAATGTTCTTAGTTTGGTATGAGTATCGTAGAAAATGGTGTGTATAAAAAAATGGAATCAGATTTTTGATCATAAAGAACATTTGGTCGGCATGCCTTATGCACCGAGTTTTACCATTGAATAATATAAATACGTTCGACACGTGTAGATTAGGAATCCAGAGTGGCGGGTGGTTCGATTATTCAGATTTTTCTCTCTGTGCCTGAACGAAATTTCAAACTCACGTTCAGGATTATTCGTACAGACTTAGCTACTTTTCTCATATGACCAAATTTACTTCCTAGTCAGTTTTGAGTCGTGTCAGATTTTGGCCAAGTTGGGAACCCATAATAAGGAGTATGTAATGTACATTTAAATCAGTTTACACTTACAGTAAAATTGGGGGATATAAACGCATAACCTCAGATATGAACGTATCCATGTATTTTAGTTCACTTATAAAGGAGTAGTCGATCTTTGCCTGAGATTAAAAGTGAAAAGTCTGAGCGTAATTAGAATTTTAAAAAAAATATTGCCTAGCTTACATCCTCTTCTTGAACACCGAATATTTCTTCCCGAAGCTTCTCTTGCATCTCAGGGTTGTTAACCAACACGTGAGAAGCAAATCCCAAAGTTATTGACGTAGTCTCATAGCTGTAAATTAAAATTTTTAAAACAATCTCGAATGTTTGTTCCTGTGTTTTATCTTTAATTTAAGAAAATTTATATTTTCATTCTTAAATTACTCTAAACTGACGAGGAAAATCTGAATATAGCTGACTTAACTGAGGCTTACCCAGCAAGAGCAAAAATAATTGTGTTCGATACCACTTCATCTTCGGTCAAAGTTATTTTCTTTTTGCCTACATGAAAAAACGGTCCATTACGTTCAATATATATTGAAAGTCAATGCAAAAGAATTCTAACAGAATTTAACATGGGGGATTTGAGGACATTATGGAATCCTGGTCTTATACATAAGGCACAAGAAATGAATTCGAACTTATTTTCTGTGTTTCATAAACGTTGCTAGTCGTCTCGGCGAATTCGGAATCGGCCGTTAATGACTCAGATGTTATGTTCTCAATATCACTGTTCATCTCGGCATCTAGAAGCAATTGCAGTAAGTCTTCCCTTCGATTCTAAACATATAACTTATTTTACACTAATCCGAAATGTGCTTATTACATATTCTCAAGTTTCAACACAAACCTTCGGATTCGTTCTTCTCAGTCGAATCATATTAACACAACTTGATATCAGTATCCTCGCATAACTAAATCTAAAGTAGTGATTGATTATTTCTTGCCATTTTAGTAGACGACCAATGAAATGTTTAGCTTCTGGAAAGCAAACTGCTTTCGTGATTAGTTATCAGCTCTGCCGAACTTTATTATTAACTAGAATTGGTGAGCGAGATTTTGTCTTGCCCTTGTTGCCATAATATTGCATCTTGCTTGCATAAAGCAAAATTTCAAAGCTCAAAATATAGGACTTTTTTTTAGTTCTTGGGTTTGAATCCAGTTTAGCCTAGGTTTAGCCAAGAAGGAATTTACTATGAGAAGACATAAGTGGCGAGATTTTACGCTTCTACCCTTACGCCGGTGTTAGTGGACAAGTAAGCACCACCCCTTTCATGTCCGTCATTGCTCTGCGCTTTCCCATTTGATCCTGTGGGAAAGTCATACAGACGCAAATGACGTATTCCGACTAGAGAAAAAAAACCTCGTTCAAAGTAAATTAGAAAATAGAAAATGGAGGGTGAAAGCGGTGCTGAAACGGTACGATGGTTGTTTTTAATTGCCATTAACAAGTTAGTTAAAGGTTTTGAACCTAACTTGATGGATTTTGAATATGTGTCTCTACGTGAAAATCGTTCATTCTATAGTTGTCTCTAAATCGAATCAAATTTCGTCAGTTCCAAAAACCAAACCAAGGCATAACGAAAAGGTAAAAGAGATAGATGGTGGAAAACATAGAGTAAGATAAAATATTAAGTCCCGCCTCCATTTTCACCCCCACCCATAAAGGGGTGATTGTCGACTATTACGCGCGCACCGGACGTCTTTTTAGCCTTCATATAGCAAATTCCTCCTTGGTTTAGTAGAGAAGACATTGGTCTATGACTAAAATTCGTCTCGCCAATCAAATCTACCAAAAATTGAGAATGAGAACTTACAACAAATTAGATTCAAACCAGAAATATTCCCCTTGAATATATCTTTCATTGAGAGTAAAAAGGGGTCTTCGGAGTTAGTTTGGACATTGGACTCCACACCAAAAGAAGTTCTAACAATAACGTCAAGTGTTAACCCCTTGAACATGTCGTAAATATCGAATGAATCGTCTTTAACGCTATGATCTTCAATTTTCCTCATGAACACGTTGATGGCTTCGTTTATAACAGGAACCAACTGTGTGTCGTAATTCATTGACGTTTTAATTTAATTTATTTTATAGTGATAGCTTGTTTCAAAGCGATGACGTCAATCGTAAAAATGGTGTCGTAAAAATATACCTTGTTCACATATAAGCTTTGAAACAAACTATTGTTCAAAGGTGCAGCTTGTATTCTTTGTGAATTGACGTGTAAATAATTGATTAAGACAATTATAAATTTAATTTTAGGAGAAGGAATGGAGAACAGAGTCATGTGGGCGCGCGTCAAAGAAGAGGCGGGTCATAGCGACAGAGATAAAAAGGAACTACGCATATTTCGCCGTCCTCTTGAGGTACGTCATCAAAACGTACTTTAAGTGACCCAATTAGATAATTTAAAAATTTTGTTACGTGTTGGAGGGAGGGTCTCTATACTGGGCTATGAGTCGGACTGAAGTAAATACTAGCCGTTCTCCATTCCTGCTTCTAAAATTAGATCTATCCCTGATTAAGATAATACATTTGTCATTAGTTAAGCTTTCTCAGATGCTTTACCTGTTTCATTTTACTGTTGGTAAACATTGGTGTAGTTAAGGCTCTCTGTTTTTTCCACCTCACTCCGTGAGAATCCGCTACATGTTGGTTGCGCTTTTCATCGTGGTAAAGTCCACCTGGTATTAAGATCTGAAATTGTAATATTGATTGGTTCAAAGTGGCAGTATGAGAGGCGACCAGTTTAGAGACACGCCTCAAAACACGTTGGTGCTGCGCAGATCTATTGTGTACTGATTTTACAGGTGATAATAGAGAAATTATTGAGTTTTTCGTAATATCTTTAATAGAAGAAACAAATGAACCAAATATCATTGGACAGCCCGGTCGGTAATGTATTAATTTCGACGAACGGCATTTTGAACTCTAACCTAGTAAAATTTCAAAACACGTTCTTTGAGGTTCGGGGAACGATTAAATTTATGGCCACTATTCATTTAATTTATATACTAGCACCTGCTCGTGTACCTCAAACAAATAATCCCTGCAAAGCATATTGCATCTCGACTGGTCGTCGTCTTCGATTCCCAACCTGTATAATGGATTTTGATGAACAGACTATAATTGTTTTCGCCACGAACGTCGATAGTAAAGCAATGTTTGCCTTTCGATTCAATGGAGCCAAAATGCGCAACGCTTTAATCTTGGTTAGATATTTTCCTCTCGAACGGTGTTAATAAATGAAGTATTTCAAATGGCTTTGCTCACATTAAGAGCAAGATATTATTGATGGCAACTTTTACAATATGTCATCAAAGATCCATATATACTTATACTTTCAAATGCAAATGCAAATGTAATATGTAGGTTTCCCTTAAACATACTGGTCGGTTCATAAAATTATTGAAGTCTCGAATTTGAATTTGTTTTAGTAATTCGATGTCCGATACAACCAAAACGGGTGTGGCCCCTAAGAAATATCTGCAATGAAACGTTTTAATAAGAAATCTATTAAAATTAACCGAATAACTCCCAATAAAAGCATTGCAGGCCACCGGGACAATGCGGTACACAGAGACAGACCTTTACATATTCAAATATATGAATCATGGGGTCCCCTCCACGAGCTATAGATTTGTGAAGCTCCTGAGCGATTCCCAACTAGACCCAATGGGTAAGACCATGAATTTATTCACTAACTTGAATGCTAGTGAATGTTAAGCATTACCCTGTAGTCCTCTGTCAAAAAGCTAAAGGAGGAGACATTTCCGCGCCACTCGTATGACGTATATTTTTTAACCATTAAGAAGTAAACGATGGTATTTGGGAGGTTTCTCTTAGCAGACGGCATAGCCCACTCGCATATTGCCCTCACGTACGGAAATGCTCATCTATATGTTGGCCGAGTGTCTTGCGGCCTTGAGCGCAGTATTCGAGTTGGCAATGCTATCACAAAATATGCTCCACCCATCGCCGAGTAAGAGGCGTATTATGTTAAGTTATTCATGTTACTGAATAAATTCATGGTAATGCCAGAAGTATATAATACTTCTCTTCGAGAGAAGTGTACCACAACGAGGGGTAAGTGTAACGTCACTCATCCCAACATCGGAACATTTAGAGCAAGGTTACTAAACCGAATCACATACGCGATAAATAGTTCCCTCATAATTACTCTATTAGCGTTTAAATATTTGGCAAGACGCGCTTGTGGATTTATGTCCCACGTCAAGACGAGGTTTGTGGGATGATTGCTGGTGATTTAGTGCCAAACAACTATAGAATTCACCCCACGGTGCGATGCCCATTTGTAGTTTGATGAGCGGGAAAGCAAACTAAAAGGGTGAGCCTGGGAAGAATGACGTTACATAAATAATGCATTAAGAGGATACAGAGTGTCATCCTTCTTCTATTATCCCCTTCTGGTATTATAGGTACTCTGGGAGATAACCTTGATAGACCCCGCCCCTACATAACGAATTGTTGATCCCTTTAAGCCTTAGGTCGATCGCCTTTGGATGCCAAAATCCAACATCAAACCCAGTTGACCCTACTATTCTCATGTCACACACATTAAGGACAATTTGTGTGTATGTTAAGCATTCCAAGTTGAAGTTGGAATGCTTGTCTCATACCCAAATATTTTTCCATATTTCTTTCTCCACAATCTGAAGGCACCAGAAAATTTCTGTCAATTTGAAGCTGAATTAGGTGAGCCTTAAATTGTTAGAAGTTCTAGATCTTTTTAATTTTTACCAATGCATTGATTTCATTAAGATTCCCAAGTATTGGATGGGGCTTTGGTCCCGGTATTTCCATATCCTTGAAGGTCCTCAAAGTTTTTCTCTTTTTTCTAAAATTTTAAAAATAATTAAATTAGGTAGGTGAAAGTGGTAAAGTAGGGCGCTGAAAGCTATAGTTTTCTCTCATAGTTGACAAGACTAGCCTTTAAGAACTTTAGGAAAAAAATTGCTCTTACTTGAACCATGTTGTCATAAGAAAGACAAAAACTGCGGTAAGCATTGTAAGCCAAATTTGCATTGTTATATTTCTAGTATGATATAAGGTGTAACAGTAGTTGAAAAATGTACAATGAAATGTCTTTAAGTTTATTAGAACCATCCAGGGCCGGATTAAATGGGGGCCGAGGGAGCACTGGCCTCGGGTGCAAGGCTTATTGGGGCTCATTGAGTTAAACTATTCCCCCTTAGCAACATTTGCTGTTCCTTTATTTCCGACTTATGGGGGTGCACGTTATCTTTGCCCCGGGTGCAAAATTGCTTAACCCAGCCCTAAAACCATCTAAAGCACAGGATGGAAAGTGGTTTAAATTGTCATACTCTTGCTATAGATCTAGCTAGAAACGCTGTAACACATTATGGATGGTTGGTTAAACTTGGAAAAACTTTAGATGATAATCTAAACACTCTTGATTGACTGACAACGAATTGAAGGGGCCATATGAAGGTGACTAGGCACACATTAAGGACAATATGAAGGGTACTAACTACTAGGCTAGCTGGGACATAAGGGAGAAAGGGAGGCACAACTGGAAGGTGGGCTAGCAGGGTTGGCAAGAACCATCTACAGAGAAAAACCTAGAGTTAAAACCCTTTTTAATTTTAATTCAATTATATGGGTATACAGGGTGTTTTTGAAAGGTCCATCACAAATTAAGGAGCGTGATTATTGGACCAAACTGAGTGAAACGTATCAAAGAACATGGGGTCTACAACATTTAGTTTCGGAGATATGGCCCCCCAAACATTTGCCCCAAAAACGAAAAAATATCCCAAAATGTGGAGTAAGGGTTATTGCCATTACCCAACTTGTTTCGAAGTCATAGAGAATTTCAATAGCCTTGAATTTGAGAAACACTAATGTAACTTTAGATAGCAGAAGGGTATAAATGGGTAGAAGTACGCGTACGGCGGTAATGTTAAACTAATACCAAGTGTCATAGTGTTTTAACATTTCTCAGCACCCAGTAAAATGGTTGCGATTGAAGGTTGAGTTTGTTCATTACGTTAGTGTTTGATGTGTCACAGAGAAAACGCCATGATACGATCCCAATGTAAATGTATTTTTTATTAGTTCTTCATTCTTAATCTGTAACAAATAACTACTACAAGAATTGTTCAAAGTGTTCACCACCCGCGTTAAGGCAAACTTGAACACGCCTTACAAACGATTCCCTAACACGTTGCAAAATGCCTGGAGTATCGCGAATAGTTTGACAGGCATTAACGATTCGTCGACGAAGCTCTTCCACATCAGGTACTTCACTCTGATAAACTATGTCCTTCAAGTGGCCCCAAAGGTAGAAATCGCACGGGTTAAGGTCGGGTGATCGAGCAGGCCATTTCACGGGTCCACCTCGACCTATCCACCGAAAAGAGAACGTCGCGTTAAGGTGAGCTCGGACAGCGAGACTGAAATGTGGTGGTGCACCGTCATGCATGAACTACATTCTGCGCACCAAACCTAAGGGCACGTCGTCAAGTAATTCCGGTAAAACGTCTTGTAAGAATTGTAGGTACGCCTCACCGTTTAACCTGGGCTGTAGAAAATAAGATCCAATTAAATTGTCACCTACAATACCGCACCACACGTTTAAACTAAATTGTACTTGGTGAGATTTAACGAGCGTTGCGTGAGGGTTTCTTTGGGACCATTGATGCTTATTATGCAGGTTAATAATACCATCTTGCGAAAAATTAGCTTCGTCTGTGACTAACAGACTACGCGGGAAATCAATGGCGTTTATCAATGCGTCGTGGGTAGTCCGCGGAATTCAAACCTTGAACCTTTTGAAAATGGTAAGAATGAAACTGGTGACTTTTGAGGATTTTCCACACGAGCACGTGACCAACGCCTAATCGCTTACTCACCTGGCGGGTACTTGCTTCTGGTTCGTCCTCGAAAATAGTAAGGACTTCGTCTTCTACGGCCTCTGGGACTTCTTGCCCTCTAGGTTGAGGTCCACCATTTTACTGGGTGCTGAGAAATCTTAAAACACTATGACACTTGGCATTAGCTTTACATTACCGCCGTACGCGTACTTCTACCCATTTATACCCTTCTGCTATCTAAAGTTACAGTAGTGTTTCTCAAATTCAAGGCTATTGAAATTGTCTATGACTTCGAAACAAGTTGGGTAATGGCAATAACCCTTACTCCACATTTTGGGATATTTTCTCGTTTTTGGGGCAAATGTTTGGGGGGCCATATCTCCGAAACTAAATGTTGTAGACCCCATGTTCTTTGGTACTTTCCGCTCAGTTTGGTCTCATAAACACGCCCCTTAATTTGTGATGGACTTTTCAGAAACACCCTGTATAAGAGACTCAAGATTAGAAAATATACTGTGGAGTGAAGAATCATTCAAAAACAGACCTAAAATCATAAAACATGATTTTCAAAAGCAAAACTAAACTAAAACTATGCCAACTGCTAATAGAAAACGTATGAGGGCCTTTATTCAAACTTTATTTGCTGGCGGTTTTTACCGGTTTTAGTCGTTGATTTAAACCGTTTAAAACCAACTAACTTTTTAATTTTTAGAAAAAAACCGGATTTTTGCCAGCCCTGACTAAGCCATCTTACGTATTAAAAAAATTTAGAAGTGTGTTTCTTCATCTGAAACATTTGAGCGACCAATTCGACCAATTCTAAATGCTTTGGCTATTTGCAAAGATATTATATACACTATTGATTCTAATAACTCCACGCTGTGAAGGAATGACTAACTTGGACTTACTCCGATATATTTAATAGAAGTTCGTTGTAAAGATTTCACTTAAGGGGTATTTTTGAATGGCTGACAATTATCGGTTACTTGCTAGTGAAGCGTACGTAACACTTATAAAACCCATATTCGGCATTTCCGCAAACGAGCATATCAATTTTTTTCTATTATTGGGGGGGGGGGGGATTACCAGGAAACGATCATTTCCGGTCTCACTTTCTAGCTGATGGAAACCGGTGTTATAAAAAATATACAGTAGAGGAAAAGACAGTTTTATTCAGTTCAGATTAAATGAATAGTAAAGTTTGGTGACACATTTTTTTCTGCCGAATGTGATTTCTACCCTATACTATGGGATCGAGGGGCCCGACATTTACACGAAATCCCGTACGCTTCTCGCAAAAATCGCGAAATCTTTCATACAAAATCACGAAATCTTTGAACAAATCACAAAATTACGAAATCAAAGCTTAAAATTTCCAAATCTTTGGCGAAATCGTGAAATCAAGAAGAAATCATGAAATCTTTGGTGAGATTGCGAAATCAACGAAGAAATCACGAAATCATTGGCAAAATCGCGAAATTAAAGAAGAAAATTTTTGGCGAAAAAAAAAGCCGAAATCCCGCAATCAAAGAAGAAATCATTGGCAAAATCGCGAAATCAAAGAAGAAATCACGAAATCATTGGCAAAATCGCGAAATCAAAGAAGAAAATTTTTGGCGAAATCCCGAAATCAAAGAAATCTTTCGTGAAATCAAGAAGGAAATCCCGAAATCTTTGGCGAAATCACGAAATCAAGAAGGAAATCCCGAAATCTTTGGTGAAATCGCGAAATCAAAAAGGAAATCCCGAAATCTTTGGCGAAATCGTGAAATCAAGGAAGAAATCCCGCAATTTTTGACGAAATCGCGAAATAACGAAATCAAAGAAGAAATCACGATATCTTTGGGAAATCTTTCTCGAAATCACGAAATCTTTGGCGAAATCACGAAATCTCGTACTCTTTTTGGGAATGTCGGACCCCTCGTATGGGATTCTGTCCAATAGGATATAATTTCTGTTCATTGGGACACATTTTTTTCGGTCAAATGGGATTTCTATCCTATGGGATTCTGTCCAATGGTACACTAGAATTATTAACCTTTTAAAATATATGAAAAGAACATAAAATGAGTTTTTAACAAGTACAAATATCTCAACGTATTTTATTAGAGGCCAATATTTATATTTATAATTTCTCTGCTTTTACAAACACTCCATTCTTTGGACTAAGAACTGGAACTCTATACTCCGTTTCTATGTCGCCCTGTATAAATAAAATTTCATTCGTTAATAGTAAAATGAAAACAGAAAACTTGTTAATTAGCTGCCTTATTCTGGAACCGAACTACTTGAACGAAACTTACCATTTCGGTTTTTGAACAAGGCACTAGTCGATACTGATGTAACATCTTGGCCAATGCGAGTTTAGCTTCCATCAATGCAAATCTCATTCCGATGCAGTTACGAGGTCCAGCTCCAAACGGTTGATACGCCAAAGAGTCCAATTTGTGTCGGTTTTCGGGAGCAAATCTGAATTAGAAATTATTTTATGAATCGATATGTGTAGAGACTTCGAACGCTGTTTACTTGCATGTAATTTCTTACCGTTCGGGGATGAATTTCTCAGGTTCTGGCCAGTAATCGGAGCTACTGTGAAGTAAGTCGATAGGAACATCAATTGCAAGACCTTTCGGAAATCGCAGGTCATCGTATGTTGTTTCAATGTTTGTTCTTCTCGTGGTTCTGTAATGAGGATTCATATATATATATATATATATGAAAATGTTTATCTGAGTGCGTGATTAAAGACAAAATATTTGCTTTTGGTCCAATTGTGTAATTTTAATTAGTTCATTATTCCAGGTTATGAATTAGAGAGGACCATAATTCGCTACCCTTAAATAATACAAAACTTTCTCCCTCCCAATCTGGAAGGAAATGCTTGTTGGGGAAAATTGTCACCGTCCAAGGTTGTTGGCATCACCTGATATTTGGAGATTTTCACGGTGAACGCTGCATATCTGAAGGGACCAAAAAACGCCCACCTTCCACTGCACAAACTGAGTCTTCTCTAGCATATCATTGGGGGAAGTTGGGGCTCGTTTTCATAGGCGCGAGTTGCGTGAAAATTTCGAGCGAAAGCGGAAACGTTCGAAAAAAATACATTACCGCGCGTATTCCAGCTCGTGAAGCGTGAGCGTTTTCGAATTTTCTAGCTTCTATGAAAACGAGCCTTTATGGGGGCTGTGAATTTGGGAACCGTCAGGGTCGTTGGGTCTTTTGTGATTCTTTATAAACCTATAGATCTATTTCAATTCGGGGGGAAAGGAGAGATTTTGAGGCGGGGTTTCGCTAGTCCCCGCCTAGGCGCCATATCGTGCGGGAAATTTAGCATAGAGTTCTTCAGCTGCCCGCACGGAGGGAGGGTGAAAACCGGCTCCGTTTATTGGCAGGCCCAACTGTGACGTTTCCCCCCTTCAACTGATATAGCTCTATTGAAAATAGATTAGACGACCTTGGCCATTCCCGTGGTTTTTAAACCCCGTTTTCTAGTCTCTTAGACAGGAATATTATATGTTTGCACGATCTCTTCAACCCTTAACGTCTCATAAAAGCCGACCATTATTATACTTCTTTGGTGACCTTGTACGACGATAGTGCTTGATCGGGAAAATTGTAATACTTACGCTCCAACAGGAGGATATAAACGCAGAACTTCTGATATAAACATATCCATGTATTTTAGTTCGCTAATAAATGAGTACTCGATCTTTTCCTGTGATGAAAAATTTTCACTAATCTTGAAGGTATGTTCCCATTTTCCCCAATCCCATAACACCCAAAAGCAATATTTCGCCCAAAAGATTTTTTGTCCCATTTCGCCCAAGCCCAGAAGTTGAGATTTAGTTTTAGCCTATAGAAATAGAAAAGACCTAAAAAAATTAGCCTTGGGTTGGGTTAGGCTAGGTTAGGTTAGTAATATTTTGGAAATGGTTTAACAATACGCCTTTTCCAAAAACATTAATGTTTACAATTATCTTCTTCCGAATAAAAGAAGCTTTCTCGAATTATAAAATGCCTTTTCCAAAAAATAACTATTTACAATTATCTTCTTCTGAAATAAAATAACCTTTCTCGAATTATAATTTGCCTTTTCCAAAAAATAACTGTTTACAATTATATTCTTCCGAAATAAAATAACCTTTCTCTAATTATAATATGACTATTCCAAAAAATAACTGTTTACAATTATCTACTTCCGAAATAAAACCTTTCTCGAATTATTTTCCTATCCTGGTAAGAGAATTGTAAACTGATACAGCCTGAAGAATAACTATACAATATTTAAGTGTACTTTTTAAAAAAAAGTCATAAATACGCGCCGAGTTTATTAAAGCAGTGCAAGGCACGGATCGAGAGGATATTGTAAGGGAAATTAATAACCAATGTTTCTGTTTTGGGGGAAAAATATTTTGGGACAAATGAGTTTGGGAGAAAGGGGAATTGGGGAAACTGTTTTTGGGTGAAATGGGGGAGAATCATTTTGAACTCTAGAAAAATTTTGATAAGAAGTTTAAATAGTTTACATATTTTTCTTGAATGCTGAATATTTCTGTTCGAAGCTTCTCTTGAATTTCTGGGTTATTAACCAATACGTGAGAAGCAAATCCCAAAAGTGTTGACGTGGTCTCATAGCTGTAAATAGAAGTGTTTTTCCAGTTTATAAACCATTTCACTAGTTCAAGAATGTACGTTTTATCATTTGTGTTCGTGAAGAGTCTATTGTGATTTACGGTACCGAGATGCGCTCGTGCATTTTGCTTTCCCTGTTATAGCCCAGGGGGTATGTATGTCATAAAGTGTCCTGTTTAACGCAAAACGTTTCTTTGTAACTCGATCTGCATGCCCAGCTCTTTGTAAGTTTATAGTCAGTCAGTGACGTAAGTTTCTTTGCCTGATTCCCGATCGTTAAAGAATGTTTAAAAAATCTTCCTCTTTTCGTCACTCGTCAACTTTGGTTTGGTTAAAAACCGATATTTATTGTCTAGTTTTTTGAATCGGTTAAACCGGCCATTTAAAAAAAACGTTAACGGTAAACCGTTATTTTCTCTGTAGCGAATGGTAAACTTTGAAGCTAAAGTAACTGTAGACCGAGTAGCGTCAATTGGCAACAAATGACGTCAGTCCTACTTTGGGGAAAAGAAACAAGAAACGCTTATTGGCGATAGGTAGCGCTATCCCCATTTTGTTCATAGAGCCAGGTTTGGAACTGAGTTGGCGTCACAGCTAGTGCCACCTATCGCCAATAAACAGAACCATGACGCCTTTCCCATATTTTTTCCCAATCAATAGGACTTTTACGTCATTTTTGGCCTATTGACGCTACTTGGTCTATAAAACCTCTACTTGAAAGGAGGAGGAGCGTGGCTCGAAAGTAGGTTTGTTATCAATTTACTCTCACAATGTTAAACATATGTTCAGAGATTTTTTAATCTATTTACGTGAAAAATAAACCGGGTCAGTGTCGCCGTGAGCGGTTTTCACCCAAAATTGGAACTGATTGATTTCTAGTTCCTTTAATCGAGGCTTACCCAGCAAAAATAAAGAAAATTGTGTTTGATGTCACTTCATCTTCAGTCAAGGTAATTTTCTTCGTACCTGCATAAGAAACGTGTCAATATTATTTTATGTACAGGCTGTTTCTAAAACTGTGTCAGAACTTATGTTTGCGTTCTTTGGGCTATTTTAAGTTTTACCGTCTAGGCCACCGTTTTCAAGTTATGATAAGAAACTGAAAGACAATACTAATTAAATTTAATTGATCCATCATAAAACACTCCAATCTTAACTTTAAATCAGTGGCCCGGACGGCAAAATGTAATTGAACATTTTTGACTCCACATTGCTCAAGAGCCCCCTCCCCATAAACTTGGACATACCTTTCAATATACCCTCTATTTGCTACAAATACGCGACAAGCAATGGAATCTTACTCTTATTTAATGCTTGATCAACGGTCGTAGTAGTTTCGGTGAATTCGGAATCGGCCGTTAATGAATCAGATGTTATGTGCTTCATATCACTGTTCATTTCGGCATCTACAAGCAATTGTAATAAGTCTTCCCTGCGATTCTAAACAAATAGTTTATTTTACTAGTTACTCTGAAATGTCTTTCTTTAAATTATCCAACTACCAACACATACTTTTGGGTCCATTCTTCTGAAACGAGTTATTTTAACGCAATTTGAAATAACTTCCCGCGCGCAACTAATTCCAAAGTAGTTTTTGATGACGTCTTGCCATTTTAGTAAACGACCAATGATATGTTTAGCTTCGGGAAAGCAAACTGCATTCGTGATTAGTTATCAGCTCCACTCAACTTTATTAATAACTAGAATTGGTGCTGTCTTAGGTGCTATGCGGGACTTACGAGGTTACCGTCCTCTTTTCGGACATTTTTTCTGTTAAGGCTACGGAGCGCGACCCAGGTGAGCCACTAACAAAATACACATGCCAGGTTCTGGCAGAGCCCACAGAAATGCCTCTCGTAAGTCCCATTTACCACGCAATTAAGGTCTATTTGCTAGCAACAGTATACCATATAGCAAATAACGTTACTTGACCACTGTTTTTTGCTAGTCAAAATCCAAAATTTCTTGGCATGCAATCTTATATAAATTTTATTTGAAACGATTTCTTAGGTTAATCCAATTTTTTCTATTATCATTTACCATTACGTAAAATTTATCACTTTTATCGTTATTTACCAATTTATAGATTCATGTCATTATTTAAGAGGGCCAAGCAAAATATTCAAAAAACTGGTGTCCAATTGGACACACATGCTCCAGACTCTTAAATCAACTCTTGCTCATTGTAAAGTCAAAATGTAAACTACCACTTACAGCAAAGTAATGTCAATCCAGAAATCGACCCCATCAACAGATCTCTCGTTGACAGAATAAAGGGATCTTTTGAATTATTTTGAACATTGGTTTCCATTCCAAAAGCGGTTCTCGAAATAACATCAAGCGTTAACCGCTTGAACATATCGTAAATATCGAATGAAGCGTCTTTAACGCTATGATCTTCAATTTTACTCAGAAAGACTTTGAGGGCTATATTCATATGAGGAACCAACTGTGTGTATGTGTAATTAACGTTTCAATTTTAGCATATTAATATTTCTAATGATAGATTGTGTCAGAGCGATAACGTTATAGTCGCAGAAATGATGTGCGATACAAAACTATAGTCACAAAATTATCGCTCTAGCTAGGTGTGGTTAGATAATAACAACACTAGCTAGTATGTCCTGGCTTTGTCTGTGAATCCTGTACTGTTTCTGCAAGCGCGTACGCATAAAAACTTAAAGCAACAGGCGGCTCCATTATCACCCCTAGCATTCTGGCTAATCTTCTGGACAAGAATTTTACCTTGCCAAAGGCAGGAACAATTCAGACCTAATGCACTAGATCCCATTGGTTCCTGCCTTTGGCTTAACTAGCCTTTACCAAGCTTAGCCACAGTGTAGTAGAAAAGCCAACTTTAAGGGGCACCAATGGAGCCGCTCTTTCCTTTCATTTATCCCAACTGTAACTTGTACATTACCTTGACATATTTCTACGTCAAAACACACGAAGCTAACATGCCCTCCAAACCACCAACCACACATAGCTAATACGTAATTCTTAATTTGGGTGACTTGTTGAAATTCAGGACATGATAGTTTCCTATTGGGTAGTCTTTCACCTATGAAACAACCTTTCGTTTGGATACGCTGTACACTTGTGACATATAATGTTATGTTAAGTTAATCTTTACCTGTTTTAATTTACCGCTAGTAAACGTTGGTGTAGCTATGGCTCTTTGTTTTTTCCATCTTTCGCCCTGAATATCGAGTAAATGTTGGTTGAACCTCTCGTCATGTACATATCCACCTGGGATCAAGATCTAAAATTGAATTGGTGATTAATTCAAAGTGTCACCGTGCAAAACCTTTTCTGTAATGGATTATGATGAACAGATTATATAAATTGTCATTCCCACGAATTTTTGTGACTAAAGAAAGTTTCTTTCAATAATCTCAATCATTTCACTCTTTTGCGAAGAGCAACAAATTCCCCCTTGTTCGATTTACTACATTTCGGGGATTGATCATGAAATCGTTCAATTTCGAGGAAGAGTATCTTATTGTAACCTGTCATGAAGGATCAAAATGTCATGCAACATACTGGTCGGTTCATGAACTTATTGAAGTCTCGAATTTGAATTTGTTTTAATAACTTTGTATCCGATACAACCAAAACTGGTGTTCCACCCAAGAAAAATCTGCAATGAAAAACGTTTCACATATAAGAGTGCATTAAATTTAAATTGGGACTTCAAGAATGGTGAGGAATTGGAACAGTTGGTTGTTTTTACATCTACTGGCATAATACCAGACTAAATATACTAATGTATGAAAACTTCTAGCCACAACTATCGTTTCGTATTAGAAAAATTTCCAGTAGGGAAGGTTTGAACTTTTTAACCATGAAACCAAAGCCTTTAGGGTGCCTAAACCTAGTATGAAGCCCAGTTAACCATTTGGGGACAGCCTGATAATGAATAATACTCGCAACTTCCCAGCCAGTTGCTTCCTGTTCTTAGGAAATATGGACCATTCCATTGATTTTTTGCAGAGAAACTAACACACAGGTTGAAGGCCGCCATCTTGGGTTATTGCCTCGTGCCAAGAAGAAACACAAGATTAAACCCAAGTTCACTACACGCTGGAGGTTAGCACACTCGCATTGCCTCTAGCGGTGCTTTTTAGGGCGAGGGAAATAACCCCAAGAAGGTGGCCCAGCCCCTTTGATGTTTACTTCTTTTCTGGAATTAATCGAATGGTCTTAATTAAAAGGTCATGGAGTGAGCACCAATTACTATTAGGAATTTTAAAAGCAGTTATTGGAAGCATAACGTTTTTAGCTATGTTCCATAAGTTCGGTACTTCCTATACTTTGTAATGCTAGAGACTTAGGCCTACCGAGAACTAGTCCGAGAAAGACAAGCGAGAATTGACGACAGGCGGTTTTGAAGTCCATCTTCCTATTTAGTTTGTACTAAGCCTTTGACAGCGCCTCATCAGCTTACTATAATATATGACGTTTCACACACGTCACTTCATGACAAGCTCCAGGGATAGATTTAATTTTAGAAGTAGGAATGGAGAACAGAGTATCTGGGCGAGCGTCAAAGTCCAGGACCCCCTTCCACGGGACGGAGGGGTATGAATGAAGAGGCGGGTCATAGCGACAGAGGTAAAAAGCAACTACGTATTTTTCGCCGTCCCCGTCAGCAACGTCATCAAAACGTAGTTTAAGTGAGCCAAGAACATAATTTAGACTTTTCCTTACGTGTTGATGGGAGGGAATCTATGCTGGGCTATGAGTCGGACTGAAGTAAATACTAACCGTTCTCCATTCCTACTTCTAAAATTAAATCTATCCCTGCAAGCTCTCAGTAACCATTGACAAACTTATGGAACATATCTTATGAAAGTATGGAAGTATGAAAGATATAAGATCTGGCCAAGCTAATTATATTCTAGAGATGAATATTCCGCGTGTTTAAATTTTTGGTATCATACCCAAAGTTTTTTCCATATTTTTTCGCCCACTCTCTATAAGCGCCAGGCTGTGTCTGTGAATGGGGAACTCAGTTAGATGTGGTTAAATTATTAAATACTCTATCGTTTCAATGTTTACCATTTTGTTAATTTCATTAAGATTCCCTAGAATTAGGTGAGGTTCTGGTCCCGGTATGCCCATATCCTTGAAGGTCCGCATAGTTTTTCTCCTCTGCCTAAATTTTTTTAAGTTAAACATTTAAATTAATAATTAATAAGGAGTTTTTTGTTTTAATGGCGCAGCAGAAGAGCGGGAACTGCGATGAGGGATATAATTAATACTTTAATCAATTTTAAGGCTGCAAGAAGTTATTGGTCTCAATTTAGGTCTTCATTTGGGAGTCTACGACAATTGGATGAAAGACATTTGGGTTTGCCAGTTTCATTGACACCAAATTGTCGCTCACCCAATTTTAAATTCTCCCAATTTTCAATACTCCCAATTGTTGGACACCCAATTTTGAACCCTCCCAATTGTCGGACACCCAATTTTTGAACCCTCCTAATTGTCGGACACCCAATTTTCAACCCTCCCAATTGTCGGACACCCAATTTGCAACCCTCCCGGGAGAATTGTCGGACACCCAATTATCAACCCTCTCAATTGTCGGACACCCAATTTTCAACCCTCTCAATTGTCGGACACCCAATTTTCAACCCTTCCAATATTCGGACACCCAGATTTCAACCCTCCCAATTGTCGGACACCCAATTTTGAACCCTCTCAATTGTCGGACACCCAATTTTGAACCCTCTCAATTGTCGGACACCCAATTTTGAACCCTCTCAATTGTCGGACACCCAATTTTGAACCCTCTCAATTGTCGGACACCCAATTTTGAACCCTCTCAATTGTCGGACACCCAATTTTGAACCCTCTCAATTGTCGGACACCCAATTTTCAACCCTAACAATTGTCGGACACCCAATCGTCGTCACCCAAATGTCTTTCACCAAATTGTCGTGTTCCCCTCATTTGGATAGGGATTGTTTGATAATGCAACTGTGCCCTCCACCCCCTCCCCCCCATTTTTTCCCACGCCCATGGCCGTAACATTTACAATGCATTGCTGTGTATATGAAACATAATGAGTTTGGCATCACGCTATCATGCTTCATCATGCACAGGTAATTCACGTGTACGAGCACAAAATTCACTCTGTGTTTGAAATTACAACTACTTGTCTGAACTCGCTTTTGCCTTACCGTGATAAAAACTAAACATAAAATTCTACT
Source organism: Phalangium opilio (assembly GCA_019434445.1). NCBI lineage: Eukaryota > Metazoa > Arthropoda > Arachnida > Opiliones > Phalangiidae > Phalangium > Phalangium opilio. The sequence continues at coordinate 277,458 of JAEQBA010004669.1, read as the reverse complement.
TTAGTTACCTATACTTCATTAAATAAGTTTTGACCTAAATTCAGTTTATCAAAAAACCTTTTAGATTATTACATTTTAATTGTATATCATATTTTATTATCTCACTGAGTTTGACACGAGGCGTGGGAAATTTTTGCTTTCACCTTCGTTGTTTAGTATTTGTTATTTAAAGGCGAAGTTAAATTTAACTATCACACAAATAAATCAAAATATAGATAGATTTCTGCAAACCAAATTCAACTCAAGCAAAAATATTTTTTGTCCAAATGTGATCGTAGTCTCTTAAGACATTTATGAAACTATCCAGTAAAATTTGGGAATTTTGAAAGCAAAATCAAGTAAACCAAGAACCAATTCAGGATACCATAAGAACGTGGAATGGTAACATTGTCCCCTGGTACCATGAAGTCATACTTCTTTCGAAAACCGTTACCGCCTACGTTATAGGTAACGCCTTAAAATCCGTTTTTAGCGCCATCGGTGGGTTATAAATCAATTAAAGTGGCTAGTATCACATTCAGCTTCTCTGGCCTTAAGCCTTGGCGTTATACGGCAAAGTTTGGGAAATCCGTTGTACTGACTTTGTCCCAGATAAATCAGGCTCTCTAATAGAAAAATCTAGATTCTTTATAACCACTCTTTTTATTTATGTCAGTTCGTCATTAACGATTTTAACAGTTTTATTCCTGACACCGACACCAACACTCCTAGACCTAGGAGACTCCATTTTCCATATTCCCACTTTTCATAATATGAGGGAGGGGCGTATATTAGAAAAATATGCAAAATAGCTGGAGCGAGTAATGATTAATGAACCATGGGTTACCAATTTAAAAATCACTGGCTTTTAACAATGCAGAGCTGTTCTAATTAGCTGACAGCTAATTGAGTTATAATCAGCAATTAAGTAAATATTTATGAACTAATTAATTAGCCAATTAGCAATTAGACATAGAAACTAATTAAATTCAGTTAGAAATTAGGTATTTATTTATCAAACTAATTATTAGAATTACTTCACAATTAGCACTAAGGTAATTAAAATTCAATTACCATTTTCAATTAGTAAATGTTGCTAATTAATTAGAAATTCAATTATCTAACTAATTAATTAGCACAGCTCTGTAACAATGTTGGGAGAGTATTTTTTCCTTCTGTTTTTGGAGAAGAGTTTGGATTTTAAAAATAATTTTGTGTTGGGATTTGAAGTTTGTCAAGTATACGAGATTTCTTGATTATGTTTTGCTTCTCTTAAAAGAAAACTGGTTGATCAAAAGAGAAAACGTAGAGGCATTAACCAAGAAGCGATATCTAGTTTACTGGGGAGAAGGTGTAATACGCCACATTTCTAGCTTTATCTCCAGTCCGAACGTAGGTCCGGAGTTAATCCCCGCCTCTAAATTACAACCAGCATCTCATTGGTTCTTGAAAACTCACGTCAGCGAGACGCGAATGACGGAAATCACGTATTTTTCGATAGAGGAGAGGCGAAATAGACCGGCCTCCTTTTACGTCCCCCCCCCCCTGCATTTTGAAAGGGGACTGGGACTATGGCGTGCAAATACTTAGGCATCTTTTATCTTCTCCCTAGTCAACTAGATATCGCTTCTTGCGTTAACTTAAAGATGAAAATTGTAGTCTTAACAGTGAAAGATGTTGAAAATGAAATCTTACTCTAAATTTCACACAGTGCCTTGTAGAAATCTTAAAATTATAAAGTTTATTTCTTACTTCAACCATATCAAAAACAAGATAAATAGAACGGCCAGCATCGTTAGTACAATTTCCATTGTTTTAATCAACTTTTGGTATACTGTTAGAACCTTAATACAGTTAATATAAAATTGAAGGGAAATATTTAATACTCTTCTCTGCTATAACGTTAGGTGTAGAAACTGTTTGGCGGAAAGTTTTTTAAACAATCGCGTACGTTTACTACAACACGAAGTTTTTACTTCTAGATAATGTAAAGGGAATGAAAATTGCACGTTAGGGGCTCTCTTTGCTAGATGGTGTAGAAACATCTGTTGTTCTCTTCTAGCTCGGCGTTTCTCATAAAAGTTTTATTTTTGCGGAATTTTCGATTCCTGTCCGCCGAAAAAATCTATATAGGCCTATCTGTCTAATTAGGGATAGATTTAATTTTAGAAGTAGGAATGAATCAGAAACGTATTTTTCGCCGTCCCCGTCAGCAACGTCATCAAAACGTAGTTTAAGTGAGCCAATAGGATAATTTAAAATTTTCGTTGCGTGTTGGAGGGAGGGACTCTATACTGGGCTATCAGTTCAGTTGGACTAAAGTAAATATAACCGTTCTCCATTCCTAGTTCTAAAATTAAATCTATTCCTGGGAGTATACAGGAAACTTTCATCCGGTCACAATAAAAAGCTTTGCTCATAATAAATCCCAATAGTAAACTTCCGTTGTTGTGAGTTACGACCTTACAAAATAGATGGATGCACGATACCACTTGGAAATATGTTTCGAATAAATAGAAAATATCTTAGTGGGATATAACATGAAACCAGAAGTATATAATACTTCTCTTCGAGAGAAGTGTACCACAAAGCGGGGTAAGTGTAACGTCATTCTTCCCAACATCGGAACATTTGGAGCAAGGTTACTAAACCGAATCACATACGTGATAAATAGTTCCCTCATAATTAGTCTATTTGCGTTAAACTATTTGGCAAGACGCACTTGTGGATTTTTGTTTCACCCTAAGACGAGGTTAGGGAGTTGATTGCTGAGGATTTAATACCAAACAGTTATAGAATTCACCTTACGGTGAGATGCCCAATTGCCCATCTGTAGTTTCTTGAGCGGGAGAGCAAACAAAAAGGGTGAGCCTGGGAAGAATGACGTTACATAACTAATGTATTAAGATGATACAGAGTGGCATCCTTCTTCTATTATCCCCTTCTGATGAAACGCATTGATCTCGCTTTTCAAAAGGAAAGAATAACCATTTACTAAATAAAAATTGAGTTTATGCGCTTAATTAAGTTTATAGGCTTACATAATGCCATAAAAAAGATAATGTACCTGAATAACGCATAGAAAACATCAACGTAATCAGTGTACAGGCTGTGCTATTGTCAACATTACCTCCATAATCGCTGTACAGTTCAGGGAACCTGGCAGTGATACAAGCTGGGAAATGTAATTCAGATAACATAAAATTATACCTTAAAAGAACGGGCTTTTTCTAAATATAAAGGGAATTAATTATTTAAATAAATAAATGATCTCTTATTACAAAATAATTAGCAATTAATTAGACTTAAAAGCGAGGACTACTGTGCCTTCATTTGGTTAGGGGCGTCTGCTAAATCGAACCTCATACCCCCACAGACTGAGAGAAGTAAAAGTAAGATAAGGGTTTTTAAGACTATTAAGATACTAATTATTTTGTAATAAGAGATAATTTTTTATATATATTTTTTCTCTTATATTTAGAAAAGGCCGTTCTTTTAAGGTATAATGTTATGTTGCTTGAACTTTTCCTTAAAATCAATCCTGATATAAAACTAACTAGCTTAGCGATATAAATAAATTTAAATTAGAACAAATTGTTTTCCACGAAAATGGGAAGTCACATGTCCAATAGCCGAGCCAATAGCTCAATAAAAAAAACTATTGAGTATCTTTGCTTATTCAACAGAAATGAAACTTGTAACCAAATGTTCACTTTTATTTATACATTTAAAAAGCGATCAGTTCTAAATCATCTTCAACTAATTAACAAGTATATATTTACCTTAGCAAGAATAGAGGAACTTTCACAGTTAAATTGTAAATTTTGAGTTAGAACTTGTTAAAATTTTCTCCAAAATATTGGAGAAAATTCCCATAACTTTTCTTAGAGTTATTGCAAACGATAACTATCGATAAAAGGGTTAGTGTCAAGCTCTAGCATCAATTGCTTCGCCGTACAATGAAATACGCAAGAAGTCTTAGCTGTCATTATATCTTGAACTAAAATTGATTCCGGTCATACCAATAACAATTAAGTTAGTGAAACTGTAATCTGCTGCAACAAGCCTCATCGATGAAAAAAAGGGGGAATGCAACCCTCAGTATCGAGATATACAAGGGTGTAGACCAATAGCCATCTCTGCGCACTCTTGAGCAAAAACACGTAGGGCGCAGGTGCGGAGAAGCGAGATAGAAGGCAAAGTTTTACCCCAGTGCCTTTCCCTCTCAGTTACATCGAACTGACTTATTGTATCGTTTTCCAATTAACACGCTTTAAACGAAAATGATAACGATCTTCTCAAGAATTTTATTCTGTGCATACGAAATTAAATTATTTTTATTGGCACGAGCGAAATTACGAAACCAAAGCGTTTTGTACAAAGGGTTTATTTTAAGCTGGCGAGATTGACGATAATAATATCATCGATAAATCAACAAAATACCGATAATTTTATGAAATATTTTCAATGCTAGTTGCCACAACTTTCACCATCATGATAAAAGGGATGACCCAGACCAACCTCTATACTTAGTAAAGGACATATATAACTTCTTAAACTATTAAAAGATGCGTAATTAAATCTATAACTTTTCGACTTTAACGTGGACTCCATTTTTAGGCGTGGAGATGGCAACTTTGAAGGCAATCTCAATGTCACCCTATTTTTAAAATTGCAGTTATAAGTCGATAAATTCAAATGAAAGTTGGATTAAGTAAAAATATAACTCACTCTTTCGGTCTTTTCATAGGGCACAAGTCGATACTGACTCAATATTCTAGCAATAGCGAGTTTCGCTTCCATTTGGGCAAATCTCATACCTATGCAATTTCGAGGTCCCTGACCAAAAGGTTGGTACGCCATCTGGTTGATTTTTGAGCGATTTTCAGGTGCAAATCTATAACGAAACTGTTATTGAAACTGAGTTCTTGAAAATTGAAATTGCATAAATACTACCTTTCAGGGATGAATTTGTTTGGTTCCGACCAAAACTCGGGATCACGATGAAGAAGTTCAACTGGTACAAGTACTACCGTATCTTTCGATATTTTCGTATTTCCGTATTGAACATCCTTCTTGGCGGCTCTTTGGACAAAACTGTATTGTGGCAAATAACATGGATGAAAATTTGGGTCTGACTTGCACTGCATTTGCTTAGCTAGCAATTTTAATGTAAATTACTTCATTCAGCGTCAAATAACATTCTACTTTACTATATGCATATGCGTCATACATTGGTAACATATCCAGGCTCAAAATCCCAGGCAACCGATATAGCTAGTGATAATCTTATGTATGTTGTCCACACTTGTCTGAATTATTACCCTTTCACTAGAGGGCAGTTACACAGTGACCATTACACTCCTGCCTCGCCCATTATCTTTGCTTAAGTAGCTGTTTCTGACAATATAACTTCGCTTTAGCAGGTACAAATACAATGACTTCAAACCACGACCAAGACTTTGATGTTATCGGTCGAGTTGCGCAGTAGAGATCTTATTAGGTTTTGTCATATTTTAAACCCTCGTCCGTAAAGACAGAAAACTGAGAAACGTCCCACTACCCTTAGCATACTGTTTGCAACTTCCTTCCCAGACTTATAGCTTACCGAACATTTCTAACCAATTTTTAATTTGCTTTCCTTGATTGTTTCTTGGATTTAGAGAATGATAGGGTTTGGGCATACTATTTTTTACATAGTGTTCAGACTAGGAATATTGTTACCATTTACACCAGGAGGTCAGGCTATTTGGTACTGCACATTGTCCGCCAAGTAAGCTGGCCTCCTGGTGTAAATGATATCAATCCTCCTAGACTAAAAACTATGTAAGATATGAAATATGTAATTTATTTGTTCCTGATTAATATAAAAGCTGGCATAAAACTTACGTTGTTACTGGTGGGTAATATCGAAGTGTTTCGGAGAAAACCATGTCTAGATACTTTAGCTTGCTCAAAGCGATGTAGTCCAGTTTACCCTGTAATTGGTTACGTTTATCGAATTGTTTACGATGATGCTTCAATGATTTAAACTATTTTTACATCATTTTCTGCTTGAACGTCCAAGATTTCCTTTCGTACTTTTTCTTGAATATCCGGGAAATTAACTAAAATGTGGGATGAGTAGGCTAATGCCGTACTCGTGGTTTCGTACCTGGAGGCGAAGATGTTAATTATTTGTTGGAAAACTCAATGCATAATCTTGATTTTAATTACCCTGCGAAAACAAATATAACGGTATTTGAAGCCACTTCAATTTCATTCAACCCGTGACTGTATTTCTTCTTTGTCTCGCCTGAAATTAATTTAAAATTTACGCGTATTTTATGATTTGAAGTGATAATAGAGAGTTTAAGCATCCCCTAAACGCGTACGTGTAGCTACCTTCCACAGTGCATTAGACCAATGCATTGTCAAAGGTGGCTACACGTACGCGTATAGGGGATGCTTAAACTCTCTATTATCATTTAAATCGAAACCGTTTTTCTCGAATATAATATTATATAGAAAAAAGATACATATTCGATATTTTGAGATATATTATTTTGACTTAAAGGACGGGTGAAGTCAGGGAGGAGAGACTTGAGAGGGAGTAATAAAGTGAATAGGCGAGTTCGTTCGCTTCGTGGCTAAACTCGTTTCTCTCCGGCGCTGGCTCTGCCACTCGTCGCGGTGACCGCGCGCATGCGTCAAATTTAAAAACCGGCATTGAACCGGAAGAGTAAGGTTGTTTTTGAATATCCGTCATGGTGAACTATAAGAAGTGTTGTTGAGTCTCTCCTCCCTGGAGGTAGTAAACGACGTCACTCGCGCCTGCGCGTTAGCTAAAATCGTGGAACGGAGATAGAAATTCCTACCCTCACTTTTTTCCCGTTATATATGACTATTTATAAGACTAATCTGCATAGTGAAACATTCAGGAAATACCTCGGATTGATTTTAAAATTCAAATTAGGTTAAGATTTTAAGGCTAATTTGAAATAAGCATCTCTGACCAATCGCATAACGCCCTGCCTTCCAGTTAACACGATTATCATGTCGCGTTCAAATTTTATAAAATGCCGCGATAAATTTCATTTAGCGCGGAGCGTGCCACGAGAATTTTGTTAACAAGAAGGCAGGGTGTTACGCGATTGGTCATAGGTCTTTATTTCGAATTGTTCATAAAATCAGAACTAATTTTAATTTTAAAATCATTTGGAGATATTTCCTGGATGTTTTACTACGCAAACTAGTCTTATAACATGTTGAAGAATCGATAAAAAATCACTTGATTTTCCACTTTATCCTCCCTTTAAGTCATCGGTTACGATTTTGAAAGTTTCGAACCATTAGTATGTGTAGTTTTGGTTTCTGTTTCATATCCCGCTGTCAGTTTGTCTGCGGAAACTGAAGCCATGTCAGAGGACATCTCGGCGTCCAGCATAAGTTGAAGAAGGTCCTCTCTGCGATTCTGTTTCACAAATTTAAAGCGTTAGCTTCGAAAATTCGTCATAAAAGTGTACAAATAAAGCAAGTACCTTGGGATCTGCTCTTCGCCATCGTACCATTTCTACGCATTGCAACATCATAATTCGGACATGACTGATTGCAAGAAAGTATTTTAGAAGTGCTTGGAAGGCCCTTAATGGATAAATCAAATTTTTGATTTCGGGAAAGCACACTATTGTAAAGGAAAATTATGTCAACAGACTCTTCTTTTAACGGTGATGTGTTATATCATTACTTGAAATAAGAGCAATTCCTTCGACAGGCCCTTCTATAAGTAATTCCTTAACACCGAGAAGAAATGGATCGTGGGGGTTTGTCTGTACTTTGGTTTCTGTACCGAAAGCTGTCCTAGAAATGACGTCAAGGGTCAGCCCTTTAAACATTTCGTAAATGTCAAAGCCTTTGTTTTCGACGCTTTTTTGTTCGATTTTGTTCAGTAAAAGAGTTACTGCGGCATCCATGTGCGGGATCATCTACGTTACGATTAAAAGTGAATGTAATAGGATATGGTTATCGCTTTTGGATTTCAAGGGTTGGCACATCTTATTTTAGATCAATTCACACTATTTCATAGCCAGACCTTGGAAGAGGAACGTTTGATTCTCAAGTAGCTCAGTTGGAGCGATCTTCTAACTGTTTAAAAATCCCAGAATGCTTTTCATGGTGGAAATAATTAAGTAGCAAAGTCACGTGTAAATAGACGTTTTGGCTGCTATAACCATGTGGGGTACTATTGGCAGTTAACATGTGTAAGAAGGAGACTCAGAGTGAAAATTCTCCGTCATCCCCCATTTCAAAACAGGTACAGAGTAGTAGTTCGGTATCAGAATTCTGCACATGCGCAGTCGGAGCATTAGAGAAGCTTGCGGCCAGTACGGATCACGTGACGACTGGCTCCTCGACTAGGCGCCGAGGTAGGTGCGCGTGAGAGAGAGAGAGGAAGAGAGAGATCGGGCTGCGCCGTTATAGTTACCTCCCCCTTCCCTCATTAACTCTCCATATACGGGCTCACTGCTTTATGAAAATTTTATGTCTACTTACCTCCCCCCTTCCCTCAATAACTCTCCTTATACGGGCTCACCGCTTTATGTAAACTTTATGTCTACGCAGAGGAAGAGGCTCTCGTATTAGGGCTAGAGATATTGCTACTCAAAGAATCAAATTTTCCTTTTCGAAGGCCAGGGTAGGAAAAAACAGAAGCGACACTCGTAAATTTTTATGGTACTTTGAGATAGGGGACGAGTTTGGACGAGTTAGTGACGGATAATTTTATTGATGTCGTTTCGATGGTCGAAACGTCCTGGGCTTGCCCGTCCACTTCACGAAGTATTTCTTCGTACACAGCGGAGATGGGAAGGGAAAGGTTGCGTGTGTCGCTGCTATTTTTCATGATGGGACTACTAAGGCCTGATATCCTTGTGGTAAGTTCTTTCCTTTGTATTACCTGTTTCATTTTGCCGCTGGTAAAAGTAGGAGTCAAAATAGCTCGTTGTTGTTTCCATCTGTCGTCTTCTGTGGATATCACGTGTTGATTGAACTTTTTTTCTGTTACAATCCCACCAGCTACTAATTTCTGTGTAATAAGATAGTTGTCTCACTTTTACGATAAATGTTTTTTTATTGGGGTTTTAATTTTGTGACTTACAGGTCTGTTAATGAATGAATGGAAATCTTTAATTTGAACTTGTTTCAATACTTCGGTGTCCATCGTTACCAAAAATGGCACTGCTCCCATGTAGTAACTAAAATATCCAATTCTCATTTTTCATTTTGTCATATTTTAATTTAATCAGGGATAGATTTAATTTTAGAAGTAGGAATTGAGAACAGAGTAATCGGGGCGCGCGTCAAAGTCCCGGACCCCCTTCCCCTGGACGGAGGGGTTATGAAAAAAGATACTGGTCATAGCAACAGAGGTAAAAAAGTATTATGTATTTTACGCAGCCCCCGTCAGCAACGTTATCAAAACGTAGTTTAAGTGAGCCAATGAAAAATTTTAAATTTTCGTTACGTGTTGGAGGGAGGGGCTCTATTGCTCAGTTGCAGAGGGGGAATTCCGCGGGGTTTTCTCCAATTTTCACTCTCCCTCCGTGAGGGCCGTAGAAGAACACTATGATAAATTTCCATGACAAAATGGCACCTGGGTGGGAGCTAGTGAAATCCCGCCACAAAAAACTATCCTTTCCCCCGCGAATTGAAATGGCTCTATACTTGGCTATGAGTCGGACTGAAGTAAATACTAATCGTTCTCCATTCCTACTTCTAAAATTAAATCTATCCCTGATTTAATTAATGCGCGGTCTGTTTACCCAAATGTTTTCCCGTATTTTTCCCTCCATGATCTCAGTGCTAATGGTAAAGTCTGTAAAACAATAAATACAGTATTGGAAAGATCAGAGTGCCCAGAAGTAGTTAGAATTCCCCCACCCCAAAAAATAACCTTGAAAATAATGTCGAAATTAATCGTAGCCCTTTTTCAAGACAATTGCACCACCGATATGCATAAATACTACGGGTTGTGGGTTTCCAACTAGGCCAAAAAGCTGGCCACCAAATATGCGATACACTCGCGGAAGTGAAGTGCTCTAAATTGAGTCGGAAGTAGCTATAGGTCTCGTGGGGAAAAGGAACTATAGCTGTATGAAAAAAATTCTGATTGGTGAGTTTCAAATTTTGCCCATGCGCAAAGAGAGAAAATACGATTTTCCTCTCCCTCACAAGGTTGGGGGGGGGGGGGGTTGGAAGTCAAATTTTTGTATCTGCTGAACGGGCGCCGAAGCGTAATGCCTTGTAGAATGTAAGATATTTATTAAAGAGAGTATTTATACATATCCTTTCCCACACTGTATAGAGCTTTAAATTCCGTTACAGGAATCATACCATATAAACTAATGTTATAACTGAATAGATATTGTGACGAAATATACCTTTTCGTTGATTTCACTTAGATTTCCAAGTATTATGTGTGGTTTCGGACCAGGTATCCCCGCGTTCTTGAAAACTTGATACCTCTTCCTACGATTCCTAAAAGTACCAACATAAATTATATGCAGTTAATTTCAGCTTATCAATATTCAACAGTTGAGTCGACATCAAACCCCCCCCCCACCCCATTATATAAATAAAGTTGAAGTTTTTAGGAATCAAAAAATAAATCCATGGAATCTTTCAATTGTTAGATGACAATCATTTAGTCATTAATTCTCGATATAATTGTTTGACAATAGTTTGAATTCGGTATAGGATAATCTCATTAATAGATAAAGAGTTTTTAAAAAGGTTTTTTAGATATCTTTGCGTGGAGACTCCGGTTCAATAGAGTTATATTTGCTGGGGGGGGGGTTGAGACGTCATTGGTTTTTCAGCCAATGAAATTAACAAGCCAACAGATGGAGTCACCATCTGGTGGCTATAGAGCTCATGTTAAATTCTGCCTCCAAAAGGGCGAATGGGCGGAGTTTAATGTTACCTCCCCGTAACCGATATAACTCTATAGGAAAGACGATGAGATAAAAGAAAGTAAGGCAGGAAGGAGAACTTAGGCAACGTGTACTTCACCTTGAATGTGAGGCAATGAAATAAATAATCACAGGAACCCAGTACGCAGGCAAAACGAATTATATTTAACTGGTTTTAACTACGAAATATGATTCAATGGAGTTTTCGAATACAACGAAGAATTTTAATAATATGCTTATAATTGTTTCTTAAATATAAACAAGTTGAGAAAACCAAAATTTTACCGCTTCGATTTGAGAGAAAGACTTATACAGTCAAATACTTAAACTTAAATAACCCGAAACTGTCTAAATAATCATAAATCATTTGAACACGTTCTGCCACGTTTAAAAACTTGTTTAGAATGACCCTTAAGTCAAAATGTCATGGAACATTTTTCACGCAAAATAATCCATAGAACCCACTACCATACTTTTGGGAACAGGCTGTATATAAGATAAATAATACTTACATATACCATAGCGTGAGCAGCACAAGTGCAAACGCTATTAACGCCGTAGTTTGATATTCCATGCTTTCCACCAAAATTAGTGCAGCTTCGTGTTTTGAGCGCAATTTCTTTTTACAATGATAATTCAAATTCTTTGCATGGAAAAGTATCGCCTAAACTCTTATCACTATCAAGGCGAATTCGAACAACCTTCGAGTCAATAATGACAAAGAAAGTGCTTATATATTACAACTTATCCTATCACATATAGATTAGAAAAATACAGTAGAAATATAATAACTTTATTGCACATCATAAGATAGCATTTCTTCGGACAGATATAAACTAAAGGCTTTGAAGTAAGGACTTTGAATTATAATTCTATTTCCTGTCTTTGTTAACACTAAGACCCAAAGATAATATAAACAGAAGGTTGAAGATTGAAAACAGACAGTTAACGGAGAGACGAAAACACAAAGTTTACCGACTAATGACTAGCTCCATCGTAGGAGGCTATTTAGATAAGTAAATTAAGTTCATAAGATATGTTCCGTAAGTTTGTCACTGGTTACTGAGAGCTTGTCATAAAGTGACGTAGGTGAAACGTCGTAGATTCTCGTAAAGCGACGCCTGGTGTTTAGTACAGACTAAGCAGAAAGATGTACTGCAAAACCGCGTGTAGTCAATTCTTGAACTAGCTCTCAGTAAGTCTCTAGCATTACGATGTATAGGAAGTGTCATACTTATGGAACATAGCTTATAAACTTATGTTAGTATGCAGACAAATGGTGCCTGTAATTTTGAGTGCTATTCAACCGCTATCTACAACAGACTGAAAAGCTCTTAGATCTTTTCGATTCAGTGTTCATTTAGTTCCAAACCTGAGATGCTCTCACATATTCCTGCCAACCTTGAGGCGCAGTTAAGACACGACTAAGGAAATTTCTTTAGCCCACACTATCTATTTGTTTTCTTATCTCAATATTTTGATTCTTTGTTTTGTGATATAAAAGGCTTTGGGGTGGTGATAGCCTGATTATCTTGAATTTATTAACGTATTACTATAACATATAAACGTAGAGTCATTTTGAAGGTCGTACTCGAATAGAAGAATTTTCCAATATGTCCTGGTCCCGTAATTGTATACATTGTCCATGAAAAATTGCCTAGACCCTTTTATAACCTCTTCGTTAAAGTTATGTTTCAAACAGAAATAGTTTTATATGAAGTGCTCAGACATTTTTTCATGAATTTTAAAAGCAAAATTAAAGCCATTGTACCTTCAGGCGTTCTAAAGAAACGAGACTGGTGACAAAATGTTGGCATTTATTCATTCACTCTATTATCACAACGCGAGCATTTCAAACATTGTTGAACAAATTTAGTACTTTTGTGTATACCCTTGCAAGAATAGAGCCATGTCGTGAAATTCTGTCTCAATATTTACATTATATCAATTTTTTCAAAAACAAATGTTTGATTAATTTTAAAGTTGGTGACGAGATTGGAGACAAGTTTCATAACCATTTCATCACTAAAGCTTACTACACATTGGCACGTTTTGAAGCGTTGAGCAGGCGTGAATAGTGACTTCAGATGTAATGTCGCTATGGCCGTAACGCAAGCTTTCGGTGTGATTTTTCAAACGGTCGTAGTGAAGAAGCAATGCATTAGACCACTTCGATGTAACAAGGTGGGAAAGGCACGGGGGTAAAGCATTGCCTTTCATCTCGCTTTTCTGCGCCTGCGCTCCAGGCGCTTTGGGTCCAGAGAGTGCGCAGAGAGGGCTATGGGTCAACCCAGGGCCGGAAATAAGCACAGGACACTGGACATTGTCCAATAAAATTTTAAAATGTCCCATAATTTTTTTTAAAAACTTAGGGGGTCACTGGACGGTTGACCAGTAAATTTCCGACGTTTTAACAGCTTGATTACGAAGACGCGACGCAATGTTTGCGCACTCTTGTGGACAATGTCCTATTAATTTACCAGTCAAAGGGGGTACCACTGGACACATGTCCTATAAACATTTTTTCTTATTTCCGGCCCTGGGTCAACTCCCTTGTATGTCCCGATACTGAGGGTTGCCTAAATACATTTTTACATCGATGAGGCTGATTCACGCGGAAAACGCAACCCTTCAAAACGCGCTAATGTGTAGTAAGCTTAACAATAGTAGAATCGCCAGACCAACGTAATTCCTGGCATTGACTATGAAGTCTCAAAATTTTTTTAAGGGATATAAATAACTTCTAGGGCCAATAAATAATCGCTCTTAAATTTATAGCTTTTCGGCTTTAATGTGGACTCCATTTTTAGGTGTGGAGATGATAGCTTTGAAGGAAATTTCAATGTCACCCTATATTTAAACGAAATAATAAGTCCATAATTGCTATTGGCAGTTGAATGATAGTATAATCAGAAGTGAGATGAGACTAGAAGTACTGAGCTAACCAAATTCTTCACTCGGCGAAAGTGAGTATTCTTGATAACACACCAACGGTTGGCCCTCTGGTGGCGGTTTCAGAATTTCCCCTCCAAAACGTGAGACGCACGCGGTGGTAGACGGCCGAACTAGATTCAAGCACCAGCGACCGTGTTCCACGGCTTTAGGTCGACCCTTTTATGAGGGGAAGGAGGTAGGAAATGTTTTTGGAACTCGACCAATTTTTTTCTCTCTAGCGTAGGCGCGTGGGAAGCGGCATAAAATCCTCAAATTTGTTCACTAGTGCCAGGATCTACTACCAATGCTAGAGCCCTTCACTTCTAGTCTCATCTCACTTCTGGTATAATCAGAAGTAAATGAACCGAAGTTACTGGAGTCCCATTGCTTCTTCGTTAAACACAAGTTACTTATAATCCCCCTTATTTAACCCCCATTCCTGCACCCCATTCTCAAGCGCCGTTATTCTAAAAACGCCACCAAACGGTCGCTGTGTGGACGGGGAAGTCGGTTGTCGGAAATTTGTATATTTTAAAATGGCGGATTCCTTCGGAGAAGATTTATTCTTTATCGATGAAGAATTGAAATAAGATATGGTTTTGTCGTTCAAAAATGTTAGCACCCAGTGCAATTTTTACTTAGAAGCGAAAGTTCAACAAAAAAAAAATTGGTAATGTGTCATATAGAAACAAATAGAGTCGAATCTCGCCAAAAAATCAAAGTTCAAGATAAGCCTTTGCATAGTGTAAACACAGCCACCGTTGCCACGCAATGTTTCTTAAGAGATTTATCCTTGACTAAAAAAACGGTGAAATCTAATTCTAATAATGACGATTCCGAGGGAAATTCATCTAAGCACAATGCCGGATTACCTTTAAAACCAATAGGGAAAGACATTTGCAAAGTATACAGTTCCGAAACGGCAAGTAATCAACAGGTACTAGGCCTAAGCCTTGGACGTCAAGATCAATTTGATCAAGCAGACGACTTTTTCAAAACAACTCAAATACCGGAACAAAGACTATATAGTCGGGCTTAAATGGCACAGTCACTTATAGTCTTTGGTCCCAGAATCCTCTGCAATAAATCTGCGAAGGACGAGGGGGGGATGAAAGGTTCTGCTTTTTTAAAGCCCCGCGTTATGTCAAATGTGTTGGACAGTTTTTAGAGTCTTAAAGTGTTAGTGACATAATTTTCGTCATCCTCATACTTAAAATGTGAAAAAAATCCTTGAAAAATCTAGTTTATTATGATATGTTTACTTTTTTATTTGGTTTCGTAGCAATTTATTAAATTGCAATCAAAGTTTTGTGTTTGGAAAAGGCCTAGTTGAGATTTTCTTTCGTTTGATGACGTAGTAAGGAGAAATTTTCACTCTAGATGTCGCTCACGTGACGCGCCTGTTAGTGTCGCCGCGCCGCGTTAAGCCTAATTTATTCAGATTCGCGCGCGCCGCATTAGTAGACTCGGGAGTCTCGCGCTTGGCTTTTCCGCGAGATGCCGTGAGTGACGTATCAAGGAGAAAAACCCGCCAAAAATCATCTCCGCAAATTTGCCTTTGTCCCCCAAATTTCAAGTTTTCAAAGTGTTTTTTCTGTGTTTTCCTTCATATTTAAATATTAATCAAGCATATTTTTGGAATCAGAAGAGTTTAAACTCTCAAAAAAGTAAGGTTTTCTTTAGATTTGAGATAATTTTTAAATCACGTCGCTATTCCTTTAAGTAACTTCGGTTCATTTACTTCTGGTATAATATATAGCTTACAAGTTCGGTCTTTGCGTAGGGAACAAGTCGATATTGACTGAGTATTTTAGCAAGGGCGAGTTTCGCTTCCATTTGAGCAAATCTCATACCAATGCAATTTCGAGGTCCCTGACCAAAAGGTTGATACGCCATCTGGTTGATTTTTGAGCGATTTTCAGGTGCAAATCTATAACGAAAAATATATACCTCTTATTGAAACTGTGTTTTTGAAAACTAAAATGGCATAAATACTACCTTTCAGGGATGAATTTGTCTGGTTCGGACCAAAAATCGGGATCACGATGAAGAAGTTCAACTGGTATAAGAACTACCGTACCTTCCGATATTTTCGTATTCCCGTATTGAACATCCTTCTTGGCCGTTCTTGAGATGAAACTGTTTGCAACAAATATAACGTGTAATTCGGATGAAAATTGCTAAGTTGCATTATGTGTTGCGTATGTGACATTACTAAACATTCAGTCTCAAAATTTCAAACATCATTAATGGATATATCCAAGGACGAACATGGATATGTATAAATACTATGTCTTATGGATTCCCAACTTGCTTCAAAAGCTGGCGATCAAAAATACGGTACACCATTGGATGTGTTGTGGCTTTAAAGCGAGTCAAAAGTTGTAATGTCACGTGGGAAAAGGAACTAAAAATATCCGGAGAATCCTGAGTGGTGAGTTCCAATTTTAACATATATGAGAAAAAGGAAAATACCAACTTCTGTAATCTCCCCACAGACGGGTGTGAGGAGATTACCAATAATTTTGTTTCCTCAACGGGCGCCTATGCCCTACACAAAAAAACATTGTGGAAGGTAAGAGTTGGGAATCCATAATACGTAGTATTAATAGATATCCACGACAGTAGCAAGAGTTAATCAACTAGGAGTGTTGGTCGAAAGGATATTTGCTTCTAGCTCGCATCCTTTACAAAAGGACAAAGGCTCCTGTTGGCGGATTTGCCAGAAATAGACCATTCCATTAAATACTTGCAGGTAAACCAACACACAGGAGGGGGGCCACAATCTCAGGTGATTTTCTTCCCACCAAGAGGTAAGCCAGACGGAGCCCGAGTTCAGTACACGGTCACGCGGGAGGCTAGCCGACTTAGAGCTCGGCATTATCTATCCATTATCCACGTTACTTTATCTTTATCCGTACTCAAAAATTATCCATAGATCTTGCATGTTAAATCGTATTATATCCACAAATTTGTTTACAAATAATCGGTTATCCACCAATTTGTGGATAATGGATAGAAAATGCCGAGCACTACTCGCACTGCCTTTAGCGGTGCTTTTTGGCGCGATGGAAATAACCCAAGAAGGTGATCTCCCCAGCCTCTGTGGTGTTTGCTTCTCTTTTGGAATTAATGGAATGGCTCATAGAAATCATCGCACCATGACAAGAGAGTACGGGTTGTTATGAGCAACAACTCAACCGAGCTGCTGACCGGTATGAAACGTGCACAAATCTTACCCTGTAACTGGTGGGTAATATCGAAGTGTTTCGGAGAAAACCATGTCTAGATATTTAAGTTTGCTCAAAGCTATGTAGTCCAGTTTACCCTATAATTGGTTTCATTTATGATAAAATTTAAACCTTATTTAAACAATTTTTACGTCATTTTCTGCTTGAACATCCAAGATTTCCTTTCGTACTTTTTCTTGAATATCTGGGAAGTTAACCAAAATGTGGGATGTGTAGGCTAATGCCGTACTCGTAGTTTCGTACCTGTAGGGTAAGATATTAACCATTAGTGGGAAACTAATTATTCACTCTTATGTCTATTACCCTGCGAAAACAAATACCACGGTATTTGAAACCACTTCATTTTCACTCAAACCGTAGCTGGATTTCTGCTTTGTCTCACCTGCAATCAAGGCTGAATCAGAATTCGCGATAAAGTAATTTTAACTTTTAAATTAATCATATTTTGCTTCAAAACCTTTTCCGAATAGAATATGGAAAAATTAAACCTTTCTATATAAAGACGCTCTATGTTTTGAGAAATATCAACTTTTAAAATTGGGGTTTAAATAATCTGTGGCAACTTCCTGAAGAACACGACACAGTTATAAACAAGTTGGGAAACCAAAATGAACCTCTCCGAGTCGAGACGCAATTAAGAGGTTTTTCTTAAATAATTAAATAATTTTTTTAAATGTCATTTATTATCTTAATTCTAGTTAAATCGTTTTAAGAAACTTTATTCCTAAAATCATTTTAATGTATGTAGCTATTGTAAACGTTGGAATTCAAGCCTCTTTAACAATTTTTGAAAATTTAGAGTAGATATAGCGATTGATTCACAATAAATGATAAGAAAAACCGCAATTGCGTGAACCTTTGGTGGAAGCCCTACCATTGGGAGGCTACATGTTTCTTCTAACCCTAGCCAATCGCCGCGTAAATCTTAACCCTATCGATGGGAGTAGAAGCAAAAAAATTCTCTTTCTGAACACGTTTGCTCCGATTTGCCAACTGCGAACGCGGTGACAGACACACACACAGAGATACATCCAGTGTAATACCTCTCAGTGACGTTATCGTCACTCGGAGAGATAAAAACAAAATGTCTACTTCATTGAAACTTGTTCGCCCCGTGTAATATGAGAAACCACTTTTCTTTAACATCTCAGAATAGTGTATATCTCCCTATCACAGGTAAAGTGAGTGAAAGTGATAGATGCTAGCTCTAGTACCAAGAATTAACGTTTGTATCGCCGGCATAGAGTACTGCTTTCTATAAACACCTTAAAAAAGCTCTTTTCTGATTAGTTTGTTCGGTGCAGGGAATGAGAGGAGGGTCGTTTGCTTCTCATTTTACATGGCGCCTACAGCCAAAGGCTGTGAACAAAGCATAATTTTGGCTTTCATCATGAACTTTTGGTATTTGCATATTTTCGAACCCTTAGAATGTCCCATTTTAGATTCAGACTCATATCCCGCTGTCAGGTTGTCTGTGGAAACTGAAGCCATGTCAGAGGACATCTCGGCGTCCAGCATAAGTTGAAGAAGGTCCTCTCTGCGATTCTGTTTCACAAATTTGAAGTGATAGATATGAATGTTCGTCATTAAGGCTAACAACCAAGAAATGTCTCCAATTTCTACCTTGGGATCTGCTCTTCGCCATCGAACCATTTCTACGCATTGCAACATCATAATTCGGACATGATTGATTGCGAGAAAGTATTTTAAAAGTGCTTGGAAGGCTCTTAATGGATAAATCAAATTTTTGATTTCAGGAAAGCACACTATTGGGAAGGAAATTTATTTCAACAGACTCTTCTCGTAACGGTGATGTGTTTTATCATTACTTGAAATAAGAGCAATTCCTTCGACAGGCCCTTCTATAAGTAATTCCTTAACACCGAGAAGAAATGGATCGTGGGGATTTGTCTGTACTTTGGTTTCTGTACCAAAAGCTGTCCTAGAAATGACGTCAAGGGTCAGCCCTTTAAACATTTCGTAAATGTCAAAGCCTTTGTTTTCGACGCTTTTTTGTTCGATTTTGTTCAGTAAAAGATTTACTGCGGCATCCATGTGCGGGATCATCTACGTTACGATTAAAAGTGAATGTAGATAGAATATAGTTATTGCTTTCGGATTTCAAGGGTTGGCACATCTTATTTTAAATCAATTCACACTATTTCATAGCCAGACCTTGGAAGAGGAACGTTTGATTCTGAAGTAGCTTAGTTGGAGCGATTTGTAACTGTTTAAAAAACCCAGAATGCTTTTCATGGTGGAATTATTTAAGTAGGAAAGTCCCATGTAAATAGACGTTTTGTCTGCTATAACCATGTGGGGTACTATTGTCAGTTAACATGTGTAAGAAGGAGACTCAGAGACAAAATTCTACATCATCCCCCATTTCAAAACCGGTACAGAGTAGTAGTTCGGCATCAGAATTCTGCACATGTGCAGTCGGAGCAACAGAGAGGTTTGCGGCCAGTACGGATCACGTGATGACGGGCTCCTCGACTATGCGCCAAGGTAGGTGTGCGTGAGAGAGAGGGAGAGAGAGATCGGGCTGCGCCGGTTATACCTCCCGCCTTCCCTCTTTAACTCTCCATATACGGGCTCACTGCTTTATGTAAATTCAAAAGTTTATCATGCCTCTAAGTACACAAATACGGGGAACGACTGGACATCTTTGGCAGGCTACTGTGACGTCAGAACTCGTATAGCGCTAGGATCCGAAGAGAGAAAATTTTGAAATTTCTGTCGCGGTGCAGCCACCAAGCGGTCGAGACGATTACTAAATGGGTCACGTGAAAAAAAATCATCCAGTGGGATAAAGGAGATTTTTACGTTTCGTATAGGGAGGCATTGGGGGGAACGAATTTTACTTAAGCAACCCCAAAATCCCTCCCTCTCTCTCGTGAGATAGAGGCGGTTTCAGTCCTGAAACATTCTAAAAGGGATAAAAGAAACTCAAGCCTTGGCACTAAATTTTGTATTGAAGTTGAGGTCATAAATGATACGGAGAGAGTATAGGGTTTCATTAAAGGGAGCCAGACAAACACCATTGCCATAGGAGTAGCTGCCATTTCTCTACTTAGAGGCATTATAAACTTATGGTAAATTTTATGTCTACGCAAAGGAAGAGGCTCTCATGTTAGGGCTAGAGATATTGCTACTCAAAGAATCAAATTTTCCTTCTCGAAGGCCAGGGTAGGGCAATCTATTGTACAGGAAATAACAGAAGCGACACTTGTAAATTTTTATGGTACTTTGAGCTATGGGACGAGTTAGTAACGGATCATTTTATTGATGTCATTACAATGACCGAAATGTCCTGGGCTTGCCCATCCTTCCTACACAGTGGAGATAGGAAGGGAACGATTACGTGTGTCGTTGCTATTT
This sequence comes from Phalangium opilio, assembly GCA_019434445.1. NCBI lineage: Eukaryota > Metazoa > Arthropoda > Arachnida > Opiliones > Phalangiidae > Phalangium > Phalangium opilio. Next base: position 256,964 of record JAEQBA010004669.1, on the reverse strand, counting down.
TTCATGATGGGACTACTAAGGCCTAATATGCTTGGGGTAACTTCTTTCTTATGTATTACCTGCTTCATTTTGCCGCTGGTAAAAGTAGGAGTCAAAATTGCTCGTTGTTGCTTCCATCTGTCGTCTTCAGTTTGTATCACGTGTTGATTGAACTTTTTTTCTGGTACAAGTCCACCAGCTACTAATTTCTGTATGATAAGATAGTTGTTTCACTTTTTCGATAAATATTTTGATCTATGTGTTTATTTTGCGACTTACAGGTCTGTTAATGAATGAATGGAAATCTTTAATTTGAACTTGTTTCAATACTTCGGTGTCCATCGTTACCAAAAATGGCACTGCTCCCATGTAGTAACTAAAATATCCAATTCTCATTTTTTATTTTGTCATATTTTAATTTAATCAGGGATAGATTTAATTTTAGAAGTAGGAATGGAGAACAGAGTAATCGGGGCACGCTTCAAAGTCCCGGACCCCTTCCCCTGGACGGAGGGGGTATGAAAAAAGATGCGGGTCATAGCAACAGGGTTAAAAAAGTAAACGTCATCAAAACGTAGTTTAATTTAAACTTTTCTTTACGTGTTGGAGGGAGGGGCTCTATATCAGATGAAAGGGGGAAACGTAAACAGTGTCCATTTTCACCCTCCCTCCGTGAGAGCCGTAGAAGAACACGATGTTAAATTTCCCTGACAAAATGGCTCCTGGGCGAGAGCTAGTGAAATCCCGCCCCAAAACTATCCTTCCCCGCGAATTGAAATGGCTCTATACTTGGCTATGAGTCGGACTGAAGTAAATATTAATCGTTCTCCATTCCTACTTCTAAAATTAATTCTATCCCTGATTTAATTAATGCGCGGTCTGTTTACCCAAATGTTTTCCCGTATTTTTCCCTCCATGATCTCAGTGCTAACGGTAAAGTCTGTAAAACAATAGTATGGGAAAGATCAGAGTGCCCAGAAGTCGTTGGAATTCCCCCACCCCAAAAATTAACCTTAAAAACAAAAATTAATCGTAGCCCTTTTATCAAGACAATTGCACCACGGATATGTATGAATACCAGGGTTGTTGTTTTTTTGATTATTTCAACATGAAAACTTTTGAGTCAAGGTTAACAAAAAGCAAAATCATTATGACATTTAATTGGATATTTTCTACAAAGTTATTCTTATTGTTACTATTCAAATGCTTGTACAAAAAGACTAGCTTGACCACTATTTCATTTCCTAGCCTATTTCGAATATTACTCCAGTTAAAATTGACCACGAGTGGCAAGACAAACTGGAGTTCGGGGACAAAGTTAAACTGAAATATGCCAAAACCATGATTGTTTTTAATTATAGGTCTTTTCTAGTTAAGTTTTCTTAAAACAATTTTTTGGAATCTTAGAAAACATTTTTTTAAAAAATAAAAATTCTACAGGGCCGGTATTCTACAGGGCCGGTAGGCCCTTGTAGATATGACTTGATACCGTTTTGTAACGTTAAAGTAATATTCACCCGCTTTTGCTAATTTCCTATGGAGATTAACATGGGTTTTTCGTGATTTTTCCCCACCGATAACTTAAAAACTACAGCGAAGATACTTTTCGGAATTATCTTAAATTAACAATTAAGTATTCAGGGTGTGCTATCAGCCAGTTTGATCAAAACAATTAAGTCTAAGTATGTTAATTTTAGTTAACGGCTTTGACCATCGTGATTGGACATAATAATTAGCTAGATCTCTTGGAAAACTCAGTGTTTTTACGTATCTGTAGTGTGGTGGTTATCACGTCCGCTTCACACGCGGAAGGTCCCAGGTTCGAGCCCTGGTAGATACATGTATAGACCATCGTGATTGGACATAGGAATTAGCTAGATCTCTTGGAAAACTCAGTGATACCACGTATCTATGGTGCAGTGGTTATCACGTCCGCTTCACACGCGGAAGGTTCCAGGTTCAAGCCCTGGTAGATACATGTTTTGACCATCGTGATTGGGCGCTTGAATTAGCTAGGTCTCTTGGAAAACTCAGTATTACCGCGTATCTATGGTGTAGTGGTTATCACGTCCGCTTCACACACGGAAAGTCCCAGGTTCGAGCCCAGGTAGATACATGTTTTATCCATCGCGATTGGACATAATAATTAGTTAGATCTCTTGGAAAACTTACCACGTGTCTGTGGTGTAGTGGTTATAATAAATATTTAACAATTATTTCACTTCACTTGGTTTAATAATGTGACATAGGTAGCATACTTTTTCCCTACTTTTAAAACCATTAAACTAAGTAATATTAGAAGTTCAACAGATTGTCAAAAAAAGATGTTAAAAGCCACTATAAATGGTGCTTAAATGCCTAATATTTCCTTAATACTTCCAAATAATATTAGTAAATGGTGTGAATTTATCATAGAAATGGGGTTAAAGTACACCCTAAATGATGTCTTTTTTTGGCACAGAAAAAACAGCCAAATATGGTGTTTGAATGCACCATTATATTTTAGAGTGCAAATGTATGACGGTAAAACAAACATAATTATTCAAAATTTAATTACATTAAGACTGAAGTGACAGATATTATATAAAAACGTCTTGGTTTGGACCAAGGCCAAAAAAACAAACGATATGTGTGAGGTTTATCAATTGACTGAAGTTTCAGATATTGAAATTCTTTTCTAGTTATTTTTATCCACTCAATCCTTAATCAATATTTAATTCAATCAACTGATTTTACTGTTAATCGATCTAGTCCCTCTAAATTAATTGAAAAAATTACATATCTACGCTTTTTCAAGAACAATTACATTTTCCATGAATTCCTAAACGACTATTTTATCATGAAATAAATTGTTCTTGAAAAAGCGTTGATATGTAATTTTTTCAATTAATTTAGAGGGACTAGATCGATTAACAGTAAAATCAGTTGATTGAATTAAATATTGATTAAGGATTGAGTGGATAAAAATAACTAGAAAAGAATTTCAATATCTGAAACTTCAGTCAATTGATAAACCTCACACATATCGTTTGTTTTTTTGGCCTTGGTCCAAACCAAGACGTTTTTATATAATAAATACTTGATTTTAATCAAATGACTTTTTTAAAAAAATCGCTTGATTTAAATCCAACTGATTTAAATCAAACAACCCTGATAAATACTACGGGTTGTGGGTTTCCAACTAGGCCAAAAAGCTGGCCACCAAATATGCGATACACTCGCGGAAGTGAGGTGGCTCTAAATTGAGTCGGAAGTAGCTATATGGGGAAAAGGAACTATAGCTGTATGAAAAATCCTGATTGGTGAGTTCGAAATTTTGCCCATGCGCAAAGAGAGAATGTACGATTTTCCTCTCCCTCACAAGGTTGGGAGGGTGGAAGTCAAATTTTTGTCTCTGGTGAACGGACATCCAAGCGAAATGACTTGTGGAATGTAAGAGATTTATAAAAGAGAGTATTTATACATATCCTTTCCCACACTGTATAGAGCTTTAAATGCCGTTAGGACCGTTACAGTAATCATACCATATATAAACTTATGTTATAATTGAATATAGAATGGGACAAAATATACCTTTTCGTTGATTTCACTTAGATTTCCAAGTATTATGTGTGGTTTCGGACCAGGTATTCCGGCATTCTTGAAAACTTGATACCTCTTCCTACGATTCCTAAAAGTACCAACATAAATTATATGCAGTTAATTTCAGCTTATCAATATTCAACAGATGAGTCGACATCAACCCCCCCCCCTTATCTAAATAATGTTCAAGTTTTTAGGAACTAGAAAATAAATCCATGGAATCTTTCAATTGTTAGATGACGATAATTTAGTCATTAATTCTCGATATAATTGTTCGACAATATGTTTGAATTCAGTATGGAATAATCTCCTTGGTAGATAAAGAGTATTTCTAAAGTTTTTTAGATATCTTTGCGTTGAGAGTCTGGTTCAATAGGAAACACGAGGAGATAAAAGAAAGTGAGGCAGGAAGGAGAACTTAGGCAACGTGTACTTCACCTTGAATGTGAGGCAATGAAATAAATAATCACAGTAACCTGCAGTACGCAGGCAAAACGAATTATATTTGACTGGTTTTCACTACGAAATATGATTCAATGGAGTTATCGAACTCAACAGAGAATTTTATTTATACGCTTATAATTGTTTTCGAACTCAAAAAAGAATTTTATTAACACGCTTATAATTGTTTCTCATATATAAACAAGTTGGGAAAACCAAATTTTTCCCTCTTCGATTCGAGAGAAATACTAAATCTACAGTCAAATGCATTAACTTAAATAACCCCAAACTGTCTAAAGAAGCTTAAATAGTTTGAACACGTTATGCCACATTTAAAAACTTGTTTAGGATGACTCCTAAATCAAAGCGCGGGTCCAGTGGATCCCCTACAAGTTTCCTTTCCTCCTGAACTCTTGATTTAGCTTGGCGAAGGCTAGTGGGCGGGATTTATAAGTGCACTTATAAATCCCGCCCATAAATGCCTCCTGCCTTCGCCAAACCAAAACTGGAGTTGATAAGGAAAGTCAACTTATCCTATGAAAAACATTAACATGTACAAAAATGGGCCAAGCCTCGCTTCGTGCCCGCTCCGCCGTAAAACGTTCTGAGATCCCATGTAGAGCCAAGTCTGCCTTTTGTTCTCATTCAATCGCCAATTGAACAATTATGTTATAAATTAAGTCCTTTTCCTAATTAATAACCAATATTCTTTGACTCTATCATTATTATACATCTTTGTTCGTATCAAAAATATCGTGACTTGGCAAGCGCAGGTAATTACCTTATAAATGTGTACATAAGGTTATGTATAACTCACCTAATAAACATGTAAATAGGGTTATGCATAACTCACCATATAATTTGTACATAGGGTTGAGCATGACTCATCTTATAAACTTGTACATATCCCCTATACCATAAACGATTTAGTGAACATCCCTTCGATTATTTTAAAATCGGCAACGATTTAGTGACTTCCTTTTAATATTACTTACCTGCGATTGCCAAGTCACGATATTTTTGATACGAACAAAGATGTATAATAATGATAGAGTCAAAGAATATTGGTTATTAATTAGGAAAAGGACTTAATTTATAACATAATTGTTCAATTGGCGATTGAATGAGAACAAAAGGCAGACTTGGCTCTACATGGGATCTCAGAACGTTTTACGGCGGAGCGGGCACGAAGCGAGGCTTGGCCCATTTTTGTACATGTTAATGTTTTTCATAGGATCTCACTTCTTTTTGTAGACCCTCTCGTTATACTTCGGTAGTTATATTAAAACAAGACCCTCTCGTTATACTTCGGTAGTTATATTAAAAGAAGACCCTCTCGTGGTACTTCGTTTACCAATATAATCGCTAACGTTTCTCCATATTTACGCTGAATTACCCCTTTCGACCCGCAGAGAATATGCAATAAAGATTGTACGCGATATCCTAATATAAGAATGTAGCATCAGTTACGACACATTTCTTTTAAATTACTACACCTATTAGCTTTAATATATATTTAACTTTCGGTTAACTTTGGCCCATTACGTCCTTTCATCAAGAACACACACTATTACTGTTAAAAAGACGGCAGCGCCATCTAGTTTTAAAATAAAGAACTAAAGAACAATTTTATAAAAATTTCGGGATGTTTTAATTTTTCTGTGCTTTATAAAATAAATGAAAACTAAATCCTGAATTTTAAGTTTCTATCTACCCTAGAAGTACCTTAGAATTTTGATGATCGGTGAGTGAGTGAGTGAGTGACAAAATAAGGTAAATTTCACCTGCGATATTTCGAAAAGTATATTGGGTAGGATCTTGAAATTTGGAAACTATAGCTAGAATTGACAGTCCTCGCGGCAAGCAAAATTTCAGACTTTTACCTATACCCATAGCGAAGTTACAGTGGGCTTAAAAGAGCCACGAGTTGCTTCGAGAAAAGGATGTCAGTGCTCGACTTGGCTGGGAGCACTGCCGTGCTCCCAGATAGGGGATCCACTGGACTCACGCTTTGCTTTAAGTCAAAATATCATAGAACATTTTCAACGCAATATGATCCATAGAACCCACTACCACACTTTAAGGAACGGGCTATATATAAGATAAATAATACTTACATATACCATAGCGTGAGCAGCACAAGTGCAAACGCTATTAACGCCGTATTTTGATATTCCATGCTTTCGACCAAAATTAGTGCAGCTTCGTGTTTTGAGCGCACATTAGTTTCACGATGAGAATTCAAATTCTTTGGAAGGAAAAGTATCAGCCTAAACTCTTATCACTATCAAGGAGATTTTAAACAACCTTCGAGGCAATGATGACAAAGAAAGTGCTTATATATTACAACTTATCCTATCACATATAGATTAGAAAATACAGTGGAAATATAATAACTTTATTGCACATCATAAGATAGCATTTCTTCGGACAGATATGAAGTTAGGACTTTGAATTATAATTCGATTTCCTGTCTTTGTTAACACTAAGACCCAAAGATAATATAAACAGGCTGCCTAAACATATGCTCCCAGAAGGGTGAAGATTGAATATGCAAAGTTTACTAATGACTAGCTCCATCGTAAGAGGATATATAGATAGTAAATTAAGTTCATAAGATATGTTCCGTAAGTTTGTCACTGGTTACTGAGAGCTTGTCATGAAGTGACGTAGGTGATACGTCATAGATTCTCGTAAAGCGTCGTCTGGTGAGGCGCTGTCAAAGGCTTAGCACGGACTAAATAGAAAGATGGACTGCAAAACCGCTTGTAGTCAATTCTCGAACTAGCTCTCAGTAAAGGCTCTATCAGACGATCCAACTTCATGACTCAGCTCGATGGGTCAAAACGTTTTGGAGGGAAAAGTGAAATAAATCCTTCTGATTCACACGACTAAACTTTTACCGCCAAATGGAACTTTTTAAGCGCCACCTACCTTGGCACTTACGAAATAACGCGCGAAAAAGGCTTTTTTTGTAATTCATTTTGATTGGCTGGAGAAATGAACTTGAAAAGTTGAGTGACTCAACTCATCCAGCGTCTATTCACACGATCCAACTAGTTGATTCAACTCGAGTTGACCCATCAAACTGAGTCGAAAAGTTGGATCGTCTGAAAGAGCCTTAAGTCTCTAGCATTACGATGTATAGGAAGTGTCATACTTATGGAACATTTCTTATAAACTTATGTTAGTATGCAGACAAATGGTGCCTGTAATTTTTGAGTGCTATTCAACCGCTATCTACAACAGACTGAAAAGCTCTTAAATCTCTTCGATTTAGTGTTCAAACCTGAGATGCTCTCACATATTACTGGCAACCTTGAGGCGCAGTTAGACACAACTAAGGAAATTTCTTTAGCCCACACTATCTATTTGTTTTTCTTATCTCAATATTTTGATTCTTTGTTTTGTGATATAAAAGGCTTTGGGGTGGTGATAGCTTGATTATCTTGAAATTATTAAAATATTACTATAACATATAAACGTAAGAGTCATTTTGAAGGTCGTACACGAATAGAAGAATTTTCCAATGTGTCCGGGTCCCGTAATTGTATATATTGTCCATGATAAATTGCCTAGTCAGTTCTTTTACAACCCCTTTGTTAAAGTTAAGTGGCAAACATGAAGTGATCACACAATTTTCTGGAATTTTATAAACAAAATTAAAACCATTTCACCTTCAGTTGTTCTAAAGAATCGAGGCTAGTGACAAAATTTTCGCGTTTATTCATTCACTCTATTTTCACTACGTGAGCATTCTTAAACAGCATTGAACAAATTAAGTAGTTACGTATATACCCTTGCAAGAATAGAGCCATGTTGTTAAATTCTGTCTCAGTATTTACATATTATCAATTTTTTAAAAGAAATGTTTTTTGACTAATTTTGAAATTGGTGACGAGATTGGAGACAATTTTCAAAACATTTTTATCACTTAAGCTTACTACACATTGGCGCGTTTGAAGCGTTGAGTAGGCGTGAATAGCGACTTCATATGTAATGTCGCTATGGTCGTAACGCAAGCTTTCGGCGTGATTTTTCAAACGGTCGTAGTGAAGTCTGGCAATGCATTAGACCACTTCGATGTAACAAACTGGAAGAGGCACGGGGGTAGAGCATTGCCTTCCATTTCGCTTTTCTGCGCCTGCGCTCCAGGCGCTTTGGGTCCAGAGAGTGTCCAGAGACGGCTATGAGTCAACCCCCTTGTATTTCCCTATACTAAGGGTTGCCTAACTACTTTTTTACATCGATGAGGCTGATTCACGCGGGAAAACGCAACCCTTCAAAACGTGCTAATGTGTAGTAAGCTTAACAATAGTAGAATCGCCAGACCAACGTAATTCCTGGCATTGACTATGAAGCCTCTAAATTTTTTAAGGGATATAAATAACTTCTTGGGACAATAAATAATCGCTCTTAACTTTATAGCTTTTCGGCTTTAATGTGGACACCATTTTTAGGTGTGGAGATGAAAGCTTTGAAGGAAATTTCAATGTCACCCTGTATTAAAATGAAAGAATAAGTACATAAATGCTATTGGCAGTTGAATGATAGTATAATATAGCTTACAAGTTCGGTCTTTGCGTAGGGAACAAGTCGATATTGACTGAGTATTTTAGCAAGGGCGAGTTTCGCTTCCATTTGAGCAAATCTCATACCAATGCAATTTCGAGGTCCCTGACCAAAAGGTTGGTACGCCATCTGGTTGATTTTTGAACGATTTTCAGGTGCAAATCTATAACGAAAAATATATACCTCTTATTGAAACTGAGTTTTTGAAAACTAAAATGGCATAAATATTACCTTTCAGGGATGAATTTGTCTGGTTCGGACCAAAAATCGGGATCACGATGAAGAAGTTCAACTGGTATAAGAACTACCGTACCTTCCGATATTTTCGTATTCCCGTATTGAACATCCTTCTTGGCCGTTCTTGAGATGAAACTGCATTGCGGCAAATAACATAGATGAAAATTATTTGTTTGACTTGCTCTATCTCTGCTTAGCTAAGTTGCATTGTATGTCGCGTATATGAAATGTTTTTCACAAGCTGACAATGTTAACAACTTAAGATTAATGACTTCATACATTACAAACACATTTAGCTTCAAAATTTCCAGACATCATTAATGGATATAGCCAAGGACGAACATGGATATATATAAATACTACGCCTTATGGATCCCCAACTTAGTTCAAAAGCTGGCCACAAAAAAATACGATACACCATTGGATGTATTATGGCTTTAAAGCGAGTCAAAAGTTGTTATGTCACGTGGGAAAAGGAACTAAAAATATCCGAAGAGTCCTGAGTGGTGAGTTCCAATTTTAACATATGAGGAAAATGAAAATACCAACTTCTGTAATCTCCCCACAGACGAGTTTGAGGAGAAAACCAATAACTTTTTTTTCTCAACGGGCGCCTACACAAAATCCATTGTGGAATGTAAGAGTTGGGAATCCATAATACGTAGTATTAATAGATATCCACGACAGTAGCAAGAGTTAATCAACTAGGAGTGTTGTTCGAAACTTCTAGGTTGCATCCTATATAAAAGGACAGAGATGTGGCTCCTGTTGTCGGATTTGCCAGAAATAGACCATTCCATTAAGTAAATGTAGAGAAATCAACACACAGGCGGAAGGCCACAATCTTAGGTTATTTTCCTCACGCTAAGTGGCAACGCAAGACTTAGCACGAGTTCATTACACACAGGAGGCTAGCCGACTCGCACTGCCTCTAGCGGTGTTTCTTGACGCGAGGTAAATAACCCAAGAAGGTGATCTTCGTAGCCCCTGTGGTGTTTGCTTCTCTTTTAGAATTAATGGAATGGCTTATAGAAATCATCTTATACTGTGATCTTCATCTCTGTCCTAAACCAGACTCGATCGGGGTCGAAATCACAGTAGGCCGTGCCTCAACCATGACAAGAGAGTACGGGTTGTTATGAGCAACAACTAAAACTGAGCTTGCTGACCAGTGTGAAACTTGCACAAATCTTACCCTGTAACTGGTGGATAATATCGAAGTGTTTCGGAGAAAACCATGTCTAGGTACTTGAGTTTGCTCAAAGCGATGTAGTCCAGTTTACCCTATAATTGGTTTCATTTATGATAATATTTAAATCTTATTTAAACAATTTTTACGTCATTTTCTGCTTGAACATCCAAGATTTCCTTTCGTACTTTATCTTGAATATCTGGGAAGTTAACCAAAATGTGGGATGTGTAGGCTAATGCCGTACTCGTGGTTTCGTACCTGTAGGGTAAGATATTAACCATTAGTGGGAAACTAATTATTCACTGTTATGTCTATTACCCTGCGAAAACAAATACCACGGTATTTGAAACCACTTCATTTTCACTCAAACCGTAACTGGTTTTCTGCTTTGTTTCACCTGCAATCAAGGTTCAATCAGAACTCGCGATTTAAAGTAATATTATCTTTTAAATTAATCATATTTTTCTTCGAAACCTTTTCCGAATAGAATATGGAAAAATTAAACCTTTCTATATAAAGACGCTCTATGTTTTGAGAAATATCAACTTTAAAAATTGGGGCTCAAATAATCTGTGGCAACTTCCTGAAGAACACGACACAGTTATAAACAAGTTGGGAAACCAAAATGAACCTCTCCGACTCGAGACGCAATTAAGAGGTTTTTCTTAAATAATTAAATAATTTTTTTAATTGTCATTCTTTTATCTTAATTCTAGCAGAAGCCGATTAGGCTTTACACATGAAGTACGTAACATGTGCCTTGAGGAGCTACACGATATTCTCTAAGCTCCTAGGAAAGAACCTCCCCTTACGCGGAGGGAAATAGTTCAGTAACGCGGCTCCTTCGGATCCATCGGATCCTTCCGCCTAAAGAACCGATTTACCACGTACCTAAATTCGAGAACTACTATAAAGACTGAGTAGGGTATCTAAAATATTCTCTAGATAAAACTGTTCACAGTACCAAAGATTATTTGGGAGTAAGGCGTTAAAATGTTATCAATCTGGGTAGCTTTTGCTTGGATTATTTAAGACGCCGTGCATCTGTTTTTTACGAGGAATGTTTTCTGTTCTCGCGGTTACGGCGAGCTCAGCCGCCGGCGGCTCGGGAATCGGGATACCGCTGTTACCTAGACAAGGCCTAGTGTAGTTTTAGAGTCTATTATTATTCGCAGAGCTATTTTTCTGTTGAAATTAGGGAACTAGTATAAATATTAACGGTAATAGTTAGTATAGGGCGCTGTCGGTTAGCTGTGGCATAGGGGCTAGCCACCACCCCTCTATGCATTGTAAAGGCGTTAGATAAGTGGCAATAAGTCGCAAGATGACTTGGTCCAATTAGCTAGCTAGCTTTATATTGAGTAGTGTCTGAAATATTCTTTAGTTAAAACTATTCACAATACGAAAGATTATTTGGGAGTAAGGCACGAAGATCCTATCAATCTGGGTAGCTTTTGCTTGGCCTATTTAAGACGCCGTGCATCTGTTTTTTAACGAGGTATTTTTCTGTTCTCGCCGTTACGGCAAGCCCGGCCGCCGGCAGCTCGAGATGCGCCGCTCGGCCTCAGCCGCTGATATCTAGCCAAGGCTTAGTGTAGTTTTCGTGTCTAATTTTACTCGCAGAGCTATTTTTCTGTTGAAATTTAAAGAAAATCTTATCATATTTAGTTGAAGACTAAGTAAATGTCTCAAAACATTTCGAAACTTGAGCTTTAAAACGTTGAATATTTTATAACGACTACGGAACGGTACCGCAAATTCGCCTTCCGGGCCTCCCGGTTATGTCGACGGCGAGGTCGAGTCGAGGTCCCATGCAAGAAAATAGTAATAGCCGTCGCCTATTGGTCTGGCATTAAAGAGGTTATCTATGGTTAGGGGGCTCATGATTGGTTAAAAGCTTTTTTGTTCGTCTGCTTAGTTTTTACTTCGGGAATATCATGAAATCCATGGTCAAAGCTATGGAAAAGTGGGACTTACGTACTTTATGTGTGAAGCATAATCCGCTTTTGATTCTAGTTAAATCGTTTTAAGAAACTTTATTCCTAAAATTATTTTAATCATAGTTATTGTTAACGTTTGAATTCAAGCCTCTTTAAGAATTTTTGGAAATTTAGGGTATATAAAGGGATTGATTCACAATAAATGATAAGAAAAACCGCAATTGCGTGAACCTTTGGTGGAAGCCCAGCCATTGGAATACTAGATGTTTCTTCTAACCCTAGCCAATCGCCGCGTAAATCTTAACCCTATCGATGGGAGTTGAAGCAATACATTTCTCTTTCTGAACACGTTTGCTCCGATTTGCCAACTGCGAACGCGGTGACAGACACACACAGAGAAACAGACACACACACAGAGATGCATCCAGTGTAATACCTCTCCGTAACGTTATCGTCACTCGGAGAGGTAAAAACAAAATGTGTACTTCATTGAAACTTGTTCGCCCCGTGTAATATGAGAAACCACTTTGCTTTAACATCTCAGAATAGTGTCTACCTCCCTAACACAGGTAAAATAAGGGAAAGTGACAGATGCTAGATCTAGTACCAAGAATTAACGTTTGTATCGCCGGCATAGAGTACTGCTTTCTATAAACACCTTAAAAAAAGCTCTTTTCTGATTAGTTTGTTCGGTGCAGGGAATGAGAGGAGGGTCGTTTGCTTCTCATTTTACATGGCGCCTACAGCCAAAGGCTGTGAACAAAGCATAATTTTGGCTTTCATCATGAACTTTTGGTATTTGCAAATTTTCAAACCCTTAGAATGTCCCATTTTAGATTCAGACTCGTATCCCGCTGTCAGGTTGTCTGCGGAAACTGAAGCCATGTCAGAGGACATCTCGGCGTCCAGCATAAGTTGAAGAAGGTCCTCTCTGCGATTCTGTTTCACAAATTTGAAGTGACAGATTTGAATGTTCGTCATTAAGGCTAACAACCAAGAAATGTCTCCAATTTCTACCTTGGGATCTGCTCTTCGCCATCGAACCATTTCTGCGCATTGCAACATCATAAGTCGGACATGATTGATTGATAGTAAATATTTTATGAATGTTTGGAAGATAATTAATGAACGAAGCCAGTATTTGATCTCAGGAAAACAAACTATTGGGTAGCATCAAAAGGCAATAGTGTATTATATCAGAGACGTGCTGTAAACGGTGAATTGCTTATTCTTACTTGAAATAAGAGCAATTCCTCCGATGGGCCCTTCTCTAAGTAACTCTTTAACACCAAGAAGAAATGTGGTCATTGGGGTTGGACTGTACTTTAGTTTCTGTACCAAAAGCTGTTCTAGAAATGACGTCCAGCGTCAGTCCTTTAAACATATCGTAAATGTCAAAGCCTTCATTTTCGATGCTTTTTTCTTCGATTTTGCCCAGCAAAATATTTACAGCTGTATCCATGTGTGAGATCATCTATGTTTACGAATAAAAGCACGTGTAAATAGAGTATAAAGCTTTACCAGTTGAAGTGGGGAACCGTAGGTCATAGTTGGGCCTGCCAATAAATGGAGCCGGTTTTTCACCGTCCCTCCGTGAGGGCCACAAAAGAACTCTATGTTAAATTTCACGCACAATAAGATGCCTGGGCAGGGGCTGGAGAAACCTTGCCTCAAAAATTATATTTTACCCCCGAATTGAAATAGCTATAGTAAATTTATGGTAGCAGGCGGCTCCATTATCACCCCTAGATGCTGGCTAATCTTCTGGATACGAATTTTACCTTAGCAAAGGCAGAAACCAATCAGACCTAATGCACTAGGTCCCATTGGTTCCTGCCTTTGGCTTAACTAGCCTTTACCAAGCTTTGCCACTATGTAGTAGCAGGGACAGATTTAATTTTAGAAGTAGGAATGGAGAACGGTTAGTATTAATTTTAGTCCGACTCATAGCCCAGTATAGAGCCCCTCCCTCCAACACGTAACGAAAAGTTTAAACTATCTTTTTGGCTCACTTAAACTACGTTTTGATGGCGTCGCTGACGGTAACGCCGAAATATACAAAATTCCATTTTACCTCTGTCACTATGATCGACCCACCTCTTCTTCCGGAAGGGGGTCCGGGACTTTGACGCGCGCCCATATTACTCTGTTCTCCATTCCTACTTCTAAAATTAAATCTATCCCTGGTAGTAGAAAAGCCGTCTTTAAGGGGCATCAACGGAGCTGCCCTTTGCTTTGCTTTAAAGCTTTCGTAACAGAGTCCTGCACGGGCCGGGCTCAAGCCCGGTCCGGCCCGAGGCCCGGCCCGATCGGGTCGGGCCGGGCTTTCCACTTTTGAAAATTCTATCGGGCCGGGCCGGGTCGGGCTTTTAAAATTTTGGAAATTAACGGGCCGGGCCGGGTCGGGCTTTTAAAATTTTGGAAATTAACGGGCCGGGCCGGGCCGGGCCGGGCTTTTATTGATTATCATTTAATCCAAATTTCAAATGAAAGATAATTTAAATGAGTATAAGCTTCTAAGGACAAACGTAACGAACAATTATCAAAAGAAATGAAAAATACACAACGCTAAAGCAAATATGAATTCAAATCATTGATTTTATGTAAAAAAAAAACATAAAAATTTCAACTGAACTACGTGTAACGGGCCGGGCCGGGCCGGGCCTGTTCAATTCATGCAATGTGTCGGGCCGGGCCGGGCCGGGCTTGGTTAATGCATGTAACGGGCCGGGCCGGACCGGGCCGAAAAACCAACTATGTACTCGGACTCGGGCCGGGCTTCGGGCTTATTCAAAATGCTGAAACCGGGCCGGGCTTGGGTCGGGCCTGAAAAACTCGGCCCGTGCAGGTCTCTGTTTCGTAATCTACGTTACCACCAGGAATTTGGGAAAACCGAAGCTGCGTGGGTAATCTTAATGGTGCTAGGCCACTTAGAAATGTGAGAGGAGCTTTAATTATATCATATCCCTTTATTGACGTCACGATAGCCCAACATTACTGCAGTACCCGCCCACTTATTTATGGAAAATTTATTTGTGTCCATGGGTCATCTTACTTGTTTCATTTTACCACTGGTAAAAGTGGGAGTCAAGATAGCTCGTTGTTGTTTCCATTTATCGTCTTCTTGGGCAATAATGTGTTGATGGAACTTTTTTTCGCCACCAACTACTAATCTCTGTGGGATACTTAAAGTTATATCACTTTGTATATTGTGTGTTTATTTTTTCGACTTACAGGTCTGTTAATGAATGAATGAAAATCTTTAATTTGAACTTGTTTCAATACTTCGGTGTCCATCGTTACCAAAAATGGCACTCCCCCTAAGTAGTATCTAAATTGCCCATATCATTTCTTTAGTTATTTGATCATAATTTAATAAATATCCTTGCTATTTGCCCAAATGTTTTCCCGTATTTTTGTCTCCATGATTTTAGAGCTTCTGGTAAAGTCTGTAAAACAATAAATGCATAACTCCAAATTCCATTAAAGTAATGTAATCGAATCAGTATTACAAGGGTATGTTTATAAGACATGCTTTAAGTATGACCAGAAGTATATAATCCTTCTCTTCGAGAGAAGTGTACAAAAGATCGGGGTAATTGTAACAGGATTCTTCCCAACATCCCTTAACATTTATTATAGTAAGGTTACTAAACCGAATCACATTATCACATACGCGATAAATAGTTCCCTCATCATTACTCTATTAGAGCTTAACTATTTGCCAAGGCGCGCTTGTTGATTTTTGCCCCACGTCAAGACAATCAAGGTTTGTGCCTGGTAGATTGCTAAGGATTTAGTACCAAACACTTATAAATTTCCCCTTAGCACGGTGCTATGCCCATCTGAACTTTGATGAGAAGGAGAGCAAACAAAAAGGGTGAGCCAGGGAAGAATCATGTTACATAACTAACGTATTAAGAGGATACAGAGTGTCATCCTTCTTCTATTATCCCCTTCTGGTATGACACTTTATTTTGCAATTGTAAAACCTTGCTAAGAGCAATAGTTTTAGGTTTGGGACGGGCACGATGTGGTTTTCGAATCGAATCTATCTCAGGATTTAGTCCGGACTAAGCCATTAGCCATGACTTATAAACTTATGTTACAATTGAATAGAATCGGACACACTATACCTTTTCGTTAATTTCTCTTAAATTTCCAAGTATTATGTGTGGTTCCGGACCAGGTATTCCGGCATTCTTGAAAACTTGGTACCTCTTCCTACGATTCCTATAAGTACATGCATAAATTATATGCAAATCATTGCAGCTTATCAATATTCAACAGTTGAGTCAACATCAACGCCCCCTTATAAAAAAACACTAGATTTTCTAAGTCGAGGATCAAAAATAAATCCATGGATTCTTTCTATTGCTAAAATATTGCTTAATGTCGATTTATAATTTCTTCAAGTATGTTTTTAAACAGTTTGAATTCATTAGCGCAAAATCATTGATAGATTAAGTACAGACTGTTTCTAAAAAGTCGCGAGACAAATGTTTGGGTAAGAGGGCAAAACGAATTCCACTAACCAGATTTGTACTACGAAATCTATGGAGTTTTCAATCTCAGATGTTTATTAACAATGTAAAATGAATACTACTTACAAATACCATAGCGTCAGCAGCACAAGTGCAAACGCTATTAATGCCGTATTTTGATATTCCATGCTTTCGGCCAAGATCAGTACAGCTCTTAATTCTGAGCTCAATTTCGTTTTACAATGAGAATTAAATTATCTAGGACGGTAGAAAAGCTGAATAATCTGATAGTGATTTGCTCTAACCTTCGAGGCAAAAATTAAGGGTGGATTTATTTATTGAAAAGTTTCACAATCTTACAGATTAGATAAATTTAATAAAAATATTTAAATAATTTTTGCTATTGGTTTTGCCATAAGTTTATAAGATATGTTTCATAAGTATGACACTACCTATACTTCTTAATGATAGAGCTAGTTTGAGAACGACAAGCGAGAATTGACTACACGCGGTTTTGCAGTCCATCTATTTAGTCTGTACCAGGGATAAATTTAATTTTAGAAGTAGGAATGGAGAACAATTAGTATTTACTTCAGTCCGACTCATAGCCCAGTAAAGAGCACTTCCCTCCAACACGTAACGAAATGTTTAAATTATCTTATTGGCTCACTTAAACTACGTTTTGATGATGTTGCTGACGGGACTGCGAAAAATACGGGATTTCTTTTTACCTCTGTTGCTATGACCCGCCTCTTCTTTCCTATCCCTCCGTCCCGTGGAAGGGGGTCCCGGACTTTGAAGCGCGCCCAGATTACTCTGTTCTCCATTCCTACTTCTAAAATTAAATCTATCCCTCTCTGTACTAAGACTTTGACAGCGCCTCATCAGGCGTCGCTTTATGAGAATCTATGACGTTTCACCTACGTCACTTCGTGACAAGCTCCCAGTAGCCAGTGACAAACTTTTGGAGCATATCTTACGAACTTATGGTTTCACTTATCGAAAATGTTCCTAATCATTGTTCTATATATATATATTATTATCAATCTTCCTATAGAAAGTAATTTATATATTCTTTAGTAATTCAGCGGCTTGATTTGTGACAAAATATATGTTGATAAATGTAGATTTTAAGATATCAATGGCAAAGGGTATATATGAATTGTTTCAATTTGGAAAGTAAGATAGTCCGTCATATAGAGGATCTTTCAAAGAGTCTAATTCCCACATTTTTCTCAATAATCCTTGTTTTTACCTTTCATAAAGACTTTTTCCGATAAAAATGTTTAATCTACACCAATTTTAAGCCTGAATATGTACAATATCATTAGCTTAAATTAGTATAACACTGAAATGGAGGCCGGTAATCGATCCGCTATCGTAAAACATTGTTAATATTAAAAGATACTATTACTAACGTCAATAAAGTTGAAATCTATAAGAGGCCACAGACTCCATTTGTTTGAAGGTAAGGGGAAGGGCTTAAAACTTTTTTAAACTGCCCGCTCCTCCTTCCTCGCGTTTCATTGGTTATAGATAGTTTACAGGCATGGAGGATTCCTACCATTAACCAGTCTTGGAAATAGCACAGGTCCACAGGTCAAAAACCAGTTTATTAATTGCTCGGACCAGTTTTTTTATTCAAAATCCGGGGGTTACTGGTCCTTGGGACCAGTTTATTAATTGAGAATTTTTATGAAAATTCAGGAGGGACCAGTTTAAAAATTCTAGTCATTATAAATTTCTACTCCATGGATATAGTCTCCTAGCCTTGACATTTTCTCAATCTTGCCTAAGTTGCCTTCCTTGCTACAACCACAGCCCACTCGATCACGCTTTGGCTTCACACAATGTTTTTCCTATGTAAAAGCGCGTGTTGGTAATTATGGGCTTTTTCGCTCGAAAAATCCAAGGAGCCAGCTTTTAACATGACCGGATATGGGAGGAACACAGTTATTTTGCCCTAATTTTGAAACTACTGGTGCAAACCTCTTGAAATTTTAAAGTGATGTGCAAAACAGCGTTTGCTATGTTTTGGAAATTTTAAAAAGTTTCCCTTGTATAGTTTTTTTGTATAAATATTAGAACGAAAATTAGCCCTACTTAAAGGGCTTGGTCTTGGAACGGTTTAATAAGTTTTTCCGTTTCACTTGTTCGAATCTCTTGAAATTTTAGTGAGAGGCACATTGAACGGTTTTAAGTTATGATGCAAAGTTTCAAAGTTTTCAAAGAAACAATTCACTTCCAAAAAATTCATTAAAAATGTGCTTGTGTATAATCCTACAACCTATTTAGTCGCTTAGGGAAATTTTAGGAAAAGGACTATTCGTTTTAAAAGTTCGAAATTTTCCACAATATTTTAAAACCTTTAAATATGCCTTTCACTAAAATTTCAAGAGACTCGAACCAATGAAGCTGAAGGAAACAAATTTAATCTGTTTGAGACTAAGCCATTAAATTATGGTTCATTTTCGTTTTAATGTTGTTACAAAAAGCTTTGTAAGAGAAAAACTTTGCACAAAAATACCAAGCATTATTTTGCAAGTCTCATTAAAATTTCAAGAGATTTCAACCAGTATTTTCAAAATTAGGACCAAAAAACGGTGTTCCCCCAATGACGGAGTTAACTCTGATTTTTGACATAATTTTGCATCTATAGCCCGATCGAATGGGCTGTGCGTCAACGAAATACTCCCTTAATTTTTCAATAGGATTAGTAAAAAATAAATTAGGGATAGGGTCACTGGTCCTAAGGACCAGTTTAATATTGTAGACGCTGGGGGTCACTGGTCCCGAGGACTAGTTTCAAAAAAATCCTTATTTCCAAGACTGTTGCCTGGTAATAGCGCACTCGATCACACAGTCCGGACGAAGGTGCTGGTTGTTTTTTTTTTTTTTTTTGCTCCGTGTGGGATGACGAGCTAGGGTTTACAATAAACCTTACAGCTCCGGGTAATAGTAGTTGATGTTGGACATGAAGGGAGGAGGGTTCGGGACTAAATATTTAATATTAAATTTTGAGGAATTTTTTTAGTCCTAGTTTAAAAGCAGGTAATGAGGGGGCCAAAACCAGATCAGAGGGGAGAGAGTTCCAGATGGGAATAACCCGCCGAAAAAAGGAGTACTTCATGGGGTCTTTACAGGATGAGGGTAGGAAAAGTTTACGCCTATGCCCTCGGGTATTGTGAGTTGCTGAAGGAGGATACCTAAAAAAAATTTGATCTTCACGGGAAAGAATACGAAATAAGCTAACTAGATCTAGGTAAGTACGTCGGGATCAGGCTAGGAAATAAGACAGGTTTACAGGTCAAAAACCAGTTTATTAATAGCTTGGACCACTTTTTTTATTCAAAACGTGAGGGTCACTGGTCCCAATGACCAGTTTATTAATTCCTACTTTTATTAAAAATTGATATGGGGACCTATTTAATAATTTTCATTTTAACATAAATTTCGACTTCAGGAGTCCAGTTGTGTATACAACCCTAAGCCGAGAGAGATTTTTTTAGAAGAGAGAACGACCACAAGTCCTGGGACCAGTAGAAAAATAAATAGGGGAAGGATCACTGGTCCCGGGACCAGTTTCATATTTAAGACAGCAGGGGTCACTGGTCCGGTGGACTAGTTCAGAAATAAACCTTATTTCCAAGCCTGCCATTAAAACAAGGAGACCAGGGGACTTAGAGTGTAAAATCGTCTGCTATTTTACACTCTAGGTTGCCTCGTCTCCTGGTGCAAATGGTATGAATCCTCCTTGCGTGTAAACTATGTATTCATATATGTAGGTCACGTGTAATTCGAAGTAATTGTCATGGCAGAGTGATGTTGGACCTTATTTTTTTATATATATTTTTAAATTAATTTTCCCGATACTACGGCCTGACAAGCTCGTATCCTTCTGGAATCCGGAGCATTGCAAAATGCATTGCTTTAAAGACTTCTGGGAGATCAAAAATTGCCATGTTTTATTCTGTTGTAAACTTGTCTTTCAAAAGAGTCTCTCAAAATCTTTGAAGGAAAAAATTCTGGTTTGCGTCGCGATGCACGTGATCGAGTGGGCTATGGTTGAGAGAAGCAAAAAATTAAACAGCCAAATTCAGCAAAAGGCGTGAGCCGCCGCATCATACGACGCAGCAGACTTCGCTTTCAGTGCCGGCCAGGGTGGGAAATAAGGATTTTTTTAAACTGGACATTGGGCCAGCGCCCAGCGACCCCTCTGGACTGTAATAAATAAACTGGTCCATGACCACTGACCAGGGCGTGTCGTCTGCTAAATTGAAGAAGTGGATAATTACAATATATTAGCTAATGTCTGGACTCTGGAAACCCTTGGATTTTCTCAGTGGTCCTGTGGACCACTGACCCCCCTCCGATTTAATTTTTAAACTGGTCCAGACAATTTTTAAACTGGTAATTTGCTCTGTGCCACCGCCTTATTTCCCACGCTGGTGCCGGCACGAGCACCCTAAACCCATTGTGCTCCGGTTGCAAAAATTACTTTTTTTTTTCGTTTTTCCTGCCATATTTCAGAATAATATAGCCCATGATGTGAAAATTTTTACTTTTACCGTTAATACTAGAGGCCCACTTTATCATGCTCAGCCCGAACATGGTCCACTGGTGACTGACAGAATACAACCACCATCCCCGTACTACCTAGCCGGAAAAAACATTCAACGTGTTAACGAATGTCGGGACTTAGGCATCCAGGTCACACATGACCTCACCTTCCACGCGCATATTAGCAAAACGTACCGTCGTGCCACGGGTCTCCTTGCAACTATTAGAGCAAATTTTCCAAAAATTTCAAATAAGCTGCTAACCAGGCTCTTCCAATGTTATGTCCTCCCTGTTATCGAATTTGGCAGCCAAATATGGAATCCATATCGCGTTGCTGATATAAATTTATTACATAAAATACAGGCCAGGACCTCAAAAATCCCCCTTCATCTTCGTAAATTACCACGTGGGGCGCGATTATCTGCTTTAAATTGGTCACCTCTCGCATCCCGAGGCAGGCAAGTTTGCGCGGGCATAAACTTGAAATTTCACGTTTACGTAGTCTGCTACTTTATTGTCGGGATTATTCAAGTTTTGCGTGACGACGTGTGTTGGCGCCGCGGTTACTTGTGAAATGTTAATTGCTAAAGTTTAATTCAGGTATGATTTAAGTGAATTAACACTTATGAGAACATATTTTAAAAGTTATTTGAATTTTCGTTATTATATTTTGTAATTATGACTCATATATCCTGAAGAAGGCAAGATAGTGAAAAATCTTTAATCAAAGTACCACTTGCCTTCTTCATGGTGCAATTAATAGAGTAATGGCACTTCCCTGCCTTTGGCTACGTTACGCTCTATGAGAAATTAACATGGAGTGCCACTACTCTATTGACGTCAATTTCGGCAATTTAATACTTATTGTTTTATAGATACTTCGTGTCAGTGCCCACTGAAAAACATGGATCCCCTCAGCTGCTCAGATGATGGTGAATCCATGCTCTCATTTCAGAGTATGTTTGAAATACTTTTGAAAGATTCATCAATAACATTTGAAGAAGTATGCTGTAACGGTGATCTATTTGCCTACCATTATTTGTTGTCATTGAAAGCAACTGTCGCTAATGCGAACGAAGAAGAAATTTTTAACCTGAAAAGCAGTTTAAATTTCGAAGTGTTGACTTTAGAAAATGATCAAGCAAAGCCAAATTATGTTTATTTAAAGTTATTAGAATGTGTCAATGGTATTATTGATTTATGCGATATTTTCTCTGAAATAAGCGAAAATGCCGTAGAAATGTCATCACAAATGGAAGCAAAGTTACTTAATATTATCCTAGATATTTGTCAGAACTTGAAATTTTTCATTAAGACGTATCATAACAATATCCCACTTTGCGCTGAAATATACCACATACGTAGACACATACAGTTAATGTTTGAAGGGTTTTCAAATGTTGATATTGGAGGTCAATTTAGTCAACATTTCAGTTCTAGCGATGGATTCTTATGTAATTGCGTTAATATTGACAATTTTCCAACGCTGTACATCGTCACCGTCAAAATTCTTCTTGGCCTAACGACAAAATTTTCGCCACCGACTCTTCTAACTTCAACCAAACTTTTACCTAACAATAACAATTCGATTATCAATATCGTCTCAAGTTTAGTTTCAAAAGAACTAAAAACGATTAACGGTGGTGACCCTTTAAGAATAAATACACTAAATGATCGATTACATAATGATGAAATGTATCAGAGACTTTTTGGAGAATTGGAAACAACTGATAGTTCCAACGCGAGTGAAGGAAATTCTTCCAATGGAGAAGATTCTCCAGAAAAAAATTATATTAGTGATACCGATAGCTCAATGTCTTCAGAAGAAAGTCACGAATTCGCATTACCGCAAGTTATAAATGATGGTAGCGATGATATAACTGGAATGTTTGATGATGAAAGTTGTTCATCTCAGTCAATAAACGATGGAAATAACTCTTCAAATATACAATGTAGCCCGGATAGTACAACTAGTCATATTAGTGACACTGATGACTTTTTTTCTTGTTTCGAAATTTCTAACGATGAAAATTCATCTGAAAACGTAATAAACATGGAAGGTAGTCCAGATTCAGAAACAATTAGTCAAATCCGTCACAGAGATGACCTAAAGTCTTCCGAAATACGGCTATTGTCATTTTCAAAACTTTCATTGGAAATTCCCTTATTATCCGTTGTAACATCCTTGAACACAGATTCTTTGTCACAAAGCTCAGATATTTCAAGAAAATCCTCCAAAAGTCAAATAGGGATTAATGATCAATATTGCGCAACTAATATAATTGAAGTTCGTGAAGACCATAACGAAATCGGTGATTCCGAGAACTCTGAACCTGAAGTTGTTGAAGAATATAGCAAAACAGTTGATTCTGAGAATTCTGAACCTGAAGTTGTTGAAGAATATTGCAAAACAGTTGATTCTGAGAATTCTGAACCTGAAGTTGTTGAAGAATACAGCAAAATCGTTGATTCTGAGAATTCTGAACCTGAAGTTGTTGAAGAATATAGCAAAACAGTTGATTCTGAGAATTCTGAACCTAAAGTTGATGAAAACCATAGCAAAACAGTTGATTCTGAGAATTCTGAACCTGAAGTTGTAGAAGACCATAGCAAAATCGTAGATTCTGAGAATTCTGAACCTGAAGTTGTTGAAGAATATAGCAAAATAGTTGATTCTGAGAATTCTGAACCTGAAGTTGGTGAAGACCTTAGCAAAATCGTTGATTCTGAGAATTCTGAACCTGAAGTTGGTGAAGACCTTAGCAAAGTCGTTGATTCTGAGAATTCTGAACCTGAAGTTGGTGAAGACCTTAGCAAAATCGTTGATTCTGAAAACTCCAAGCCTGAAGTTCGTGAAGACCATAGCGAAATTGTTGATTCTCAAAACTCTGAACCTAACGTTGGTGAAAACCATAGCAAAATCATTGATTCTGAGAACTCTGAACCTGAAGTTGGTGAAAACCATGGCGTTACTGAAGCGACGTCTATCGATATCAATACAACATCTAAACTCATTTCTGATACTTGCACAACTTCTCCACAAACTGCTCAAATCGAAAACGTTGATGAATGTCATATTCCAACTTTTACAATCACAACTCAAGACATGCAACTTGATGAACATCCTACCCCAAACACTTCTCAAGTCGAACAAGGTGATGAATGTCATATTCCAACTTATACGAACGCAACTCGAGACAAACAACTTGATGAACAACCTACTACGAACACTAATCAAGTCGACAAAGTTGATGAATGTCATATTCCAACTCGTACAATCACTACTCAAGACAAACCACTTCATGAAAATCCTACTCCGAACACTTCTCAAGTTGATGAGTGTCATATTTTAACTCATACAATCACTACTCAAGACAAATTACAACTTGACGAAAATCCAACTTCGAGCACTTCTCAAGTCGAACTAGTTGATGAGTGTCATATTCCAACATATACAAACACAACTCGAGACCAAAAACTTGATGAACAACCTACTACGAACACTAATCAAGTCGACAAAGTTCATGAATGTCATATTCCAACATATACAATCACTACTCGAGACAAATTACAACTTGACGAAAATCCAACTTCGAGCACTTCTCAAGTCGAACTAGTTGATGAGTGTCATATTCCAACATATACAAACACAACTCGAGACCAAAAACTTGATGAACAACCTAATCCAAACACTAATCAAGTCGACAAAGTTGATGAATGTCATATCCCAACTTGTACAAACACAACTCGAGACAAACAACTTGATGAACAACGTACTCCAAACACTAATCAAGTCGACAAAGTTGATGAATGTCATATCCCAACTTGTACAATCACAACTCGAGACCAACAACTTGATGAACAACCTACTCCAAACACTAATCAAGTCGACAATGTTGATGAATGTCATACCCCAACTTGTACAATCACAACTCAAGACAAACCACTTGATGAAGAACCTACCACTAACACTACTCAAGTCGAAAAAGTTGACAAAAGTCATAACCGAAAAATGAATTTGGAGAAATCCAAATCAAATTTGGAAAATGATTCAATCTCAGAGACACAATTGTTGCTCAACCTGCCAGAATTATCACTGTCCATGTTTCTGTCTCAGTCCCAAGAAGAAACTATAGAAGATGAACTTCCAAAATCCCATATTGCTACCGATACAAACGCAACTTCTCGTGGCTCAGCTCAAGTCAAACAAACTGATGAACATGCTACAACTGCTCATGTCGAAGAAATTGAAATTGATCAAAATGTTAATTCAACTATCACCGATGAAGGTAAACAATTTGAAGAAATTGAGGCTGAGAAATCCATAGCAGAAAATGATTCATTATCGGAAACACAAATGTTACTTAATCTTCCGGAATACTCTTTTTCCATGTTTTTCTCTCAATCTCAAGACGAAACTGAAACTAATGGTAATGCAGTTGAACCAGGTGATTTAACAAATAAAACCTAGTTTATTTTTATTACAACTTTGGCTTAGTAAATGTTTTTCACCCAATTCTCAGATAAAATTAACAAAGATGTTTGTGACGGAAGAATCGCAACCATGGATGAAGAAGGAGATGGTCTTTTCAGTAAGTCACAAACTCGGCAAACTTAGTCTACAACATCTGTTTATGACAAGGCATAATTTTTTGCAAGTGCACTTAAATAAATTGGGAAAAGAATTACGCGAGTGTTAAATTGCATAGGAATTAGTTATGTTTATGTATCTTTAGATGGAATAGCATAAATAGGCCAAAAATTACGTGATGAAAGCCCTATTGTATTTTCTGGGAAAAGGAATGGGGAACGCATGTAGCGATAGTGTATTAGTTCATAAGATATGTTCACCATAAGTTTGTTAATCTCTGGTTACAAACTGGAGCTTGTCAGGAAGTGAAATAGGTGAAACGTCATAGATTATAGTAAAGCGACGCCTGGTGAGGCGCTGTCAAAGGCTTAGTACAGACTAAATAGGAACTTAAGATGGACTGCAAAATTAACCGAGTGTAGTCAATTCTCGTGTCATTTTGCCTCGAACTAGCACTCAATAGACCAATACGAATATTACATGCAGGGAAACAAACTTCCAGGGGCACGCCTCTATAGTGGATAATTTCAATCATGTCAGGAGACACCGCTAGAGGCATGACCGAGTTGGCTAGCCTCTCAAATGCAGTGAGCTTGGGCTGCCTCTAGTGTTGTCTTGTGGCGACAGGGAAATTATCCAGTATATATGCGTGCCCCTGGAAGTTTGTTTCCCTTCATGTAATATTCGTATTGGTCTATACGGTCTCTAGCATTACGAAGTATATGTATTGGCATACTTACGGAACAAATATCATATAAACTTATGATTCAATAAATTAAAAATAACTTGTTTTTCTTCATCTTTATCCCTTTGAATTGATACTTATTTCGCTTATCTTCCATTGGACTCATCTTGATGACAAAGATCGCATGATTTTTATGTCTTCTTTGGCATAAAGAGAACAATGGAAGACGAAGATGACCTTCCTAAAAACATTTATGTATAGTTTGCTACCACGAACTCTCTCGTGGTGTCACACCCTCCTATCTCTTACCTTACTTTTGTCAACCATATTGGAAGTCATCAGCTCGGGCCATACAATTTAGACCACCAATATTGACGTCACGTCCCCGTAACTCCTCCCTTTCAGTACCACTCCATATTATTTTACTTTTTCTTTCAGTTCATTCAAGTATTAGGGAAAAAAATCAACCTCAAGTAGTTGAAGACGTAGAATGTAATGTGCAATCGGACACTTGCGAACCTGAGCAGTCCGGAACAAAATTTAGCCAACAATCTAACAATGTAGATGAAACCCCAATTCACAGTGAATCTGAAGATACCGATAAGAAAAACGATCCAGAATGCGTTCCTGATGACCAGTTGTCACAGCATGAAGACAATGACTCCAGCTTCTCCATTAGTTTACTAAGTAGCCTTAATTCTTCACCCGTACCGCATCGTAGCACTGTTAAAGTCGTCAAAGATGTTAGTTGTCAATCAGCTCAACAGAAAGAACAATCGCGTAGTGTCAGATCAATTCACGATGTAATTCACAATGGTACCGAGTCCATGTCCGAACTTGAAGAAGATAGTTTTGACTCGCAGTTAGTTCAAAATATGAAAAATTTAGAAGTTATTGAATGCTACGAGGAGGACACTGACAGTCTTTGTTTATCCGCTTCAAGTGAATCGTCAAATGACACCACAATTAGAAATGGTGGTAACATTGAGTGCTACGAGGAGGATGCCGATAGTCTTTTTTTGTCGGCTTCGAGTGAATCTTGCGATGAAGCCGCGATAAGTTTAGGTAAAATCGAATGCTACGAGGAGGGCAGTGATGGGCCTTCGTTAAGTGAATTCAGTGATAATGCAATGCCACCCATTTTGAATGGATTAGTACGTGAAGACACATGCCAGACGGCTAATGTAGGCTGCCAATGTGAACCGTTTTTCAAATTCAGCAACGAGTTAACAGGTATGTACTGATTTTGTTGCTAAGTCTTGTGGGTTAAATTGCAAAGAAGGCATCGGCGGGTGGGTAAAAATTATTTGAAATACGATACGTCACAGACATCACGTGATGCCAAGATACAAAGGCTCCTCATATGGAGTGGAACTGGACATCTAGTCCTTGTTTATCGCGAGATTTCAGCGCCAATTCCATGAAGTGGTAGTTTTCGGAATAAAACGAGCTAAGCTTCTTTGAACCATGCCTCTCCTTAGTCATGTGCCTCTGACGTATTTCAAATAATTTTTACCCACCTGAAGATGCCTTCTTTACAGTCCCTTTAAAAGCAAATGTCAGCTCCTGTCCATGAGGGCGGAGCTAAAACTAGCCTTTGTTAAGCCATGGATTAACTAACGCTAGGGATTGTTCACTAACCGGGTTTCCCCATGTAATGCTATCGCCAACTACATGTTCCGAATTATTCCTTGATTCCCCTCTTCATTCCCCCAATTTATTGGACCAAAACGGATGCAGATATAGCGCCATCTCTAGACAAAATAAATAGAAAAGATGGCGGCGCCCAATTTAGGCGGGATTTTAATTTTGACGTCATAGAACACGTGATATTTGGTCCAATTTTCTTATAACATCCTGTTAGGGATAGTAGCTGCTGCTAGGGGGCGTTTGGAACATGCATGCTTTATCTTTTGGGGGGAACGAACTATCCCTAACGTTAGTTAATCCATGGTTAAGCTTAGCGGGTCAGTTAACTCAACGCCTTGATTATGAGAGCATCTAAACTAAAGCGCAGCCCAGAGTACTTGCTTTAAGATTTGTTTGGGGAAATCTGTTATATGGGCAGTTCCAAAAAGGCCAAATTTGAGTGGAAAAGGTTCTATTACATTTTGCCCTAAGGGCCACCCTAAATAAATTAAGATTAATGTGTTTTTATTGTTGACTCTATAAATTTAACGAAGAATTTCAAGACGTGCTAATTTATTAAGGGCGTCGCCCATAAACAATTCCAATCGCATCTTGTAAACAGTGGCCTTTAGAGCAAATGTCAATGTTATAGAACATTTTCGACTCAAAATCGTAAATCGAACCCATTATACTTTGATCCTACGACCCTTTTTTGGACCAATGTGTTGGTAGATATGTTTATTTGTTTACTTAGACCATAGACAAAGGATGTGCGTGAGGAAATTTGTTTTCACGCTATAGGATAGGCAACTCCTTATCTTATTCTGTATATACTCTGTTACAACATCGGTTGTCAGGACGCACGAACCTAGGTCTCTATGTAACGTAGCTTTGTGCGTGGTCACAACCAACGAAAGCAGTAGTCATTTTCAGTATCTAAAATCTCGAGATTTTAAATCCTGAAAATGAGTATCGCTTTCGTCTCTTGTCAGCATGCGCAAAGCTACGTTACATAGAGACCTAGCTTTGGGGGTTCTGAGAACCGAAGCTGAAACAGAGCACATATTGAAGAATAAGAATAAGCTGCCATCGGAGATAGGGTGTTGCCTATCCTATAGCGTGAAATCAAATTTCCTCGCGCCCATTCTTTATCAATGACACGTCTATGTACGGTTTTAACATGGATGAAGGATGCGCGTGAGGAAATTTGTTTTCACGCTATAGGATAGGCAACTCCCTATCTCGAACGACAGAATATTCTGTATACACTCTGTTACAACGTCGGTTGTCAGCACGCGCAAAGCTAGGTCTCTATGTAACGTAGCTTTGTACGTGCTGTCAAGAGACAAAAAACTTCAGGATCTTCAGGATTTAAAATATCCGCGAGTTTTTTAGCTCGAGTGCACGGACCTCTAGGCCTTGTTTCAAATGCGTGTGAAATTACATACAGTCTACTACACGCATTTGAAACTAAGGTCTAGAGGTCCGTGCAATCGAGCTAAAAAACTCGCGGATATTTTAAATCCTGAAGATCCTGAAGTTTTTTGTCTCTTGACAGCACGTACAAAGCTACGTTACATAGAGAAATAGCTTTGCGCGTGCTGACAACCGACGTTGTAACAGAGTGTATACAGAATATTCTGTCGTTCGAGATAGGGAGTTGCCGATCCTATAGCGTGAAAACAAATTTCCTCACGCGCATCCTTCATCCATGGTTTTAATTTCTGGGGTCGGAACAACTTGTTGAAATGGTCCCGTCACGTGCAGACAAATTTGAAAAAAAAGGTGACGCGTGAGACTTTTAGCGTGCTTTATTGTTGTGTTAACAATTAAGTTAGGCCTTTTTTTGAATTTAAAAACGACCATTTTATTTCCTAATTGTACGCGAGCGTTTTTAAAAAACCCCAAGAGCTGATGCAAAAACCGTTTGACTCGCGCGTAACCATTATGCACATTTAAAAAATAGTGAAGCGCTAGTGAATTTTATTATTCCTTCAAATTGTTTTAGAACTACCAACTGTACTGAAAAAACCCTGTAATTCAGTTAAGTCCCAAACCGTAAATCACGAAGAAGTTGCTTTGATTTTTGAAAATGGTGGAACGGACTCAAATAGTTCAGAAGTGCTATTTTCAGTGACCTTACTACAAAACCGTGCAAATGAACTAAATTCACATATTAATGTTAATAATAATGAAGTGGACTCTGTAAACCTAATTAATTTCGAAAGACTAGAGCGTCGTGTTAACGATAGGAGAATTGATAATAACTGTGATCAAATTGTACCGAGTGTTGCGGATAATCAAGTAAGCCCAGAAAAATTGTCTTCAGATTCTCAAGTAGCAACAATTTCGGAAAGCTCTCACGGAACCAACAGTGTAACGATTTCAAGTATCAAGAATACTGAAGAAGCCGAAAAAAGTCCGATTAATGAAGAACTTCAACTGATACGACAATTTTTAGCAGAAAATGAAGTATCGACATCAAAGGAGGTAGATAGTAGTGTTGTC
The DNA here is from genome assembly GCA_019434445.1 of Phalangium opilio. Lineage (NCBI taxonomy): Eukaryota > Metazoa > Arthropoda > Arachnida > Opiliones > Phalangiidae > Phalangium > Phalangium opilio. Next base: position 226,564 of record JAEQBA010004669.1, on the reverse strand, counting down.
GTTGAATCAGACAGATTGCATTTACAAGCTGATCATGCGGCGGAAGACGACAACTCTGCAATTGGGCAATGTTCCAGAAAAAGTGAAAATTCAGTTGAATTCCAAACAAAATCCAAGGAAATTCAAAAATCTGCAAATGTCGATGAAAGTCCAACTTCACAATTGATGCCTGGTAATTATTTGTTTTTGTATTTCCGTAATTGATAAGTATGCTCGACACATAATAATAGACAGTAAATGAAAAGGGAGATTGAGATAAGATAAGGTATGTTGACATGATAATTCTAGTTCCAGTTATAGTTTAAGTCCCAATGCGAGCACGAGAGGCTTATTTTACAGGGTTCATACAAACCTGGAAAACAGGGAAAACCTGGATAAATCAGGGAAATAAATAGTTGACAAAAACCTCAGGGAAATTTCGAATTTTTAGTAAAATTCAGGGAAATCAGGGAAATTTGCGTCGAACAGGGGCCGAGTATTTAAGCAAAATGTTCGTGAACATCCCCTCCATAGGATTAACATTACACTATACTTTGGAGGCTCATAACTCTGGTTCTATTAGAGATACGGGGATGTCCTTTGATTATGTAATAGTCGTATTTGCCCCCCCCCCCTCCTTCGTTAACATTTGTTCCATGGGATACTCCATATACAGTGGCGTCGCTAGGTTTTTTGGGGGGGGCAAAAGCCCCCCAAAATCCAAACTTAGCCCCCCCCCCCCCCCAAAAAATATCCGTAAACCCTACCAAAAAATTGCTGTTAGCATCCTAAAATTCTGTAGCAATATATAAAAAATTATAATGATAGATTCGTTAAGTTTCATCTCTGCAGAGATGAATTTCAATATCAAACAGTACAATTTTGAAGAAAAGAACAGATGGAGACAAGTAAAATGTTTCATGTTCTTTCGAAAGTAGTCGCAATAATGTGGACTAAAAGCTAAACAAAACTAAAAATAAACTTAAGACGAGTGAAAATCTTTCATAATCGGTTCCATTTTTATCAATAAAAGGTTGTATATCTTTAAAATACGAATAATTTCACGTTGACACAAAGTTACGTAGTTTTAAAGGTCTACACATTATCCAATGACCCCATTATGCAATTTCATTTCATTAAATTCTTATAATAACTAGTTTGCCCAGATTTAGCCCCCCCCCCCAAATTTCAAACCCTAGCGACGCTACTGTCCATATACGGAAAAAACCTGGAAATCTCAGGGAAATTTGTTTTCCAAAAGTTTTATGAACCCTGTTATAGCGTGGGTTTAACTTTGTTATATCAGGTTAGACCTATTTTAATTTATAACGACGGCCATTCAATTAGTCTAACTGCGCTTGCGATTTTAGCGTGAGAAATGCCTATTTGTTAGTCATAATGTTAGTCGCAAATTAGTGTGAACAAAAACAATTGTGCTGCCTCTTCGCTGGAACATCAAATTTATCGAACATAAAACGCCTTTTTTTGTGTTTATTTCATTGCATTATACATATTCCTTTGTAGAATGCTTGGAATTACGTTTCAATGTTATATTTTATGATACAGAAACAGTTGGAACATCGGTAGAGCAGACGAAAAAGCAAGTGGAATCACTTAAAAAGTCGCCTGAAGTAATCCAAGTGAAACGAGGCGTTATTGCACGCGTGATAGGTGAAGCGAATTCTGTTGAACAAAGAAAACGCGCTGTTCGCTCACCTATAAGAAGCAAAATGCGTAAATCAGGTGCAAGTACCTCAACAATTACCAACGTGCAACGTAGAAATGAACCAGGTATGTGTTTGGATTTTAGTTTAGTTAGTATTTGTTAAATCGGTTTATAGTATGTGATGATAACCAGAAGGGGATAATAGAAGAAGGATGACACTCTGTACCCTCTTAATACTTTAGTATGTAACATTTGTTTGCACTCCCGCTCATCAAACGTCAGAGGGGCATCGCGCCGGGAAAGGGGGGGGGGTGAATTCTATAACTGTTTGCAGTACTAAATCCTCAGCAATCAACGAGGCACAAACCTTAATTGTCTTGACGTGGGACAAACTATTTATCGCGTATGTGAGTGATTCGGTTTAGTAACCTTGCTATAATAAATGTTAAGGGATGTTGGGAAGAATCATGTTACAATTACGAATTACCCCGCTTTATGTCAAGTACACTTCTCTCGAAGAGAAGTATTATATACAGGGTTCGTACGGAACCTGGATAAGTCAGGGATATGGAAAATAGGGGAAAAAATCAGGGATTTGAAATGTTTTCCCAAAAAGTCAGGGATATGTCAGGGATTTCGTTCTGTGAGCCAGGTGTGATAAAGTGGGCTCTGGTAAATACCTTAAAATGGTCAGGGATATTGGCAAAAATTTGGTCAGGGATTACCTGGAAAAGTCAGGGATTTTCAATGTAAAAACTTTGTACGAACCCTGATTTACTTCTATTATAACCAAATAGACCAAAAATATGCTTATACAGTGTGGAAAATATCTATGCAGCTGAGCACATAATTGGTGCGAATTTTCAGATTAAAGCGGGAAAACCGTGTCAAAATGGATGGTGGGAATTTTTGCAATGTTTACTCGAATGTTCAAGGGTCTTTAATTAGTTTCGACATAGTTTAATATTGTAATTGGGAAAATTCCGACTGAATAATCGTTTTTTTTTATTATTTGCTGCTTTTATTTGGGAAGGCTATTTGATTACATTCTATTTAGATTGAATTATTTATATTAACTTAACAGCTCTGAAAAAATTAATTCAACGACGATATATTAAATACAAATAATTTATTTACATCAATAGAAACCGAGCTACTGTCAAGTCCTAAAGGCAAAAACGATGGTCGAACCTCTAAATTGCGACTAAAAAGAAAACTTTTCAGTCCTAACGACTTAGGCATGTTAATGACAGAACCAGAAGGTAATTGTATACTTATGGGGTTTAATGGAAACTAACTCGCATGCAGACACGTTGCTTTGCTAAATAGTTTTGGGTGAATTGCAATTATGGGTTATTGTCATTGCAATGAGAGGCTGGCACCATCTTTAGTTTTACCACATTTTGACCCCAGAAAATAAATAGTCTGCTAAAATATTAAGCCTAATTGACCATTTCATTAATTAATTACATGGAAAGAAACCAACATACAGGAATTTTTAGACATTAATTAAAGGGAGGGTGAAGTAGAAAATCAAGTGATTTTTTTTTATCGATTCTTCTACTAATTACAAGACCAGTCTGCATAGTGAAACATTCAGGAAATATCTCCGAGTGATTTTAAAATTCAAATTAGGTTCAGATTTTAAGGATAATTTTAAATAAGGACCTCCGACCAATCGCGTTACGCCTTGCCTTTTTGTTAACAAAATTCTCGTGGCACGCCCCTTGTCTGGCGCCACGATTGTCACATCGCGTGCAAATTTTATCCAATCTCGTGATAAATTTCATTCTACACGGAACGTACCACGAGAATTTTGTTAATAAAAAGGCAGGGCGTTACGCGATTGGCCGGAGGACCTTCTTTAAAATTGTCCTTAAAATCTGAACGTAATTTGAATTTTAAAATCATTCGGGAGTATTTCCTGAATGTTTCACTATGCAGACTGATCTTATAATTAGTGGAAGAATCGATAAAAAATCACTTGATTTTCTACTTCACCCTCCCTTTAAACAGATTAAAATTTTGGTTCCTTTCGTTCATGAAGGGGTGTCATTAAGTATACAAAGATCGGCAAATTGCCAAATTCGAGAACAATCAGGCGCAAAATCAACATTAACATAGTGCAATCATAAGTTTATAAGATATGTTCCATAAGTATACCAATATTTCGTAATGCTAGAGTCTTACAGCTCGAGCTAGTTCGATAACGACAAGTGAGAATTGACTGCACTCGGTTAATTTTGCAGGACTTTCCATCTTCCTAAGTCTGCATTACGAGAATCTTTGATCTACGTCACTTGCTGACAAGCTCCATGCAGTTTGTAACCAGTGACAAACTTATGGAACATATCGTACAGGGTTCGTACGGAATCTGGATAACCTGGAAAGCCTAGATAAGTCAGGGTTATGAAAATTATGGGAAAAAGTCAGGGATTTAAAAGTTTTTCCTATAAAGTCAGGGATTTCGTTTGGTATATCAAACTAGAGCTCGGCATTTTCGATCAATTATCCACTTTATTTTATCTTTATCCATACCCGAAAATTATCCACAGAACTTACATGTTAAATCGTATTATAATCCACAAATTTGTTTATAAATAATCGGTTATCCACCAATTTGTGGATAATTGATCGAAAATGCCGAGCTCTATATCAAACCATGCTTCAAGCGATGCTAAATATGAGACAGCTGTGATGAAGTGGGCTCTGGTAAACTCCTTAAAATGGTCAGGGATATTACCAAAATTTGGTCAGGGATTTTCAATTTAAAAAATTCGTACGAACCCTGTCTTATTAACTTACGGTGCAATAGGTTTTTACGTATGTTCCGTGTGGCTTAAAGGGACTGCAAAGAAGGCATCGGCGGGTGGGTAAAAATTATTTGAAATACGTCACAGACATCACGTGATGCCAAGATACAAAGGCTTCTCATGGAGTGGAACTGGACATCTAGTCCTTGTTTTTCGCGAGATTGCAGCGCCAATTCCATGAAGTGGTGGTTTTCGAAATAAAACGAACTAAGCTTCTTTGAACCACGCCTTTCCTTGGTCACGTGCCTCTGACGTATTTCAAATAATTTTTACCAACCCGCCGATGCCTTCTTTACAGTCCCTTTAAGAAGAAAAGAAAGTTTGTACACTTTTGAAAAAAGTATAAATACATATGTAAAGTCGTACTTGTCCAATCAACAGATGATTTTGCCGTTAAGAGAAGATTATTCAAGGATACTTCCGAATCGCGTATTGTGCCGAGAAATGATACAGACAGTTGGCTTCTTAAGGTTCCCCGCTTACCTAAAACATTGGCAAATCAAATCTCTCGCGAGTGTTCGTCCCCACTCAATATCGACTGCAATAAAGAGACTCGCAAACGAACTAAAACAATCAAGGACAATTCAACTAAACGAAAAGTTAAGGTTAAACCCAAAAAAAATCTTTTAGTATCAGAGTCAAGCAGCGACTCAAGCGATGACCAATCCAAAAGTGTTAGACCGAGAAGAATAAACATTAATGCGTCTGTAATAGATGAGGCAAAGGGTGAATCAGACCGGCCTCATTTGCAGAATTTACATCGCGATAATCGCGACATGGTTTCATCTAGTAACAAAACTGCAGATGTGAATACAAATAGCAATCCTTCTGGTGAAATGCAGTGTGTTGCTGCGGCAATGCAACAAGAGAATGATTTTCATCGCAGTACTTGTAGTAAAAATGTTGCAACGTTCAATGTGAGACCTACTGATAAGGCTAGCGACGAAAGCTCCCCGGCGGTTGTTGAGAGGTCCCCGGCGATTTTCGAGAGTTCCCCTACGGTTGTCGAGGGTTTTCCGCCGATTGTCGAGAGTACCCCTACGGTTGTCGAGGGTTCCCCGGCGATTTTCGAGAGTTCCCCTACTGTTGTCGAGGGTTCCCCTACGGTTGTCGAGAGTACCCCTACGGTTTTCGAGAGTTGCCCCACGGTTGTCGAGAGTACCCCGGCGGTTGTCGAGAGTACCCCGGCGGTTGTCGAGAGTACCCCGGCGGTTGTCGAGAGTACCCCGGCGGTTGTCGAGAGTACCCCGGCGGTTGTCGAGAGTACCCCGGCGGTTGTCGAGAGTACCCCGGCGGTTGTCGAGAGTACCCCGGCGGTTGTCGAGAGTTGCCCTACGGTTGTAGAGAATTTCCCGGCGGTTGTCGATTGTGCCCCTACGGTTGTCAAAGATTCCCCGCAGATTGCCGTAAATTCTCCAGCCTCAAGTAGAAATCTCAAAAACAATGCAAGCTTGGTATTGGGAAACGGCAAAAGTGGGATGGAGAAAAGCACACCACCGAAACGAATGCTGAAAAAAGTACCTATTGTGAAAATGAAGAGACTGGAAAAGACAGTCATTGAAGAAGCGTCCAGAACACCTCTGACTTCAACTAGTCATTTCAAACACATGGTTAAAGATAATATGAATGCTGTATTAAATCGACATTCGCAGTTTTCGATAATCGACGGCCGAATTCCCGTTCTAAAGATACGCAGGTGTGAACCATCGTTAAAGGTTCAAAGTTCATGTAAGGCTGTTGAGAAAAGCAAAGAATCAAATTCGCAAGCGACTCAAAAAACTAAAGTTACAACAGATAACCCTCGTGTAACGAGTAGATATTTCGTTGATACAGAAAAACGAAATGTCAAAAGCATATTTTTCTCTAAAAGTAATTCTTATAATAGGTTAGGAGCTAGTAAAAGTGGTAATTCCGCTGTACCAAGCAATGCCGCGCGTAGTTTAGATTTTGAACTGGGTGTCCCTGATTGTAGTTGCGCGAACAAACCAACTCAAAATATTCAGGAAGATGAAAGTTATTTATCAGATGATACGCTACCCATAGATCGAACCTTCTCCGAATGCGAATTTTCCGAAAGTGATGACATTGAAGCCCCTCAATACGCAATTGCTGATAATCAAAGAAGTATCGAGGAAATTTTTGCATCTGTTGCGGATAAACTTAAACCAGCCGATAATAGAGCTAAGGACAATGATAAACAACCTAATGACCATTGTGAAATCAATCCTAATGACAAGCAAAAAGATCGCAATGAACGTGAAGTCGTCAATCCCGATCATGTAACGCGAATTTCGCAGGGTGATCAGGAAAGTGGACATTCTAATCAATCGGCCTTTAATGCTCGTAAAACTGACAAGCGAAGAGATCAAAATGAACATGGAGTCGTCAATCCTGATCATGTAACGCGAATATTACAGGATGATCTGGGAAGTGGACATTCTAATCAATCGGCCTTTAATGCTCGTAAAACTGACAAGCGAAGAGATCAAAATGAACATGGAGTCGTCAATCCCGATCATGTAACGCGAATATTACAGGGTGATCAGGAAAGTGGACATTCTAATCAATCTGCCTTTAATGCTCGTAAAACTGACAAGCGAAGAGATCAAAATGAACATGGAGTCGTCAATCCTGATCATGTGACGCGAATATTACAGGGTGATCAGGAAAGTGGACATTCTAATCAATCGGCCTTTAATGCTCGTAAAACTGACAAGCGAAGAGATCAAAATGAACATGGAGTCGTCAATCCTGATCATGTGACGCGAATATTACAGGGTGATCAGGAAAGTGGACATTCTAATCAATCGGCCTTTAATAGTCGTAAAACTGACAAGCGAAGAGATCAAAATGAACATGGAGTCGTCAATCCTGATGTAGCGCGAATTTCGCAGGGTGATCAGGAAAGTGGACATTCTAATCAATCGGCCTTTAATGCTCGTAAAACTGACAAGCGAAGAGATCAAAATGAACATGGAGTCGTCAATCCTGATCATGTAACGCGAATATTACAGGGTGATCAGGAAAGTGGACATTCTAATCAATCGGCCTTTAATGCTCGTAAAGCTCGTAAACAAACACGTGACGAAGGCGTTAACGAAGCAATTTCGCATAAACGTTCAGCGTCTAATGATGAAGTGTCAGATACTGCGAAAGCTACAAAAAAATTAGCTTTAGACCAGGATCAAAATGTGCCTTGCTATTCTCGAAAGGAATTGTCACATAATGTACGACAGTTACGAACAATTGTTAAACAAAAATCTTCGGAATATGACTTTGGATCCACTGATAGCGAAAGTGACGACGATACTTCGAAAAATCGACAACAAAGTACAAACAAGGATGGGACATTGAAGCCATCGAGAAAATGGTTAAATAAAGATATGCAAAATGATAATGGAAGTCCTAAGTCTAAGCAATGCAGGAAACCTTGGACCGAAGATGAAGAAGATCGTTTGTATATTGGAGTTCAAAAACACGGTACTGGTTCCTGGTATGAAATTGCCCAAGAATATGGCATTAAAAGGTCAAGTCAGCAGCTTTACGATAAATGGAGGAATCTGAATAAAAATAATAATATGTTGAAGGTTAAATTGAGGGTTATTAACCAACGAAAAAAGGGGGTTGTCGTTGAAAAGTCCAAAGCTACTTAATTTGTGTATTTTGTTGTTAACTAAGGTAATTTGAGGATCAAAAGTCAACTGAAGATCTAAAAAATGCAGGTATTTAATAAAGGGTGGTAGAACCGAATGGGCAATGGCAATTTTGAGTCAAATGTTCCGTAACATTTTGCCAACCTTATAATACAAGTTATAATTAGTGTTTTACGTATGACCCCCTAATTAAACTAGTTTTGTCTTTCAGTTTTTTATACGAATTTAAGGGGTCATCCGTAAAACACTAATCGCAACTTTTACTTCTACCAACCTTTTTTTTTTTTGATACTATTTTCTAAGTCAGAATCAAAATTTATAATAAAATAAATCTTCATTACATTCTTTTAGAATTGCGATATTCTTGACTTTTTTTTTTATATAAAGCATTGTTTGTTCAATTTAATGCAATAAAATTAATTAAGAGACAGGGTAGCCACGAAAGTTGATTTCATAATATTTTCCTAACTTTTTGTTAAATTTTTATTGCTATACGCAGTATTGGTTTTTTTTTTTCTTTCTTTTAGATGTAAGAGTTAAAAATTTTTAGTTTGTTTTAACATTCTGTTTAACAAAAGTAAACATGTTTAATGTACAAAATTTGTCAGTCTTATAACTCGTGGTTTGCGAGTTTAATTAAATCTCAGGTTTGTAAATAAATACCGCAGTCTCTGAATGAGGTTTTCAACTGTTTATGGTCTTCCTAAATAATATTATTAAAATCAGTTAAGCGTTATTATTAAAATGTATTCTTAAGAAAGAGCGTAACTGTTAATAAATTTTTGGAAATAAAATCCTTTAGCATTCCTTTCACTAACGCCACCTATAATTCAATCAAAGCCAAAAAAAATAAGTAAAAGGATTTTTCGTTCTTAGTCACGTGACTTTAAAGTAAATTTCAGCTCCGGTGGCGCCCCCATGCTAGTCTTCTACACACCAACTTTAACTTGCATAAGGTAGGAACTAATCAAAACTCAGCCACAAGGGTGGAGCTTGAATTAGACTTAGCCCACTCGATGCGCACTCACGGACGTTGCGATGCTCGTGTGATGCGCGTGATCGAGTTGGCTAAGCTTAGCAGGCCAGCCAACTGCATCCATCGACTATAGGATCATCTAGTGGTCTTTCTTTAAACTAAACAACGGCCGAGACTTGCTTTAACTAATTAGCATGGAGGAAGGATACGAGCTATGGGCTCTAATAGGCGCGCGAGAATCCAAAAAGGGTCACGGTGGCGCCGCCAGACGGCGAGTAAAGTAACTAAAGTTCAAACAAATTATTGCTCTATAACGTGTAAAAAACAGGTATTTTTGGGAAATCGGATAAAAGACAAATTTCTAGCATTTCCTTTATTATTTTTGGAGTTAGGAGCGCTGCAATCAATTATTAACCACATGTTTCGATTTGTTGTTCCCGACATGGTTTTGAATTTTTATTAAAACTTTAGTTACTTTACTCGCCGTCTGGCGGCGCCACAGTGTCCCTTTTTGGCTTACTGGGAGTCGTAATAAAAGGTTTGTGTTTACTTTCGTGACTTATACCATAGGCTTATGAAAAACCAAATTTTTAAAATTTGCTTTAAGTACCAGGATTTAATGTGTACTATACTGTTCATACGAATTTCGCTTTAACTGGTTTAAATCTCTTGAAATTTAGTAAAAGGTGATTTAAATTAAATGTCGCTTTCTGTGGTGCTCCTAACAGGTTGGCTAATCTCCTACACACAAATTTTACCTTGCTGAAGGCAGGAACCAATCATAATTCTTCTAACGGGCCAGTCAACTCCACTCCTCGACTATGGGAACATCTACTGGCATTTGTTTAAACTAAATTAACCACAAACGAGACTTGCTTTAAAGGGTGGTTTTTCTCTATTATGTGTCGCCTGAACAAACCCCGACAGAAATAATTACACATATGGGTGGTAGAGAGCAAAAACTGACATTCTGATGATTGTTTTTGGCCCCAAAATAAAAAAGCCCCCATTTGGGTAGTGGCAAAAGTAATATAAGAAACCTCCCTACGGGAGGAAAGTGTACAAAGGCGAATTTTTCCCGATACATCCTCGTACCGCCAATGTCCCCGCGCACTTATACGGCCGTAAACAAAGTTTAAAAAATAGGGCTGGGCCGCGTAGAGCGTAGGAATACATTCTCTGATCTCGCGATTACGTCGGCTGCTTAAGCGATTGCGTCGGCTGCTTAAGCGATTGCGTCGGCTGCTTAAGCGATTGCGTCGGCTGCTTAAGTGATTGCGTCGGCTGCTTAAGTTTGTCAATTTCACAAACTCATTGTAATTTTAAACTTTTCCAATGAAATAATTCATGCAGTATTTTTAGATTTTGATGATAATCAATCATTAATAGACAGGCAGTGACTAGATTGTAGGATTTTCATAGGTCTTTGCGTAAAATTTGAAATAAACCCTTACTTTGCCAAGGTATATGACTAAAGGCCCGTTCAGACGACACTCTTTTTCTCGCTACGCTCGCTGTGCTGAGCTCGTCAGATTTTCTGGCTTCACCAGCCTCTAGAAAATGCACTGTTCACACGGCCAAAATTTTCTCATTCTTGATCTCGGGAAAGCGAGAAAAAAAGTTGAAAAAATTCAACTTTTTTTCTCTCTTTGCTCGGCACAGCCAATAGAGTGCTTCCGAAATGACGTCATTCTTTGTTGTGTAGGCTGCTTCTATGTGGAAATGTGTTTTCTTCGGTTTCGCTGGTTCGAATCCCTTGAAATTTTAATGAGATATATATCGAAGGGTTATAAATTATCGTGCAAAGTTTTAAAACGAATAGTTCTTTTCTTAAAAAAGGTTTTAATTATGCATAAATAAAACTTTAATGAATTTTTTGGAAAACAACTAATCGTTTTAAAACTTTGCACGATAATTTATAACCCTTCGATATATATCTCATTAAAATTTCAAGGGATTCGAACCAGCGAAACCGAAGAAAACACATTTCCACATAGAAGCAGACTGCACAACAAAGAATGACGTCATTTCGGAAGCACTCTATTGGCTGTGCCGAGCAAAGAGAGAAAAAAATTGAATTTTTTCAACTTTTTTTCTCGCTTTCCCGAGATCAAGAATGAGAAAATTTTGGACGTGTGAACAGTGCATTTTCTAGAGGCTGGTGAAGCCAGAAAATCTGATGAGCTCAGCACAGCGAGCGTAGCGAGAAAAAGAGTGTCGTCTGAACGGGCCTTAACACTATACATAGATTTCAAAATGGTGTTATTATCTTTCTCGAAATTTTATTCTTGTATTCATAATTGTCATCTTCTTCTTGGCTTCACAATAAACTAGATTTTCGTTTCGAAATAAAAGTATGTGAATATTTATTAACAAAATCAGGAATCTCCTGTTTCTTTAAGACAGACGGCTAAGCAGACTACACTAGTTTGAAGCGCTTTTTCCTCTTTCCTTTTCCAACGACCATATCGAAAGACTACCGTACCTTGTCCATGAGCAATAGTGTCTGAATATGGTATTTGGCGGTACGAGGATGTATCGCGTGTTTTAACGTTATGCCTATGGCGTCTTGTATACTTCCCTCCCGTAGGGAGGTTTGTTTCTTATATTACTTCTGGTAGTGGCAACTGGCAAGGCCCACAACCGAATTTCGAAATATTTATAGGAATTATAGTATAGGTATTTTTTCTTGAAAATATAGGATTTTATATGGCGTTTTTCCAGAATTATAGGATTATATAGGACACTAAAATTTTTTTTTTCTTTACTTAAAGTCCTTGTTTAACCGATGGGTTGCTTACAATACATATAGTTTACAGGCGTGGAGGATTCCTACCATTAACACAAGGAGACCAAGCGACTTAGAGTGTAAAATCGTCTGCTATTTTACACTCTAAGTTGTCAGGTCTCCTTGTGCAAATGGTATGAATCCTCCACGCCTCTAAGCTATGTATTCGGGCAAACTTCAAAATTATAGGAATTTTGTCGAATTTTGCAAAAAATAGGGTTATATAGGCCAGTTTTGAAAATATAGGATTTAATAGGAATTATAGAACCTCGGGGGATCCTGGTAGTGGTTGCATGGCTTTACAGTTAAGTCAAAACTCAAAAGTGGCCGGCGCCGCTGTGGACTGTGGTGTGGGTAAGGAACCAGCGTCTCAACCCACTCCCAGGTACCCTGCTTCAGGGAGCGCGTGATCGAGTGTGCTTTTCTCAAGATTAAGGACTCTACTATAGCCTCTGCACCTTGTTGTACCTTCTAAAATAGATTGGCAAACTTGGCAACCCTGTTTCAAAAATTTGAGGGAAGTTGTCAGTTGTCACATTTAGATTCGTGATTGTGTGAATTTGTGAAGGTTCGTTGGCAGTTAGATCTCAGCTGAATTGGTTGCAGTGCGGTACTTTAAAAGTTCCTTGTGATCATGGATAAATCTAGTGAATCCCCTTTGGAAATCATAACTCTACCGCCAACTATCTACTCCATTAATTTACATGATCTTACTGTTGATGATTTGTTCAACGTTTACGCCAATCAAATTTTAATTGCCGCTTCAACAAGCGACGTTGAAAAGGCTCTGATAGAATACATGAACACGTATGTAGAACCTGTTGGATGGAATGCGATTTGGAGAGCCACAAAATCAACATCACCTTTGAACCATTTGGATACAGAAAGTGATTTTCTCGTTGAGGTAAGTTGTTAGGCATTGTTTAATCAATTACTAGAAGACCCAGTGGTCGCAAAATACCCGCGTAATTACTAGTAGAGGATACGTTGTAATTTTAATAAAGATTTCCATGACCACTAAGACCATATTCATAGCTCTTAGAATTAATAACACCTACAGATCCTAATAAAGCCTTTTATTACTATTATAATAGTTAATAATATAATATAATATAATTAAATGCCATTGTTTATATTATAATAGTTAATAATATAATTAAATGCCGTTGTTTATATTATAATAGTTAATATTATAATTAAATGCCGTTGTTTATATTATAATAGTTAATAATATAATTAAATGCCGTTGTTTATATAATAATAGTTAATAATATAATTAAATGCCGTTGTTTATATTATAATAGTTAATAATATAATTAAATGCCGTTGTTTATATTATATATCAGTATTATATATTATATTAGTATTATATCAGTATTATATTATTATATCAGTATCTCAGAGAGAAGGTATAAGATGCCTTTGTATTCGCGCGCCATAGTCCCAGTCCCCCTTTCAAAATACAAGGGGGGACGTAAAAGGAGGCGCCGGGCTATTTCGCCTCTCCTCAGTCGGGAAATATGACTGTAATTTTCGTCACTCGCGTCGTCGCGCTGACGTGAGTTTTCAAGAACCAATGAGATGCTGGTTGTAATTTAGAGACGGGGATTGACTCCGGACCTACGTTTAGACTGGAGATAAAGCTGGAAATCTGGCGAATTTATACCTTCTCTCTGAGATACTAGATATAACTTCTTGATAATAGTTAATAATATAATTAAATGCCGTTGTTTATTTGGATTAGGCCCAAATATGATTGACATTGTATTTTATTTCCAACAGGTACTAGATGTCAGCATGAACAAATTAGAAAGTACTGTTAAAATACTTGGAGTTGTTGATTCACCTGATTTGGCAAACGTGAAAAACAGTCCAGATTTTCAATGCCTGCACAAGATTAATAACGGAGAATTGGTAGTTCCACTCATCGAACTTTATCCTTTAACAGACGGAGATGATGAAGGTTTCTTTTTGAAGACGGCTCTAGCTATAGAACACATTAGGTAATGATACTGATATGTCTCCTGACATTCGATTAGATAGTGCGAGTGTCTGTTTATAAGCACATTTACAAGTGTGATTTTTTTTTTTTACAAAAATCTGTTTGGAAATTGGAAATTGGCATCCTATTATTATTAAGCCTTGGCTGTGGTTTAGTTTAAATAAATGCCACTAGATGCTCCCATAATCGAGGGGTGAAGTTGACTTACCCTCTAGGCTTAGCAAAGGCTAGTTTTAGCTCCGCCCTCATGCCATTGACGAGTTCTGATTGGCTTCTGTCTTTCAGGGTGACCACTCTTCCTATATTTCCTATTTTTTCCTATATTTTTAAGTCCTTCCTATTTTCTCCTATAATTTTATTATAATTCCTATATTCTCCTATAATTGGAAAATTCTAATGCATACGACGAGACTATCGGCGTTTTACAGTGTTTGAAATATCGCGGAGTGCCTGGGGGACTGAAGAATAACTTCGTAAATAATTTTTTTTTGAGCCACTGTCCACAGACGCTATGCGACGCTTCAAAACTGCCTCTGCATTCTGAGGGAAATAACATTGTCTACTGTTCTCGTGCAAAACCTTGAGGAAGTTGATGCTTGTATTTTTTTTAATCGCCTGCTTAGAATTTTGGCGCGCTTTTCTCGCAGACTGAGACTCAAATGCTTTTGAAAAGTGGTCATGAGGAAAATGTTAGCGCTCAATCGAAACTAGACTCTATTAATAGGCAGCTACTCAAAATTGAAAACAAAAAACACCATATGCTCCTAAATTTAACCAGCCCTAAAGGTGTTGAACCAGCTCCTAAAAAAGCCAAAAAGAAATAGTTGTGATAGTAACAGTATGTGATAATTTATCGCTCATATATGTGAGGTGATATGTTCTGTTTGCAATAAAAATATGGTTCCTACTTTTTAATATATGAATATCATTTTTCTAAAAGAAATGCACCCCATTTATCTTATATTTTTCAGGAATTTCTTTTACGCCAATTTCCTCCTATATTACGCCAATTTCATCCTATATTTTACGCCAATTTCCTCCTATATTTCCAGGATAAATTTCCTATATTTCCTTTAAAGGAATTTACAATTTTCAGTGGTCACCCTGGTCTTTTGCAAGGTAAAATTCATGTGTAGAAGGTCAGACAGAATGTTAAGGGTACCGGGTACCAGGTACCACAGTAGCTGACATTTGCTTTGAAGGGACATAAAATATTTTTAAACATCGTCACAATCACAAGGTGACACCACAATCCTGGCAAGTATTTCTTCATGCTCACTACCCTCAAACCCATAAAGGGGCATAAAATACTGTATTTATAAACATGGCCGCAAGGTGACACCACACATGAATTTCCAACCGAACTAGCTTCAAACAAACGGAACTTTGAGGTGA
Source organism: Phalangium opilio (assembly GCA_019434445.1). Lineage (NCBI taxonomy): Eukaryota > Metazoa > Arthropoda > Arachnida > Opiliones > Phalangiidae > Phalangium > Phalangium opilio. The sequence continues at coordinate 211,292 of JAEQBA010004669.1, read as the reverse complement.
AAATTACATTACTTAAAGCAAATGAAATCTTGACTCCTGTAGCGCCCCTAACATGCTTTGCAATCTTCTACACACCAATTTTACCTTGGCAAAGGCAGGAATCAATCAGAACTCGTTAAAGGATGTACAATCCGTTATGTATGGGCGGGGCCTATATCAAACTTATCTTCCATCAAATATAGCTCTACTGAGCATGCGTGAAGTTCGTAGCATTATCAGTGCATTGGGAATGGGCATCTACCGTAGAAACAGACGTTCAAGCAGACGACAGCCTAATATATATATATATATACTAGCTTTTACCCACGGCGTCGCTCGCGTGTAATAAGAACTATTATCAAAATGTTATAAAGAATGGGTAGATTTTCCTGATTACTAATATTGTTGTAGCACCCTAGGAGCGAAGGCACTCGGCGTTGCCCGTCAGCCCGTCGAGACATTTTTTTTATTAATTTTCATGCGGACATTATTCCATAAAGAAGGGTTTTTTCTAGCATCCTAGGAGCGGAGGCACTCGACGTTGCCCGTCAGCCCGTCTTAACATTTTTTAATACTTTTCATGCCAACATTATTCCATAAAGAAGGGTTTTTTCTAGCATCCTAGGAGCGGAGGCACTCGGCGTTGCCCGTCAGCCCGTCTTAACATTTTTTAATACTTTTCATGCCAACATTATTCCATAAAGAAGGGTTTTTTCTAGCATCCTAGGAGCGGAGGCACTCGGCGTTGCCCGTCAGCCCGTCGAGACATTTTTTTATTAATTTTCACGTGGACATTATTCCATAAAGAAGGGTTTTTAAATTTCTGGCTGCCATTTAAAAAGATAGCAACAAATCGAACCTTAAAGACCATTCATCCCGTTTATAGGTTAAAGGAAACCAGTGTACTAAATATTTGTGAAATCGGTTGAAACGCGCGGACTTTGTTGCATAGAGAAGAGTTTTTACATTTCTGGGCGCCATTTATTAAGATGGCGTCGGATTTGAAAAATCATTCTTAGTACGCGCCCACTACTTATGAGTAACGTTCCTGCAAATTTCCAGCCTTCTAGGGCAAGCGGTTTGGGCTGGGCGTTTTATCAGTCAGTCTGTCAGTCAGTCAGGACTTTGATTTATATATATGTATACTATATTCTATCTCATTGAGTGGGCCAGTCGACTCCACCCCTCGACTATGGGAGCATCTAGTGGCATTTTTTTTAAACTAAACCACAGCCGAGACTTAATTGCTTTAACACCCCTGGGTTTTGTTATATAAACTGCTAACTGGAGCTCAGCTTAAAGATCTCTTGACTTAAATAATCCCAAGCTTATGCTGCCTTATTTTTATGAAAGGTTTTTCTATCAAAACTTATGGCGACCATGGGATGAAGAAGATGATGATGATGTAGTTTTTGCTGAGAAACATCTCAAACCTCGGCTGAAGTTGTAAGGGTTCTTTTGTTTATTTATTTTTACTCTAAATAATGTTGATCGGAATTGTAGTGTTTAATTTTTCAATTCACATAGCGTGTTCAATGTTTTAAAAACTTTAAAAATCTAAATATTGAGCCCAAAAAGTTAGGGATGAAAATTTTTCTATCTAAACCTCAGGCCGCGCTTAGCCAATCAGGCGCAATCCCCACTTGCCCTCCACTTAATTTGTAAAACTCGTCGCCATTTTGGCGGAAAGGGGAGGAGCAATTTTAAGCCAGCCACACCCCTTGGTGCTCTCCCTATACGGGATTTACGAGAGGTATTTCTGGGGGCGCTGCCATAACCTGTCGGCGGCCTTTAGTTAGTGGCTGACATTCCCTGTTGTCGAACGCGCTCCGTAGCTTTGGCAGAACAACTCTCCGAAAAGGGGGCGGTAACCTCGTAAGTCCCCTCTAGAGCTATCTCAGACGCCTTAGTGTAGTGACGTCACTCATGCTACATAGAACGAAATCGGTACCAAACATGGCCGTCCGCTGCCAAAGCTAAGCACGTGACTTTTTATCTGGGCACTGACGTCACGATTGAGATAGCTTTATAGTCTGCTATTACAAACTCTCTCGTGACGTCATGCTTTCTTATATCTTAGCTCGGCTTTTGGGGACAATATAGGAAGTCAACAGCTGAGGCCATACAATTTAGACTACCAATATTGGACCACACGTCCCCGTAGCTCCTCCCTCTTCAGTACCTCTCTATAGAGCTATCTCAGAAGCCTTAGTGTGACGTCACTCATGCTATTTGCCCACTGAACTAAAGCGGTACCGAACATGGCCATCCGCTGCCACGTTTTACCTGGGCACTGACGTCACAACTTAGATAGCTCTAACGCGTGAGACGCGACTTCACAGAATAGGTGACGTCATAACGGTGTACTTATCCTAAATATGTCGCCAAAGATTATTTAAAATATTAAAACCGCGAATTTTAAAACTCTTATTTATAAAAAAATATATGAAGCCAGGGTTCATACAAACCTGGAAAACCGGGAAAACCTGGAAAAATCAGGGAAATAAATAGTTGACAAAAACCTCAGGGAAAAATTCAGGGAAATTTCGAATTTTTAGTAAAATTCAGGGAAATCAGGGAAATTTGCGTCAAACAGGGGCCGAGTAATTAAGCAAAATGTTCGTGAACATACCCTCCATAGGATTAACATTACACTATACTTTGGGGGTCCATAACTCTGGTTCTACTAGAGATACGGGGATGCCCTTTGAGTATGTTATAGTCCTATTTGTCCCCCATCTAACCATACTAAAAACGTAGGGCTACGACAAACAGGGGCCGAGTAATAAGCAAAATGTTCATAAACATACCCTCCATTGGATTAACATTACACTATACTTTGGAAGCTCATAACTCTGGTTCTAATAGAGATACGGTGATGTCCTTTGATTATGTAATAGTCATATTTGCCCCCTCCCCTCCTTCGTTAACATTTGCTCCATATGACACTCCATATACGGGAAAAACCTGGAAAATTCAGGGTAGTATATGGGGAAAAACCTGGAAATCTCAGGGAAATTTGTTTTCCAAAAGTTGTATGAACCCTGGTAGCATTATTTTTTAAAATTTAAACCAAAAATTTAATGAGCGATCAATACACTGCTACCCCTTTCATCTAATTGACTAATAACGGATCTAATTCTACTGCGCAGATGTTTCGACATTCATAAGGGAATTGTTCCTGAAACTATAGCCAGGAAAGTCTCTCAAATCTTGGAACAAGCTTGGGATCTTTACGAAAAACTCCGTGACTTTAATACGAGTGATTCCGAAGCTGAATATGACGAAGCCGATGTCATTCAGAACATAGAGTATCGTTCGGAATTCGAAGACCTCCAAAGGCAAATTGAAATGCTGGAAAATCCAATGTTAAGAACTCTTGTAATGAGCAGCAATTCGTCTATGGTGTCTCGTCTTAGCAATGGCGGTACCATTTGTAATGAAAGAACCTATCCTGTTTTGCATCTAGTCGGGAGAAATATTACTCTTGAAAAAATTAAGGTAAATTACAATTTCACATCATATCATATTTTATGACGAAAGTGGTATTACGTAACGTTACACTTTCAAGTCTCTACTTTCAAAATATCAAGTTTTTAATATAATTGAAGCACAAAGTTTCTATTTTTAAAATCCATTGAAAAATCGCGAAAACTAAACTCAGTTTCGATATATATCGATAATTTTGTCTTGTCGAGCTTGTTTGCCCGTTTTATGACATCACTATGACGTGAGGGGAAAAAAAGGGCGGGAATTCTATCTATACGCGTCTCGAGCTTCTCGCCAGTCTAAACTCTGGATGGTCTGATAGCGGAGAGAGTGGCGCCATCTCTAAGGGGAAAATATATTTGTGACGTCAGCCTACGGGAAACGTTTTAGCCTTTCATAAAAAAGTGGATTTCAAATAATTTCAAATAAAGCATTTTCAAATGCATATTGCCAAATAATAATTAGAAATCGGAGGGAGAATTAAAAGCTTGATTTTTGAATTCACAGAAATTAATTCTATCTTTTGTTGTATAAATCAGGGGTTTTTCAAACGAAGCTTCTCATTCCCTTTAAGGTCGAGCTAAAGCCAACTTGGGAAGGGGGGGGAGGGGTTGTTCATATGCCTTTAGTTTCTGCTCATTTCCAAGCAAGTGTTTCAATTAAAAAATTTCAAGACTTTACAAACCGAAAGACAACATTTCAAAGATTACAACAAAATTGTGAAAAACTTTTATTTTTGAAATTACATTAAGTTAAATGACATTAAATTTAAAGTTACTAATTCCAATATATCTTGTCTTTCCGTCGTTTAAATTGCATAAAATTTTGCATACACGCGCATTTACACCTACGCTAGTGGTTAATCGAGACACTTTTGCAAAATGTAAATTATGTAACTAATTAAGCGAATAAATTAATTTAATTAGTGACTTAATTAGTTGAATAATTGACATTTTCCAAAACTGTCTCGATTAACCATGCACTAGCGTAGGTGTAAATGCGCGTGTATGCAAAATTTTATGCAATTTAAACGACGGAAAGACAAGATATATTGGAATTAGTAACTTTAAATTTAATGTCATTTAACTTAATGTAATTTCAAAAATAAAAGTTTTTCACAATTTTGTTGTAATCTTTGAAATGATGTCTTTCGGTTTGTAAAGTCTTGAAATTTTTTAATTGAAACACTTGCTTGGAAATGAGCAGAAACTAAAGGCATATGAACAACCCCTCCCCCCCCTTCCCAAGTTGGCTTTAGCTCGAACTTAAGCAGGGTTTTTCTAATTATCTATTGCAAAATAATGCTTGAGATGTTAATTTTCTGTAGTTATTGTACTTGATAGTCGATAGATGGCGTTTTTCTATTTGCCCCATTGTACAACCAAAGTTGCACGATGCTTATATGAATAAATTTTTGTAGGATATTACTTTAGACCCAAACATAGTTGTCAGAATGTATGACAGTCCTGAAACAGCAGTGTCGCTCGCTCAATCTGGGGAACAGGTTCTCATCTTTCCTGATACTTATAAATGCTTGTCCCTTGGTTGGATCGAAGAAAATATCATTATAAAAGGTACGGAGGTTAAATGTAATGAGCACTTTATTTGTTGGCGAACCCTTATAGCAAAGAGCGCGTCACGTGGTTCCCCTACAAGTTGACTTTCCTCCTGAACTCCGGGAGTCCGGGTTTAGCTTGGCGAAGGCAAGTGGGCGGGATTAATAAGTGCGCTTATAAATCCCGCCCACAAATGTCTCCTGCCTTCGCCAAGACAAAACTGGAGTTCGTAAGGAAAGTCAACTTGTAGGGGATCCACTGGAGCCGCGCTTTGCTTTAGAGGACTAAGTTTGAATAATGTCGAACACGAGGGGTCGGACGTTTGTCAAAATCCCGTGCACTTCGTTTGAAATATGTTTAAAATCTCTCTCGAAAATCTCGAAATCCCGAAATCTCACGTCAAAATCTGAAAATTTTAAAATCTCACGTCAAAATCTAGAAATCCAAAAATCCCTACCTTAAAATCTGAAAATCCCGAAATCCCTATTTTAAAATTTGAAAATCCCGAAATCCCTATTTTAAAATCTGAAAATCCCGAAATCCCTAAAAGCTAGAACGTCTTTGTTTTAAAATCTGAAAATCCCGAAATCCCTATTTTAAAATCTGAAAATCCCGAAATCCCTATTTTAAAATTTGAAAATCCCGAAATCCCTATTTTAAAATCTGAAAATCCCGAAATCCCTATTTTAAAATCTGAAAATCCCGAAATCCCTATTTTAAAATCTGAAAATCCCGAAATCCCTATTTTAAAATTTGAAAATCCCGAAATCCCTATTTTAAAATCTGAAAATCCCGAAATCCCTATTTTAAAATCTGAAAATCCCGAAATCCCTATTTTAAAATCTGAAAATCCCGAAATCCCTATTTTAAAATTTGAAAATCCCGAAATCCCTATTTTAAAATCTGAAAATCCCGAAATCCCTATTTTAAAATCTGAAAATCCCGAAATCCCTATTTTAAAATCTGAAAATCCCGAAATCTTCACCTAAAATCCCGAAATCTCACATTAAAATCTGGAAATCCCGAAATCTTAACGTAAAATCCCGAAATCTCATCCTAAAATATCAAAATCTGAAAATCTCCTTCAAAATCTGCAAATCTTGTTCCAAAGCCCGAAATCTCCTTCAAAATCTGAAAATCCTGAACAAAATCCCGAAATCTTCTTCGAAATCTGAAAATCGCGTTCAAAATCTGAAAATCTCCTTTAAAATCCCGAAATCTTAAAATCTTGGACTAGATTTCCAGATTTCTAAAAACTGAGTCAGAATCTGAAAATCTGGAGAAAAATCTCAAAATCTTTGTCAAAATCTTGAAATCTCAAAATCCCGTACACTAAAATGCCGAACGTCCGACCCCTTGGTCGAACATCATGTGGGTCCACCTAATCTAGTGTTCCCATAACTAAACTAATTACCTAACATTAATCTTGCACAATATAACAAATGTTTTAGGAATGGGAGGTTTAGACGAAATAATAATTGAAGGTTGCAAGGGTGGTGGTGACATATTCCTAAACTGTTCCGCGTCGGATGTCGTAATCGAGAATGTCACTTTAAAACCTGATCGCTCCATGAAAACTACAGTTCTAGTCCATAAGGGAGCTTTACGTGCCAAAGATTGTTTTATTAGTGGTGGAGATTATGGACTTATTATCCTGGAAGGTGCAGCTGTAACTCTGGACAGCTGTAATATCTTGTACTCAAATGTACGTACGTCAAGTTAAAATACAGTACTGCACTATCTTTCGAAAAGGGTGGTACAGAGGGTTATGTGGGTGATTTTGTGTCGAAAATGCTCAATAACGTTTGCTGTCCGGAGTCACCGTTTGGAGCTTTTAACGGATGACCCTTCTTGGGTTGAAGTCCGCCCTTAGTTCCAGAGAAAGAAAGACACCAAGCTCTTGGGCCATAAGGAATGGCCAATAGTTTGACCCCCCTTCACCCCAACAGCTCCGGCCAGTCCCTTAAATTAAATAAGCATTGCAGGGTTCATACAAACCTGGAAAAATCAGGGAAATAAATAGTTGACAAAAATCTCAGGGAAAATTCAGGGAAATTTAGAATTTTTAGTAAAATTCAGGGATATTTGCGTCAAACAGGGGCCGAGTAATTAAGCAAAATGTTCATGAACATACCCCCTCCATAGGATTAACATTACACTAAACTTTGGAGGCTCATAACTCTGGTTCTACTAGAGATACGGGGATCTCCTTTGAGTATGTTTTAGTCCTATTTGTCCCCAATCCAACCATACTAAAAACGTAGGGCTACGACAAACAGGGGCCGAGGAATTGAGCAAAATGTTCGTGAACATCCCCTCCATAGGATTAACATTACACTAAACTTTGGGGGGCTCATAACTCTGGTTCTATTAGAGATCCGGGGATCTCCTTTGAGTATGTTTTAGTCCTATTTGTCCCCAATCCAACCATACTAAAAACGTAGGGCTACGACAAACAGGGGCCGAGGAATTAAGCAAAATGTTCGTGAACATCCCCTCCATAGGATTAACATTACACTAAACTTTGGGGGGCTCATAACTCTGGTTATATTAGAGATACGGGGATGTCCTAATTTTTTTCCCAAAAGTTGTATGAACCCTGCATTGTCTTTCAATTCCTTAAGGGGTCATCTCAAAAACATTCCAATCATAACTTGCCTAGGGTGGTCCTTGTGGCAAAATGTCATACAACATTTTCGCCTCAAAATTGTCCATAGAACACACTCTACTTCGTTTTACCACCCTTTTTGCAGTAACCTGTATAAGCAATTCATGAAGGTAAGGATATTAACGCAACTTTAAACGTATCAGATTGATGGTGTCAACATGAGACTGGGAAGTAGCTTGACCATGAAATCTTCTTGCATTCATCATTGCGAGGGAACTGGTCTACGAATTGATGGTGAATCGGACACTAGCTTTGGTGGATCTCTAAACATGGATGAGGCTAATGAGAAGTCGACTCAAGTTTCAACTGTCTCCCTTGAGAATGTCAGATTTTACAGTAACCGAAACTATGGAATGGTTGTCGAAGTCAAAGCTGAGGAATCTGAAAATGAGAATGCGTGTCTTGATTGGAATGCTCTAAAGAGGTATATGCTTTTTTCTTGTTGCGGAGACTAAATTAAAAGAAATTGTGGGAGGATAGCTCGCCATGTTTTTCGGCTACCAAGGTATAAGGTCGCCATGTTTTCGCGATCTTTGGGCCATGAAGGATCATCGTGGCGCCACTTGTGATAGTCCAGGGTTCATACAAACCTGGAAAACCTGGAATAATCAGGGAATTAAATAGTTGACAAAAACCTCAGGGGAAACTCAGGGAAATTTCGGATTTTTAGTAAAATTCAGGGAAAATTCAGGGAAATTTCGGATTTTTAGTGTAATTCAGGGAAATCAGGGAAATTTCGGATTTTTAGTAAAATTCAGGGAAATTTCGGATTTTTAGTATAATTCAGGGAAATCAGGGAAATTTCGGATTTTTAGTAAAATTCAGGGAAATCAGGGAAATTTGCGTCAAACAGGGGCCGAGTAATTAAGCAAAATGTTCGTGAACATACCCCCTCCATAGGATTAACATTACACTATACTTTGGAGGCTCATAACTCTGGTTCTATTAGAGATACGGTGATGTCATTTGAGTATGTTATAGTCCGATTTGTCCCCCATCCAACCATACTACAAACGTAGGGTTACGACAAACAGGGGCCGAGTAATTAAGCGAAATGTTCGTGAACATTCCCTCCATAGGATTAACATTACACTATACTTTGGAGGCTCATAACTCTGGTTATATTAGAGATACGGGAGGTCCTTTATTTGATTATGTAATAGTCCTATTTGCCCCCCGCCCTTCTTCGTTAACATTTGCTCCATAGGATACTCCATATATGGGAAAAACCAGGAAAACTCAGGGAAGTATATGGGGAAAAACCTGGAATTCTCAGGGAAATTGATTTTCCAAAAGTTGTATGAACCCTGTCTAGAACGATTTACAGCTAGATAGCCTAGTCTTATTATACTAATTATAAATCCAACCGAATTAAATAAACGTTAATCCTATTCTTATATTTTCGTAGCATTTCCTGGTTGGATCTGAAAATTGACGATTCCATGCAAAATGACAATGACACCTTCGGTTGTGGAAATTTCACAAACGGCAAAGGAAACATTGGAAAGTCGCGCTCTGTTCATACTAACAGGAACCGTACAGGGTCTGTTTCTTCGCCTCCTGCTTACGATAAGTTCCTTGATTCTATTTCTCGTATAAAGTTCCTCTCAGTCAGCAATGAAAGGTAAGAAAGAAATCTTCCGTTACGTTAAAGGGTTCCTTTAAAGCAAGTCTCGGCTGTGGTTTAGTTTAAACAAATGCCACTAGATGCCCTCATAGTCGAGGGGTGGACTTAACTGACCCTCAAAGGCTTAGCAAAGGCTAGTTTTAGCTCCGCCCTCGAGGTTAACGAGTTCTGATTGGTTCCTGCCTTTAGCAAGGTAAAATTCGTGTGAAAAAGATTAGCCATGATGTTTAACAAATGCCACTAGATGCCCCTATAGTCGAGGGGTGGAGTTAACTGACCCGCAAAGGCTAGTTTTAGCTCCGCCCTCAAGGTTAACTAGTTCTGACAGAGAGAATTTAGAAGGGGAGTGGAAGGGGTGGTTTGGAATGTAGCGCAACGTCGTCTGCTAAACGTTATCTAGGCAGGGCGATTTCCGGTATGATGCGTTGGTAACAGAGAGATTTTAGAACACCTGACCGGAAACTCTCCTACCCCAAAAAGCTCAACGCGACATCTTGTTTGGGCGTCATCACGTTTAATAGAGTCAAAGGGGGGCCTTCCACTCCCCTTCTAAATTCTCTCTGGTTCTGATTGGTTCCTGACTTTAGCAAGGTAAAATTCGTGTGAAAAAGATTAGCCATAATGTTTAACAAATGTCACTAGATGCCCCCATAGTCGAAGGGTGGAGTTAACTGAGCCGCAAGGCTTACCAAAGGCTAGTTTTATAGCTCCGCCCTCGAGGTTAACGAGTTCTGATTGGTTCCTGCCTTTAGCAATGTAAAATTCGTGTGAAAAAGATTAGCCATAATGTTTAACAAATGCCACTAGATGCCCCCATAGTCGAGGGGTGGAGTTGACTGACCTGCAAAGGCTTAGGAAAGGCTAGTTTTATAGCTCCGCCCTCGAGGTTAACTAGTCCTGATTGGTTCCTGCCTTTGGCAAAGTAAAATTGGTGTGTAGAAGATTAGCCATAATGTTTAGAAGCGCCACATGAGCCGATACTTGCTTTAATTATGAAAAATTTATTTTAAACATGTTTTTCAAACGAAATTGGTTCGGGTTTAGTGATCTTAATTATGGGGAAAAAATCCAAAACTGGTCAACTTCAGCTTGCATTGGAGGAGATGATGATTCTGTAATCACTCCAGATGATAACAAATCACTGGAAGGCAATATTTAAATAAGCCAAGGCATCTATCTCTATCTTTTGTGATTAAGTCAACTTTGTTAGTACAAGCAGCGCTATTGTTTCAAAATTTATTAAATTTATATTATTTTTGTATTTTTGTATATTGTGAAACGTGATAATAAAAGTCGTTTTTTTGTTTAAAATAAACAATGGCTCGTTATGTAACGTTATAGTTTTGCAGTAACATTATGATGAAAAGTTCATATGGCGCAGTGTTGTCCTTACAGTTTGGTTATACACAAACACTGAGGTGTCAAATTGGAAATTTATCTTTTTGGAAGCTTTGACCAATAAAATTGAAATGGGTTTAAAGGGTACGTGATTTTTGAGTGAGGCAAGAATAAGCTTTTATTGACAGTGCACTTGCCATATAATGGGGGCAATTCTCTAATTTTTTAAGCGAGTTATCTCAAGTGATAACTATCGTCTAAAGGGTTGTTGTCAACCTCATTCCGTCTATGAGAGCGCAATATCTAAATAGGTAATTAGCATAAGTTTATCATGCCTCTAAGTACACAAATACGGGTTACAACTGGGCATCTTTGGCAGGCTACTGTGACGTCAGAACTCGTATAGCGCTAGGATCCGAAGAGAGTGAATTTTGAAATTTCTGTCGCGGTGAAGCCACCAAGCGGTCGAGACTATTACTAAATGGGTCACGTGATAAAAAATCATCCAGTGGGATAAAGGAGATTTTTACGTTTCGTATAGGCAGGCATTGGGGGGGGGGAACGAATTCTACTTAAGCAACCCCAAATCCCTCTCTCTCTCGTGAGATAGAGGCGGTTTCCGTCCTGAAACATTCTAAAAGAGATAAAAGAAACGCTAGGCTAGGCAGTACAATTTTGTATTGAAGTTGAGGTGATAAATGATACGGAGAGAGTATAGGGTTTCATTAAAGGGAGCCAGACAAACACTACTGCCATAGGAGTAGCAGCCATTTCTCTACTTAGAGGCATGATAAACTTATGGTAATTAGTCATAGGTGTTATCAAACCTTGAACGAAAAGCGACGGATGTCTCGTGAATAATTCCCCTCGTGCTAATAAAACACAAAGGTGGGCAAATAAAAATTTTACCATCTTTAAATATTCACGAGAGTTGTAATTTTTCGAAAGGGTTAAACTGGTCGATATGTTATCGCTTGCTTTATAACTAAAGACGGTATAATTTTAACTTGACCACCTTGTTTTTCATTAGCACGAGGGGAACCCACCAGACATGGGCCACTTTTCGATCAAGGTTTGATGACACTTATGACTAATCACCTATTTAGATATCGCGCTCTCATAGACGGAACGAGGTTGGCACCAACCTTTTAGACGATAGTTATCACTTGCCATAACTCGCTTAAGAAGTTAGAGCATTACCCCCAGTGTATCTAGCGTTTCATTTTGCAAAGCACCATTTTGTAGTAGCGCAATATGAGAGCAATAACTTTGCCTCCATTTTGAGGCAATGAAAGACCCCAATGACTGCGTGTTTCTTGTGCCTGGTTAAGACTGCGAAATGTGCAACTTATATGTGATCTTAACCCACATTAAGAACAAAATGTTAGACCAGGAAAATGTGCAGTAAAATATTCATCTAATTGCACTTAGCTAAATCTGCAACTGCAGTAGAGTGGTTTAGAAAATTGACAATTCTTCCAAAAACTGATATTTATTATTTCTCTGTACAAGTTCTGTGAAAAGCTTTCAGTAGTATCAGAAGTATATAATACTTCTCCTCGAGAGAAGTGTACCACAAAGCGGGGTAAGTGTAACGTCACTCTTCCCAACATCGGAACATTTAGAGCAAGGTTACTAAACCGAATCACATACGCGATAAATAGTTCCCTCATCATTACTCTATTAACGCTTAAATATTTGGCAAGACGCATGCGCTTGTGCATTTTTGTCCCACGTCAAGACAACCAAGGTTTGTGGGTTGATTGCTGGGGATTTAGTGCCAAACAACTATAGAATTCACCTTACGGTGCGATGCCCATTTGCAGTTTTATGAGCGGGAAAGCAAACTAAAAGGGTGAGTCTGGGAAGAATGACGTTACATATCTAAAGCATTAGGAGGATGCAGAGTGTCATCCTTCTTCTATTATCCCCTTCTGGTAGTAAGTGGTAACAACTTCATGTGAAAAAATATGTGAAGTACTTTATTGAAACAATTTGTTATACAGGCTTATCAAAATTTTCAATGAAATTAAGAAGGGCACAACAAATATGCCAAACAGAATTAAGTTCATCGGAACCACCAGAAAACATTGTTGTATCATAGGTATCACTTAATATCCGGAAATAACTGATCTTGCTTGTTACACTATCAACATGCTCGAACATGCATCCATCTTGTTCCGTAGGCGAATAAACCAACGTCAAATTCCTCTTGGCACATTCTTCCTCCATCATAGACTCTCGTTTAATCACTACACCTCTTCCTGTGGTGAATTTGTCTAAAACCTTCGTTTCTATGATCAGTTCTTTATCGGTAAGCGTATTAGGAACCAAATCCGAAGCGTACATGAAGAAACCATTAGGAGCCAAAGCTATTAGCGCCGTTTTAGACTCCGATTCATCCGTGCTTGAATTAGCAATGGTAATGTCGAATTTGTGAAGAATTCCATCTACGATATCGAATCGATCTTTTTTAAAGATGCTCGGACGATATTTATCGCATATTTCTGGGGATGGCCATGTTGGTATTTGGCTTAATCTAAAATGCATGACTGGTATCCATGATTCCCAATATTTATTAACGAAGGAGTGAGGTACTCCGAAACGATACGCTAAATCGATGCAGTCCAGGTTAAGGCGTAGTTTAATTAGTATAATTAGTAATTGGGTTTTTAATGGTAGAATATTGTTTCTGGGTAAATTAAAAGTAGCTTTATTCGAAACGAAGTCTGGTTCGACAAAGTCAAATAACGCGTTAAAATCGTCTTTGGTTCTAAATCCAGTGTAGTATTCCAGTCTGTTGGGGTGATCGATAATTTCTTCGTATTTAGCGAGAGCTTCCATGCTAACTCGATTTTTTTCGAGTCTATCATTGGCTTGTTTCAGGGATCTATTGGCAACTACCAGTTTATCAATGCATTTTTTAAGTTCTCGGTTTTCAATATTCATTTGAGAAATTTGGTTTTCGAGGTCGGATAGTTTTTCTTTCATTTTGTTTGAGTTTTGGTTGCGACAATTGCACGATCTTTTGTTTGATTTAGTAATTGCGATTTCTGCAGGTGTGTCGATGTCAACTTCGAGGTTGTTAACGTCATCCTCATCCAGAGGAAGTTCAGTTTCATTCGAAGGGAATATTGTTGGGACTGAATTTAGCGTTGTTTTTTTTCCCCCAATAAAATGTTCGCCACATATTATACTCGAATACTGAAAATTTCTGAAATACAACGTAGTTTCCACAATTTTTCATTACAGTTAAATTTTGGGGGGAAAAAATGCCCCCAGGTGGCGACTGGTGCTAGAACCAAGCCACAGGTGACCAACATCTTTCTTTCATTTAACGGTAAAATTCAGGTTCCATAACATTATACCTTAAAAGAACGGCCTTTTTCTAAATATAAAAGTAAAAATATTTAAGAAAAAAAAATAATCTCTTATTATTACAAAATAATTAGCATTCAATTAGTCTTAAAAAACGAGGACTACTGCGCCGCCATTGGTTTAGTGGCGTCTGCTAAATCGAACATCCTACGCGCGTGATCGAGTGGGCGCCGGATTAAGCAATTTTGCACCCGGGGGGCCAAGATAGTGTGCGCCCCCCTTAAGTCGGAAAAAACGGAACAGCAAATGTCCCTAAGGGGGAATAGTTAAACTCAATGCGCCCCCAACAAGCCTTGCGCCCGGGGGCCAGTGCCCCCCTGGCCCCCCCTTAATCCGGCCCTGGCTATGCCCTCCCGAGTCCCTCACCCTTAGCTCTCAGCCTGTGAGAATTAAACCAATCCCTACTGTTCCGTTTTGCAGACGCCATTAAAAACAATGGCGGCGCAGTAGTCCTCATTTTGAAGACTAATTAAATGCTAATTATTTTGTAATAAAAAATCATTTATTTATTTTTAATATTTATCCTTTTATATTTATAAAAAGGCCGATCTTTTAAGGTATAATGAAACGTTATCTAAACTTTGCCTTTAACAACATACTTTGTTATTCCGGCATTTCGAAATGAAGCCATCCAGAGGTCACATGCTACCTTGTCTTTAGGAAATTTATGCGCAATAAACCATCCGTCATGTTTAATGCTGTTTTTGCAGTTTGGAATTGAACATGGTTGTGGCATTGTTGGATGTAAAATTTACAGTTTTTCTATTTTGAGACAATAAAATTCAATAAATTTTATTTCGTATTGTAGTTTTTTATTTAAACTACTAGTTTGGAACTTTGGGTAACGTTATTTATTAGTTTATTACTCCATAAAAGTTCGGAGATTGGAGAACCAAAAGCAGACGACTTGAGACGACAGCTTTGGTGTAGATTTCAGTACAGTTCAGTTCAAAAGTCTTGATATAATGCTGATTGCCAATATGCTGTAACCCTTAATTAGAGAAAAACATAGACTATTAAGTGTTAACTATATAGACAGGCATGTCGTAAGTGGGTGCGAAAAATGTTATTCTCACATTTCCCTTACTCCGCTTTGTTGTTTTGTTATAAATTGATATAAACATAAGAAAATAATATATAGCTCCCTATAAGTATGAAACGTAGTACATTTTCATACTACAGCATTTGCTTCCAAATTTGGCGCGCTTACGCTTTTACGCCCCGTGGGAGAAGTTTCGGTCCTACGAGTAAAAATGGGGCGAAACGGCCGCCGCCACCTAAGGTGTCCGCGAAAGGCACGATGGGCCGGGGAAATATCGCCGCGCCCGTAGAGACACAAGATGCTCCTTACCTCGTACCAGTGTAGGCGCTAGCCTCGTTCGTCAAAATCTCGCGCCATCTATTAATTTATTATGATAATTTTGACATGTACTTAATCAGTTATAATTACCATAATAATAACTTCTAGACCTTTAACTATTTAATTACAATGTAAAATTTGAAAATTTTCTAAACAAATGTCTTTTTAACGCCCAAAACTCTTCATAGGTGGCATTAGAAACTTTTTACAAATTTCAATGGAAGGAAATGCTGTTTACATGGCTTAAATGGAGAGTTTCATACTTATAGGGAGCTATATATTATTGTCTTATGATATAATACTTTACAAAAGCATTTATAAATTGTAACTCCGCCTTGCTTCCGCTAGATAAGATTGTATTAGAATAGCAGACGCCTGTCTGTTTAGTTGTTCTTCGCCGACCTTTTAGTCTATTGTCTTTGCTGCAAAACTCTTCCGGATTCCTCCGGTGACTAGCCTGTGATCGACGTGATTCTTCCGACCGATTGTGTGAAGTTTGCCGTGTTACTCGTGTAGCAGATTTAGTTTATAAGGAAGAACTTAAGATTCGTAAAGTTGTACGCGTGATATTATGGCTGTATGATACAGGAACACTATGCCTTATGAGGTAATTAAATATTTTAAAACCCATTTCAAGCATAAGGTGATTTTCCTTCGTGATTCGTGGCAAACTTGCAATGATGTTTGGCCAAGGCTTACCACCAAAGTGAGGTTGCTGTTACTGTAATGTAACTACTGGGGTTTTAAAAGTACTGTAGTTTGTAGTATGCAATGCATTGCATTGCTTCCTCTAAAGTTCCAATATTAGGTTCAGTAGTGTACTTTAGGCTTGGTTTAAGGCAGTTATTATGGGTTAAACAGGGACACAAGTGTAATGTCTCTGGGATTAGTTTGGTGGTAAAATTAATAATAAGCTCAATTTTGGTCAAATAAAAAAGTAACATAAAGTGCCTTTCTACAAACAGAATAGTCAGCCTTATTGGCAAAAGCCTTCAAAAGCCACTATTGAGCAAAATGTCTTAAAATTTTGCATAAACAATAACATAGTGTTTGCAAAAGAAACAAAATTCTGCTTTGTAACTATATTTGTTGTTCATTTAGTTTCACACAATCTTCTTAAAATCTAGAGGACACTATCTTAATGTATAGTGTCAGGGTTCGTACACGACCTGGAAATCCTGGAAAACCAGGAAAAGTCAGGGAAATTGAAAATGGGCCTAAAAAGTCAGGGAAATGTCAGGCAAAAATATATTGGTGGGAAATTGATAGTCTGGATAACAGTATAGATAGTTTTCACACATGGTGGATTCATACCATTTACACCAGGAGACCGGGCTATCTGGCGGACAAAAACGTGTCTGCTTTTGTCCTCCAGATAGCCCGGCTTCCTGTTGTAAATGGTATGAACCCTCCATGTGTGAAAACTATCTATAAGGGTGACCAGAAAATGTGTTGTCTGAGATTCGACCAGAGCCCCAAATTCGCGGAGCTCGCTTCGCTCGCTCCGGTTATTTATAATTCACTTAAAGTTAAATTTAAACGAATTAATTGGCTAATTTTTTGAACAATAACTCGTGCAAAAATGATTCGAGTGAATTTAGATTGGTTTTCATATAAGTTCGCCTTGTACGTTATTGCAAATGGTCAGGGAAATTTGTGGAATTTAGTCAGGGAATTTCATTCCAAAAATTTTGTACGAACCCTGAGTGTGCACTTAAGGGGCTAGAGAAATGTCCTCCCCCATTTCTTAACTTCAACAGTGCTTCATTGTTGCCACTAAGTTGTTATAGCAACACTTGTTTGCACACTATCTATTGCAACACACTCCAATGCACAGGAGTATGAACAACCCCCTAGCTATTATATGATGCTTTACATTACCACACTAATTTTTGTCTGTTTAAAGCATTCATTAAGATGTATTGTTTCTTTCAAAATCTGACTAAGAATTTCTAGGGTTTTAATGTTATAATGACTCAAAACCTCCTCATGGATCAGAGCAAACCATTAGCAAATAAGAAATATACTTTTGTTAGTGTTGTTCTTTGAACACGCGGAAACTTTGTTTGTGATAATATAGGTGAAATAAGGAATCTTTATATATCTTTCTGTCTCCACTTTATTGCATGGATGAAACCTTGAGATATGTGTGGGTTCTTTAGTTAGAAGACCCTTAAGGGCCTTAAAGCAAATATTGGCTCCTGTGGCACCCCTAACATTCTGGCTGATCTTCTATACACAAGTTTTACCTTGCCAAAGGCATGAGCCAATCAGAACTCGTCCATGGGGGCGGAGCTAAAATTAGCCTTTGTTAAGCTTATAGCGTTATCCTTTGGGTCCTCGCGGAGCGCTCCCAAGGAGCAATAAAAATGGTAGTAGTAGTTTCCAGCTTCGTTAAAGACTGTTTTTGAAGAATAGGATCTCCTAGTTTTATTCCTCCATGGGAGCGCTCCGCGAGGACCCAAAGGAAAACGCTATTAGAGGGTCAGTCAATTCCACCCCTCGATTATGGGAGCATCTAGTGGCATTTGTTTAAACTAAACCACTGCTGAGACATGTTTTAAACCATGTTGACAGCAATAATTCATTATGATACAAATCTCCTCCGACAATTAGAAAGTGAATGGGAATGACATATGTGAGGTGTTGCACTTCTCGAAAAAAGTCTACATATTAATGTTGAAAAATCCTCATGTTCTTACTGATCAAAAATTTTGCATTAGAATGACATGACACTCAACAAAAGTAGTTTCTCTTAAAGTAACAGGCGGCTCCATTATCACCCCTATCATGCTGGCTAATCTTCTGGACACGAATTTTGCCTTGCGAAAGGCAGGAACCAATCAGACCTAATGCACTAGGTCCCATTGGTCCCTGCCTTTGGTTTAACTAGCCTTCAGCAAGCTTAGCCAACGTGTAGCAGAAAAGGCATCTTTCAGGGGCATCAACGGAGCCGCCTTTTGCTCTGTCAACTATTTTTGTGAATATTTCCAAAAACTATCATCAAAGTATAAGAGAGTGCTTTCGGTTAGGGGAGGAGCTAAGATTTGTGATGACGTGTGATATGCTTGGCCATAGTGACGGGTTGAATGCATGGGGAAAGCTGAACACCACCAGTATGGCTGCCAAAACTATGGCAAGGCTTAGGTGGTGTGATGTTGTACCACTTAGTGAAATAAAAGACTTGTTTTGAAACTAAACATAAGTTTTTTATAAGCTGCTCCTCTATTTATTTTGTCCACCAATATCTTGTCACGTTCATTTTAAAGCAAACGTCGGCTCCTGTGACTAATCTTCTACACAAATTTTAACTTTCCATTGGCAGGAGCCAATCAGAACTCGTCCATGAGGGCGGAGCTAAAACTATCACGTGACTAAGGAAAGGCGTGGTTCAAAGAAGCTTAGTTCTTTATATTTCGAAATTAGCTCTTTGGTTAATTCAAATGTCGGCTCCTGTCGCAGCCCTAACACAAATTTTAGCTTGCCAAAGGCAGGAGCAAATCAAAACTCGTCCATGAGGGCGGAGCTAAAACTATCACGTGACTGAGGAAAGGCGTGGTTCAAAGAAGCTTAGTTCTTTATATTTCGAAATAAGCTCTTTGGTTAATGCAAATGTCGGCTCCTAACATTCTGGCTGATCTTCTACACACAAATTTTAGCTTGCCAATGGCAGGAGCCAATCAGAACTCGTCCACGAGGGCGGAGCTAAAACTAGCACGTGACTAAGGAAAGGCGTGGTTCAAAGAAGCTTAGTTCTTTATATTTCGAAATTAGCTCTTTGGTTAATGCAGATGTCGGCTCCTGTCGCAGCCTTAATTTTACCTTGCCAAAGGCAGGAGCCAATCAGAACACTTTCTCGAGGGGCGGAGCTAAAACTAGCCAGTCACTCCACCCCCTAGATTATGGGAGCATCTAGTGGCATTTGTTTAAACTAAACCACAGCAGAGACTCGCTTTAAGTTAATCCCAGACCATATAACTAATCGTCTGGGTACTTTGGTAGTAAAAAACGGAACCAAAGAGTATAGAGTAGTGGCACTCCATGTTAACTACCCATAGAGCTTAATACAGTCAAATGAAGTAGGTGCCATTACTCTATACTCAACGTTGAAATATCTAAACGGGCAATGACATGATGGTCTTTGCCACTGTTTGTAAGGGACTCTTTGAAAAAGTTCCAAAATTTAGCTACTATATCTACCTGTCACTGAACTCTAGCATATCCTGACGTAGTACGTACGGTGTCACGTGTCTTTACAATGTATTCTTTTTAACTCTACGTGGTCATTTGGCTTTATCCCAAATCTTTGGATTTTTTGGCAATACTTCTTAATAGGGCTCTTATAACTTTAGTACTTCTCTTTTGAGTTTATATCCTCGTTTTAAAATAGGTTAAGACAGCTGCCGCTGCGTGCGTGAAACTGTACGTTACTCATTGTGAAATAAATTTTTAGGCGTGTATTAATATTTGCGGTATTTTTGGGTTGTTTGCGTTTGCGCGCGTCGATCTAAAACATCCCTAACCCCTAACAGCTAATGAGGTATCAGGTTAGTCAAATCTTTAATTGGATTCGTTTAATTAACGTTTCATTGTCGGACTGGTATAGACACTTTCATGTGTAATAATAAATTTGACCCAAAATATTTATTGAATTGAAAATTGTGTCGGAAGTCGACCTTCTGTTTTCTCATATTATGACTTTGAATACTTCAATTAATTTTAAGAAGGCATTATAATTAATTTTAAAGTATTAATGAAATTATTTAATTTGATCATCAAAATATTAGATTACTTTAGATTTTTTTCCATTGATGTATTTGAACTTCGTGTTAAAAGTTCGATATAATCCTTCAGTTTCAGTTAGGGATGAACCGGTACCGATACCATATCGGTATCGGCACTGATACTCGGGGTTTCCCGATAGTATCGGATCGGTTGGTTCGATACCGATACTAAACCGATACTCGTTTAAAATGAGTTATATGGCGCTATATGACATTTTTAGGTCTTTTAGTATCGTATAGATGGTGATAATATCTCATTTCTATGAATTTCAATCGTGACGAGTCCTCATTTATATAAAAAGTACCTGAATTCAGTTTATCTAACAACTAATAAGCGAAAATCTTTCTTAGTCCGCGCCTACTACTCTAGGGATGAACCGATACCATATCGGTATCGGTTGAAGTATCGGGTTTTGGATCATAGTGAGTAAATATCGGTATCGATCGGTATCGGTTCATGTTTGTACCGGTATCGATCGGTATCGGGTTAAGCCTGGTATCGGCCATCTCTAGTTTCAGTTTCAGTTTGCAATGATATTGCATTCCAAATTTGTTAGGTAACAAGCATCACTTTCGTTCGTTAGTGTATCTGCAGTTTTTACCCATTGCGGTCAAATGCTGTTTATGTTGCTTATGTTTAACTCTTCTTTGAAATAATTGGTTTTTTTATTATTAAACTAAATTTTGAGTAATTTAAAGAAACACTTGACTTCTTTTTGAAGTAATTAATTTTGTGGGGTTCACATCATGTAATTAAAAAAGATTTAATTACAAAAATAAAATAGGGTTTTTTAAGTTTATAACCCTGCCATCATGTTTAATAGAAGTTACTGAAAATATTAATTCACTTGATATCTCTGTCACCATAAGTTTATTATATATGTTTCATAAGTATGACATTTCCTATACTTCGTAATGCTAGAGACTTACAGCTCGAGCTAGTTCGAGAACGACAAGCGAGAATTGAAGTCCTACACTCGGTTAATTAATTTTGCAGGACTTCCATCTTCCTATTTAGTCTGTACTAAGCCTTTGGCAGCGCCTCACCAGGCGTCGCTTTACGAGAATCTATGACAGGGTTCGTACGGAACCTGGATAACCTGGAAAACCTGGATAAGTCAGGGATTTGGAAAATAGGGGAATAAGTCAGGGATTTGAAACTTTTTCCTAAAAAGGCAGGGATATGTCAGGGATTTCGTTTGGTATATCAAACCATGCTTCAAGCTATGCTAAATATGAGCCAGGTGTGAAAAGTGGGCTCTGGGCTGGGACCTTAAAATGTTCAGGGATATTGCGAAAATTTGGTCAGTGATAACCTGGAAAAGTCAGGGATTTTCAATGTAAAAATTTCGTACGAACCCTGTATGACCTACGTCACTTCATGACAAGCTCCAGTTTGTAACCAATGAAAAACTCATGGAACATATCTTATGAACTTATCCTAGTCCGAAGTTGATGTATCATAAATTAACATTTTATCAAACATAATTTCAGAAGTACAGTCAATCAAATTGTCTGTCGTGGGTGGAAGATGTAACTAGTCAGTCAACAGTGGAGCCATCTAGCGAAGGTGGAGGTGGAAATATGTTGCCTGCTGTTCCAGTTCCACCCCCTTATGGCTCAGGCGACTCGGCCTCCAATGAGCAGCAGGAGGCTGGTAAATAAAATTTAAACTGGTCTAAATTGATCCAGAAACCGATCCCACGTACAATTCGGTCATTAATTGTATCATTAACTTTTGAAGGGTTTGTTGGATTGGTGAATCAAGCAATGACATGTTACTTAAACAGCCTGCTACAGACATTGTACATGACTCCTGAATTTAGAAATGCTCTTTACAGGTTTGAAATTTATAGAGTACTTTACTCAATGTTGATTGTTAACTGATCACAATTGATGTCTGTTTCTGCTAATAGATGGGAGTTTGATAATTCTGAGCCAGAAAATAAAAGTATCCCATATCAGCTTCAGAGACTCTTTCTACAACTTCAAATGAGTCATAAATCGGCTGTAGGAACTACAGAATTAACTAAAAGTTTCGGATGGGACAGTAGTGAAGGTAATATGTTCAACTGAGCACCTTTAATTTATTCGTAAACGCGAATAATTTATTCGTAAACGCGAATAATTTATTCATAAACGCGAATAATTTATTCGTAAACGCGAATAATTTATTCGTAAACGCGAATAATTTATTCGTAAACGCGAATAATTTATTCGTAAACGCGAATAATTTATTCGTAAACGCGAATAATTTATTCATAAACGCGAATAATTTATTCGTAAACGCGAATAATTTATTCATAAACGCGAATAATTTATTCGTAAACGCGAATAATTTATTCGTAAACGCGAATAATTTATTCATAAACGCGAATAATTTATTGGTAAACGCGAATAATTTATTAATAAACGCGAATAATTTATTCGTAAACGCGAATAATTTATTCATAAACGCGAATAATTTATTCGTAAACGCGAATAATTTATTCATAAACGCGAATAATTTATTCGTAAACGCGAATAATTTATTCATAAACGCGAATAATTTATTCATAAAC
The DNA here is from genome assembly GCA_019434445.1 of Phalangium opilio. Lineage (NCBI taxonomy): Eukaryota > Metazoa > Arthropoda > Arachnida > Opiliones > Phalangiidae > Phalangium > Phalangium opilio. The sequence goes on along the minus strand of JAEQBA010004669.1, from coordinate 188,552 downwards.
GCGAATAATTTATTCGTAAACGCGAATAATTTATTCATAAACGCGAATAATTTATTCGTAAACGCGAATAATTTATTCATAAACGCGAATAATTTATTCGTAAACGCGAATAATTTATTCATAAACGCGAATAATTTATTCGTAAACGCGAATAATTTATTCATAAACGCGAATAATTTATTCATAAACGCGAATAATTTATTCGTAAACGCGAATAATTTATTCATAAACGCGAATAATTTATTCGTAAACGCGAATAATTTATTCGTAAACGCGAATAATTTATTCGTAAACGCGAATAATTTATTCGTAAACGCGAATAATTTATTCGTAAACGCGAATAATTTATTCGTAAACGCGAAGGATTTATTCATAAACGTGAAAAAAGTATGCTTTGGCCATATCATGGTGAAAAGTGAAATGGTGACATAAATTCATGATAGCACATAAATAAATTCATCATAGCACATAAATACATAAATAAATTCATGATAGCACATAAATACATAAATAAATTCATGATAGCACATAAATACATAAATAAATTCATGATAGCACATAAATACATAAATAAATTCATGATAGCACATAAATACATAAATAAATTCATGATAGCACATAAATACATAAATAAATTCATGATAGCACATAAATACATAAATAAATTCATGATAGCACATAAATACATAAATAAATTCATGATAGCACTTAAATACATAAATAAATTCATGATAGCACATAAATACATAAATAAATTCATGATAGCACATAAATACATAAATAAATTCATGATAGCACATAAATACATAAATAAATTCATGATAGCACATAAATACATAAATAAATTCATGATAGCACTTAAATACATAAATAAATTCATGATAGCACATAAATACATAAATAAATTCATGATAGCACATAAATACATAAATAAATTCATGATAGCACATAAATACATAAATAAATTCATGATAGCACATAAATACATAAATAAATTCATGATAGCACATAAATACATAAATAAATTCATGATAGCACATAAATACATAAATAAATTCATGATAGCACATAAATACATAAATAAATTCATGATAGCACTTAAATACATAAATAAATTCATGATAGCACATAAATACATAAATAAATTCATGATAGCACATAAATACATAAATAAATTCATGATAGCACATAAATACATAAATAAATTCATGATAGCACATAAATACATAAATAAATTCATGATAGCACTTAAATACATAAATAAATTCATGATAGCACATAAATACATAAATAAATTCATGATAGCACATAAATACATAAATAAATTCATGATAGCACATAAATACATAAATAAATTCATGATAGCACATAAATACATAAATAAATTCATGATAGCACATAAATACATAAATAAATTCATGATAGCACATAAATACATAAATAAATTCATGATAGCACATAAATACATAAATAAATTCATGATAGCACATAAATACATAAATAAATTCATGATAGCACTTAAATACATAAATAAATTCATGATAGCACATAAATACATAAATAAATTCATGATAGCACATAAATACATAAATAAATTCATGATAGCACATAAATACATAAATAAATTCATGATAGCACATAAATACATAAATAAATTCATGATAGCACATAAATACATAAATAAATTCATGATAGCACTTAAATACATAAATAAATTCATGATAGCACATAAATACATAAATAAATTCATGATAGCACATAAATACATAAATAAATTCATGATAGCACATAAATACATAAATAAATTCATGATAGCACATAAATACATAAATAAATTCATGATAGCACATAAATACATAAATAAATTCATGATAGCACATAAATACATAAATAAATTCATGATAGCACATAAATACATAAATAAATTCATGATAGCACATAAATAAATTCATGATGGCACATAAATACATAAATAAATTCATGATGGCACATAAATACATAAATAAATTCATGATGGCACATAAATAAATTCATGATGGCGCATAAATAAATTCATGATGGCGCATAAATAAATTCATGATAGCACATAAATACATAAATAAATTCATGATAATTTTTTCGTGTGGACGTGTTATTTAAAATGCTAAGTCAAATTAAATATCTTAATTTTGTCGCAGCTTGGCAGCAACACGATGTACAAGAACTATGCCGGGTTATGTTTGATGCTTTAGAACGCAAGTTTAAGAACACTGATCAAGCAGACTTGATAAGTCGGTTGTACGAGGGAAAACTCAAGGATTATGTTAAGTGCCTAGAGGTAAGATCAAAATAATTACCTACTCGAGGGTTCAAAGCGCGCTGTGGGAAGAACCGAGGGGGTAGGCACTTGAGAACTCAGGTGTACAATATGTCTTGAATGTCTTGAACTCAATGTACTGTCAAAGCTGAACTGAGAGTTCCAAAGGCTTTGAACTCAATGTACTGTTAAAGCTGAACTGAGAGTTCCAAAGGCTTTGAACTCAATGTACTGTCAAAGCTGAACTGAGAGTTCCGAAGGCTTTGAACTCAATGTACTGTCAAAGCTGAACTGAGAGTTCTGAAGGCTTTGAACTCAATGTACTGTCAAAGCGGAACTGAGAGTTCCGAAGGCTTTGAACTCAATGTACTGTCAAAGCTGAACTGAGAGTTCTGAAGGCTTTGAACTCAATGTACTGTCAAAGCGGAACTGAGAGTTCCGAAGGCTTTGAACTCAATGTACTGTCAAAGCTGAACTGAGAGTTCCGAAGGCTTTAAACTCAATGCACTGTCAAAGCCGAGCTGTGAGTTCCGAAGGATTTGAACTCAATGCACTGTCAAAGCTGAACTGAGAGTTCCGAAGGCTTTGAACTCAATGCACTGTCAAAGCTGAACTCTTTTGAACTCAGGTGTACACAGAGATCCAGAGCGTCTACCCCCTCGGGATAAACAGTTCCTTATCTTAATTACTAAATATTTCAGTGTGGTAATGAAAGTGCGAGAGAAGATACGTTTTTGGATATACCCCTTGTAGTTCGTCCATGGGGTTCGAATGAAGCTTATGGAAGTGTTGTGAGTATCAGTTTCAGAGTATCTTTCATATGACAGTAGAGAATGTTCATGGGATTTTACGCCTTCCTATTGCAGGAAGAAGCCATAGGTGCTTTTGTAACACCTGAAATGTTAGATGGATCAAATCAATATCATTGTGAACGCTGTGGTAAAAAATGTGATGCTCACAAAGGTCTAAGATTCTTAAAGCTGCCTTATTTATTAACGATGCAACTGAAGAGGTTTGATTTTGATCCCATGACCATGCACAGAATAAAGTTAAATGACAAGTAAGTGTCTATAATCATAAGTCTATATTATGTAAGGTCCCCCATACATAATAGACTTATGCTATAAATCAAAGTCCTGACTTACTGATAATCAACGCCAGCCCAAACCGCTTGCCCTAGGAGGCTGATAATTTGCAGGAACGTTACTCATAAGTAGTAGGCGCGTACTAAGGAAGATTTTTCCAATCCGACGCCATCTTAATAAATGGCGCCCAGAAATGTAAAAAATCTTCTCTACACAACAAAGTCCGCGCGTTTCAAACAATTTCGCAAATATTTAGTACACTGGTTTCCTTTCACCTATAGACAGGCTGAAGGTCTTTTGGCTTCGATTTGTTTCCATCTTTTTAAATGGTGTCCAGAAATTTAAAAACCCTTCTTTATGGAATAATGTTGGCATGAAAAGTATTAAAAAATGTTAAGACGGGCTGACGGGCAACGCCGAGTGCCTCCGCTCCTCGGATGCTAGAAAAAACCCTTCTTTATGGAATAATGTTGGCATGAAAATTAATAAAAAAAATGTTAAGACGGGCTGACGGGCAACGCCGAGTGCCCTCGCTCCTAGGATGCTAGAAAAAACCCTTCTTTATGGAATAATGTTGGCATTAAAAGTATAAAAAAATGTTAAGACGGGCTGACGGGCAACGCCGAGTGCCTCCGCTCCTAGGATGCTAGAAAAAACTCTTCATTATGGAATAATGTTGGCATGAAAAGTATTAAAAAATGTTAAGACGGGCTGACGGGCAACGCCGAGTGCCTCCGCTCCTAGGATGCTAGAAAAGTATTAAAAAATGTTAAGACGGGCTGACGGGCAACGCCGAGTGCCTCCGCTCCTAGGATGCTAGAAAAGTATTAAAAAATGTTAAGACGGGCTGACGGGCAACGCCGAGTGCCTCCGCTCCTAGGATGCTAGAAAAGTATTAAAAAATGTTAAGACGGGCGGACGGGCAACGCCGAGTGCCTCCGCTCCTAGGATGCTAGAAAAATATTAGTCATCAGTAAAATTTGCCCATTCTTTATAACATTTTGATTAAAGTTCTTATTACACGCGAGTGACGCCGCGGGTAACAGCTAGTTTAGCATAAGTTCATAAGATATGTCCCCAAGCATCTCCTATATCCTAAATCTCAATTTAGGGTTTTCCCCCCAAAGAGTGACATTTCCGGAGGTTCTTGATATGTCACAATTCATGAAGAATGATGTTGCTAAGAAAGTTAAAGATGATGCTGAGGTGACTGGTAGTGAACCCGCCTTAGGCAATGACGCTTCATCCAACTCCGGCTCAAAAACACCAAACCCTCCATCCGCCAGTGGAGATAGTATAGTTACTGGCCAAGCTAAATCTAATTTAGAAGATGATGAAGGCATTGAAGTTGAACAAAGTACCGGAAGTCTAGCTGAATGTACGGGTGTATCGGTGAAAGAACTTAGAGCGTCCGATAAAACTGGACCTTATATGTACGAATTGTTTTCAATAATGGTGCATTCTGGTAGTGCTAATGGCGGACATTACTATGCATACATCAAGTAAGAACAGAAATCACGTGGTTCCCCTAGATGATGGCATTCCTCACGAAATCCAGTTTTCACTTGGCGAAGGCAGGAGGCAATTGTGGGCGGGGATTTATAGCGCACCACGTGACCCGTGCTTTGCTTTAATAGGCCTTGGGAACTATAAATCCCCGCCCATAATTGCCTCCTGCCTTTGCCAAGTCAAAACTGGAGGTTCGCGAGGAAGGTCATCATCTAGGGGAACCACGTGACTCGCGCTTTGCTTTAAATTAAGTCATATTGCAATTAAATATATTTTGTTCTTAGGTCTTTCATAGATGAACAGTGGTATTGTTTCAATGATGTTCAAGTTTCACAGGTAATTTAATTAACTGTGACAAGTAAATCTTGTTGAAATCTTTAATTTGGTGGCGGGTGGGTGAAAATTAGTTGAAATGCGTCATAGACACGTGATTAAGGAAGGGCGTGGTTCAAAGAAGCTTAGTTCTTTTCTTATTTTGAAAACTGTATACCTCTTTGGTTAATTAGCTTTAACTGGATAACCATCACGGTGACCCTCGTCGATAACATTATATAAGAGATGATCGACTACTGCATAGTTTTCCTAAGACAAGCTTTAAATGATTTCTATCTGTTAAAGGGAATGGAAATTTACAATTTCATATCATCATATTTTATGACGAAAGTGGTATTACGTAATGTAACGTTACACTTTCACAAGTCTCTACTTTCAAAATATCAAGATTTTAATATAATTGAAGCACAAAGTTTCTATTTTTAAAATCCATTGAAAAATCCCGAAAACTAAACTCAGTTTCGATATATATCAATAATTTTGTCTTGTCGAGCTTGTTTGCCCGTTTTATGACATCACTATGACGTCAGGGAAAAAAGCGCGGGAATCCTATTATAGGCGTCTCGAGCTTCTCTCCAGTCTAAACTCTGGGTCTGATAGCGGAGAGAGTGGCGCCATCTCTAAGGGGAAAAATATATCTGTGACGTCATCCTACGGGAAACGTTTTAGCCTTTCATAAAAAGTGGATTTCAAATAATTTCAAATGAAGCGTTTTCAACTGAATATTGTGGCCAAATAATAATTAGAAATCGGAGAATTAAAAGCTTGATATTTTTGAATTGACAGAAATTAAATCTATCTTTTGTTATATAAATCAGGGGTTTTTCAAACGAAGCTTCTCATTCCCTTTAAGCGGTGCAGTACTCCTCTAAGTAGTTAGATGTAGTGCGCTTGAACTTGCGTATATTCAGTAGTTAGATTTAGGGGTGTGAGACAGTTTTACAGGGTTCATACAAACCTGGAAAACCGGGAAAACCCGGAAAAATCAGGGAAATAAGTAGTTGACAAAAACCTCAGGGGAAAATTCGAATTCTTAGTAAAATTCAGGGAAATTTGCGTCAAACAGGGGCCGAGTAATTAAGCAAAATGTTCAGTATAACACATCTTCCATAGGATTAACATTACACTATACTTTGGAGGCTCATAACTCTGGTTCTATTAGAGATACGGGGATGTCCTTTGGTTATGTCATAGTCCAATTTGTCCCCCATCCAACCATACTAAAAACGTAGGGCTACGACAAACAGGGGCCGAGTAATTGAGGAAAATGTTCGTGAACATATCCTCCATAGGATTAACATTACACTATACTTTGGAGGCTCATAAATCTGGTTCTACTAGAGATACGGGGATGTCCTTTGATTATGTAATAGCCATATTTGCCCCCCCCCTCTTTCGTTAACATTTGCTCCATACGATACTCCATATACGGGAAAAACCTGGAAAACTCAGGAAAGTATGTGGGGGAAAACCTGGAAATCTCAGGGAAATTTGTTTTCCAAAAGTCGTATGAACCCTGGTTTTAGTAAACATGCTGACGTAATGTTATTCCTTGCGTATTTAGATCACTCATGAAGATATTCGCAAAACATATGGAGGAGGTTCTACCAGGGGTTATTATTCAAGCGCATACTCGAGGTCAATATTTTACAGCAAAATAATTCAATGTGACGTTAAGTTTTAAAATTCCGTTTATCGCAAACATTTTTTTTTTAATTCAGCTCAACAAATGCTTATATGCTCATGTATCGTCAAATTGATAAAGAAAGGAATGCTGGTGAGTAACTTTAAGCATTTCCACCGGAAACTAATTACCTAATATTAGTTTAATTACTAATTGGGTTTCTATGGACTTTTGAACAGAACCGATGACGAAAGAAAGCTTTCCACCTCACATTTTCAATATTTTGAAGAGTATGGAGATCGACGAAGAGAAAGAAAAAGCTGCTAAAGAACTAGAACTTGCCATGTGCAGAGTTCGTTTGTTCTGCCAGCATCCGGTTAAAAAAAGACTAATAGAGATGAAATTGAGGGTTCATAAAGATGATACCCTAGAGGAAGCCACTTCGCAAGCCTATACTGTAAGTATGAATGAAGAAGTAATTGTTAAGGGGATTTGCGAGGGTAGGACATGCATGCCTTCAAGCATATGTTCATAATATATGTGCCATGAGTTTGTCACTGCTTACTGAGAGTTTGTCATGAAGTGACGTAGATGACACGTTATAGATTCTGGCAACGCGACGCCCGGTGAGGCGCTATCTAAGGCTTAGTACAGACTAAATAGGATTAGATGGACTGCAAAATTAACCGAGTGTAGTACTTCAATTCTCGCTTGTCATTCTCGAACTAGCTTGTAACTGATTTGCTGTAAAAGCTAGGTTACAGAGTGAAACAATGAGCTCAAAACCAATAAAAATATGTTTGAACTCTTTTATTCAGGTTCAATTGGGGTTAGTAATTGTTACATAATATAATTAAAGAAATAAATAAATGATAATGGCTATAATTACAATGAGAGTGATAGGATGGGTAGTGAGAGCGCCAGACTAGGGGTGTGCCTTTCGGAGGTAGCTAAAATAAGCGTCACTTACTAGGGTTGAAGTAGAGCCATTTGTGTCCCAAAGTAGGTCTTCTGAAGTGATGGCACAAACTGAAGTAGAGCCATTTGTGTCCCAAAGTAGGTCTTCTGAAGTGATGGCACAAACTGAGAACGTTAACGCGCGGAAACTAGTCATAACAGACTAAATCACTGGATTGCCTCGTAGAAGGTTCATCTACCCTACAACTAAACAGGTCTTAGCTTAGAAGGTGAATACGGCGTAGGGCCAACTGCACTAGCTAACTAACTCTCAACTAACACCAACAACTATCCATGATAAACTGCCACTATACCAGGATACTATCATGATGACTAATGAGACAGACTGCTACAAGATGAGACTATACACTCTGGTTTTAATACACAGCTGACCCGACTTTATATAGCCCTAGAAATAGGCCTGGCTCAATGTAGGGGGCGCTCACCAAAGGTGCAATATGAGACGCCACCTATCCCATTCAACTAATCTATTATGAGGTTAAAAAAGTCTTAATATAAAAAAACTTAAGATTAGAGAGCAAAGGGAGCCGGATTTAAGCTTAGCTATATGAGATTATGAAGGCTCAGTAGCGCATCCGCTACAAGCTCTCAGTAAGTCTTTAGTATTACGAAGTATAGGAAGCGTCATACTTCAAGCCCTAGGCGAGGGAGTGAGAAACGTGGTTAGGGGCGCTTCAGGGAGTACCGATCTGCCAATCTTCGGAGTACTGATCGTGAAGCTCGTTTGAGTACCTTTAAGTTAATTTATCCCTAATTCTTTGTTAGATTTTGGATTTGGATGGAGCTGTCCCGTTTGAAAGCTGTCGTCTAGTCAAATACGATGATGGTCACGACTCCTTCGAGTGTTCTTTCGAAGGATGCGAGAAGAAACGAATGGAAGACATCTTGGAGGGTGTCAAAACAAACTATAAATTCAGTCTTTTCCTTGAAATAAGGAAACCTAACGAAGAGTTCCTAGTCTATAAACCCGGTGGTAGTAGCATTAAAGTTCACGTTGTTGATATTGAAAATGGTGATATTGGCGATGCCCTTTCGGTCAGATGTCAGCTTAATGACACTGTAGCGGATCTCAAGGAACAAATTGCACAAGTATGGACACGTCTTTTTGCCATAATATATTTGTAGCGTTAATGACTGAACATTCAATTTACTCTTTAGGTCTTAGAGCTTCCTTCTTTGAATATGAGAGTTGCTTTGGAGAAAAGCCTAAATGATCTTAAGCTCCTTGTTGACAATAAGAAGCAATTAAGATGTGAAGGTTTTTATGCAAGCAATAAAGTAAGAATAATGTATTTGTATTATGTGTGTAACACATTGCTTGAAGAGCCTTTTATCTGAGATTAATATTGCATAGTTATTGAGAATATGAAATTAAATAATGATTTGCACTTTAGGTTTATGTTGAGTACAAAGATGAAGAGGACGCCAAAGTTCCTTTCAACCAGTCAAAATTCTCACGCCTAATCATTCGTCACAAGCACACTATTAGTTTAATCATATCATTGCCCAGAGTTGATCGGGGTGAGTACATTTTTTTAACAGAGAGAAATCTTCAGTGGTGTGCGAGTCCCGTTTTTTCAGTTTCGAGCCGAGTCCGAGTATCGAAACTAATTTCTTATCGAGCCGAGTCTCAAAAATACTTTCGAGTATCGAGTATTTAGATAGGTCAAATTTTGGTTTTTTCGAGTAATTATCGAGTCTCAAATATTGACTTGTCGAGTAGCAATTTTGTAAATTTCTTGAAAATAACGAAGATGTTCAATTATCTAATATCGAACTAGTTCAAAAAGATTGTTAGTGATCAATTAAACATTGAACAGGTGATTTTCATAATAAATGCTCATGAGCTAATCATCTGCTATAATTGTAAGCCTCGTATTCGAGTATTTGTCGAGTATTTAAGATGTTAAAAAGCTACGCGAATCTTTCTCGAGTATCTCAATGTGTTGTTATCGAGTATCGAGTCGAGTACTCGGCTCGATACTCGAACCGCTCGAACTTAACGAGTACTCGCACACCACTGGAAATCTTGTACAGTAATGAAATATTTAATCTACTAACTCATTTTTGCCCTTCAGAAACCCTTAACAGTTTAAATCTACCACCCAGTTACGATCGTTTAAGCAGAAGTAGCCCAACTAATGATGATAGCATGAGTGATGATTCAGGTTGTTATTTCTAACGTAATTATGCATGGCTTAACATGACTATCGGTTCTCAGTCTATTGCTGAAGATGTAGATAATAATGGAAACCCATGCAATAAAATATGAGAATCAATAGTACTTTAAATCTGAACACTAAATTAATGTGTAGAATCAATAGTACTTAAATCTGCACACTAAAATAATGTGCATAGGTTTATCTATTGACCCCCTCAAGCACCTGGATTGGTGCCTCCTGTATACTGTCAAAAATAAATAGGGGAAAGTGTCGGACTGCCATATTTTCCTGCCTTTGACTTAGCTTGACATGCATTTCGAGACGCTCAAGCGCGCGAGAAGTATTTAAAATGGTATCAGCCAATCAGATTTGTAATTGATGTCATTCTTCCCGAAAATAACGCTCGTACGCCACCAAACGGGAGAATTTGGCATAGGCGTATCTCAAGGAAGAGTCACAACTCCCGCGCTCTGTTCTATTTTCTAGTAAATAACATCAATATTTGCAAACTAAATTAATACAATCAAGTACATCATCAAATTAAATTGTGGCGATAAACTGCAGTGGCCACGGTTAGCCTCAGACAAAAGCAGCTTATGTTAAATAAAACCGCACTATTTCTTTAAGCGTAATATCACAAATAATCATAGGTACGTGGTGAATAGGCGAGGGGGATGAAACAGATTTCGCGAGTATGCATTCACCCCTCCAAATGCATGTCACAGACGAAGGAGAGAGTCCGACACTTTCCCCTATTTATTTTTGATACTATCTGTACTATACTAAATCTGAACACTAAATTAATGTGTAGAATCAATAGTACTTAAATCTGCACACTAAAATAATCTGCATAGGTTTATCTATTGAACCCCCTCAAGCACCTGGATTGGTGCCTCCTGTATATGTTATGATTTTTCTGGTGCGATTCCTTTACTTTTTAGTTACCGAATTCCCGCGTAACAACTCCACTTTTCAACTTATGGAATAGCCTTACAAAAGGTGAAAAGTAGCGCCATCTAGGTAGAAAAATAGGGGAGTCGTGTGCAATTTAAATAACACCATAGAATGGAAGTTTCAGTGTTTAACAATTCAGTTCAATGTTTTCATAGTCATTTTTAATACTATTCATTGGTGATTAACTATTAGTTTTCTTATTGGCTGATAATTTGCTTGTTTATTTTTAATGTTATTGCATTTCTTCGGTCGTTAAATGTGATCTTCACCCCTCTCAAATGCAGGTTTTCCTGACAAATGTGGGCATTCTTTCTCATCTGAACATATCAAAAGCCCAACATTGGGGGTCTTACCCAGCTCTCCATCAACAAACCTGACAGCCCCTTCATCAAACACATCCGATGATCCTCAAGACTTGGACGAGGGTCTTGGTGATTCTTCATCTTCCGTTGTTAGCTTCCAAGGCACGGGGACTGGCAGTGGTGGCCTGACAGCTATGAGCAGTGATCAGTCCGAAGATAGTAGTTTAAGTAGCTTAACTGATTCGGAGAGAACTCTCGTTGGTGACGATCTTAGCCCCAGGAACAATTCCCCCGACTTAGATGGTCCGGATGTATTAGAAAGTGAGCTTGACTCCGTTGAAGCCACGACTAAAGGTGAAAAAAGTTATTATTGGGATATGGAATCCCCGGATAAACGACCGTGTGGGGCTGATGCTCTACAGCAAAGTGAGGATACGTCTAAGGATGAAGTTGGAACTTATTTCAAAGCCTGGCCATTTACTGATACTGAAACAGGACTAAAAAGTAATTATGGAAATTTTACTCTTCCTTTTGTTTAATGTAAAATAATTATTTGCCTAACTTTAGCCTTACAGGGTTCATACAAACCTAGAAAAAATCAGGGAAATAAATAGTTGACAAAAACCTCAGGGAAAACTCAGGGGAATTTAGAATTTTTAGCAAAATTCAGGGAAATCAGGGAAATTTGCGTCAAACAGGGGCCGAGTAATTAAGCAAAATGTTCAACAAAACACACCCTCCATAGGATTAACATTACACTAAACTTTGGGGGCTCATTACTCTGGTTCTACTAGAGATCCGGGGATCTCCTTTGAGTATGTTTTAGTCCTATTTGCCCCCCATCCAACCATACTAAAAACTTAGGGCTACGACAATCAGGGGCCGAGTAATTAAGCAAAATGTTCATAAACATCCCCTCCATAGGATTAACATTACACTAAACTTTGGGGGCTCATAACTCTGGTTCTATTAGAGATACTGGGATGTCCTTCATTTGATTATGTAATAGTCTTATTTGCCCATCCTCCTTCGTTAACATTGGCTCCATATACGGGAAAAACCTGGAAAACTCAGGGAAGTATATGGAGAAAAACCTGGAAATCTCAGGGAAATTTGTTTTCCAAAAGTTGTATGAACCCTGTTCAAGATATTAGAGAAAAATTAGTAATAGACACAAACTGATCTGAGATCAGTGTCGGTACTGATCAAGCTTGCATAATTTACCATTTTTTCCCCCCAATTAATACCATGTCCTGAGAACTTAATGAGGGACTTTTGTTGCTAACAGCTAGTCGCCTATTAGTATGACATTACTGTAGCAACCCGTTTAAACTTTTTTGCAGTGGTCCGTGTGAATGTTGATAAAAGAATCACCTTCGCAGCTTTAAAGAAAGAACTAGAACCATGGGTTGGCATAAGTGAAACCAATTTTAAGGTAACATTATTTTTCCCTGCTTACGTGAGTTATAGTTTGCAGAAATTCCAATTTATGAATTGTTTTCGTACGTAGCTTTATCGTCTATACTCAAATAGTCAAGAATTTGAATGCACAAGAATGACAGATGATCTAATGACGTACAAAGATGATGCCAAGGTTAGTATCAGAATGCGAAGAAAGGGTTTTATATTTTTTAGGTGGAAATTCATAAACGTTGGACGCAACGCAATTTAGTACGTACTTTTCTTGCCTTGTTGCGTCCGACGTTTACAATTCCACCTTAAACCTATGTTTAACTTACAAACGTTTCCACCATTTTAGCTTGCAGTTAGATTAGGGCGGGCTTTGCAGAAAGGAGAGTACAGAGTTAAGATTTATCAGTTGGTGATTAATGATTCTGAGGTAAGATATCTTAATTAAAAGAATTTTAGTAAATGAAAGTTAAAAGTAACCCCTTTTTTTTCAGCCATGCAAATTCCTTATAGACTTTGTGTTTGCAAGTGGCATGACTGTTCTGCAAGCTAAAAAGAAGATCTTGCCGGAATTAAGGGAAAAATTGCAACAAGACCTTCCACTCAATAGGTAAGCTTTAAAGCATGTCTCAGCTGTGGTTTTAAAAAAATGCCACCAATAGTCGGGGGGTGGAGTTAAGCGGGCCTCTAAGCTTAGCAAAGCCTAGTTTTAGCTCCACCCTAGTTCTGATTGGTTCCTGCCTTTGGAAAATTAGAATTGGTGTATTGTGTAGAAGATTAGCCTAAATATTAGGGGCAACATAACCAGGGTTCGTACGGAATCTGGATAACCTGGAAAACCTGGATAAGTCAGGGATATGGAAAATAGGGGAATAAGTCAGGGATTTGAAACTTTTTCCTAAAAAGGCAGGGAATATGTCAGGGATTTCGTTTGGTATATTAAGCTATGCTTCGAGCAATGCTAAATATGGGCCAAGTGTGATGAAGTGGGCTTTGGTAAACACCTTAAAATAGTCGGGGATATTTCCAAAATTTGGTCAGGGATAACCTGGAAATGTCAGGGATTTTCAAAGTAAAAATTTCGTACGAACTCTGATAACTAGAAGCCACACTTTGCTTCAAAATCAAGAATGTGTTAATTTTCAAGTCGGAAAGAACGTTCTTAAAATATGGTGCTTCCTTTTATCTCTAAAGGTGTCGGTTGAGGAAGAAAAGCTGGAAAAATCCAGGAACAATATTCTTAGACCATAAGAAATTTGAGGAAGATATCCCTATTTTCCCAAATTGGGAAGTTTTCTTTGAAATCCTCCAAGGTAAGGAAGATATTTTGATGAAAAGACCCTACTCTTTCAATAGCACCCTCTATATATCTTTTACTGTGTTTTAGATGACGACAGCGTGACTAGCGACAATCAATTAGCAATTTTGACTCGCCATTGGCACCCGTCCACGTTTAAGATGGACCCTTTCAAGGAGATTATCCTTCAAGAATCCACTGTTGCTGAGCTAAAGAAAAGAGTAAGTTAGACTAGGTCTAGTCGATGTGTAGCAGGTTTTGCATACATCCATTTTTACTTTTGCGCTCGTTAGAGCTAGCGAAAGTATTGTTCCGACCCTTGCTGGCAGGCTTTTTCTATCCCCGTTTCCCCCTTTTTTCGCGTACATGGTCGGATATTTGCAAAGAACCACTCTTAGGTGGCTCTGCAACATCAATATAATTTTTTATTTGAGAAAATATTTTACGCCCTGACAATGAACCGATCCCGCGCGCTTTGGATCCCCACTTTTCTCCTCAGATTGATGACTTAGCAAGCTGAGCCACGGAGGTATGTTGACAAGCTACAGTTATTTGGCAAAGCGTATCTCGTGAACAAGTAATCGTCGCCTGGCAAAGGCCGCGATTCACTTATTTAATTAAACTGTAAACCAAATTCTTACTAGATTGGTTTTATTCATAATCGGAATGCTATTTTATAAACAATGGGAAAACCCGAAAATTATAGATTTGTTGGGGTCATCTTATAATGAATATAGTAAAACTAATTCTAGTCACTAGAGGCCGCGCAAAAGTGTAATCTGGCCGGTGCCATCTTGTTATTTATAGATCTCGGAAAGCAGTGGAATTTTGGATGAAAATATAGAAATTGCCAAAGTAATTAAGATGTTTTGTTCTTAAGTATAATAATATTAGCATCCCTTAATATTGCTACAAGGCTCCCAAATTTACTTAAATAGGGCCAGGGAACGTTTCCTTGTGAAGTTCAACTTCTAACGGTGAATGTTGACCTTGATTGGCATTCTAATCTTACATCACTTAGTATGTGGCCTCTTTACATAAGTGAAGATGGTCAAGTAGTGTATTTCAGGTAAGGAAGCTGGTTGTATTTTAGTTACTATGGGGATATAATAGATTGGCTATGCGCTACACCAAAATTATCGCTGTATTACAAAAACTCGAGGCGTTTAGTGTAAAAGCACGTGTTAAACGTAAGAAGACATTAAAATTTGGCATCACAGTGCTTTCGCTAATAGTTATACAAATAAAAACCAATGATTACACGATTTTGTTTTCTGTTAAATTAACTGCAAATTAAATAATTTCCTTCTTTTTACATTCAGAGATAAATCTGAGAAGCTTAAACAACTTTCCGAAGAAGAAAAAAGAGATATTTCTGCAACAGAAAATTCAAAGTATGCAAATTCAAATTCATAGTTTCTTGTCCTAGTAGCATTTCTATAAAGTATTGCCAAATTACTAAGTCCGTATCGTAAAAAATTTATTGCATAACAGGTTTGGCAAAGTAGCAAAAAGTACGTACTCTCCGAGAAAGGAAAAAGCCTTAAAAATATACACTGGTACCTCTCCTCCATCGTCCTCCAACATGAAAGCAGCTGAGCCATCTGCTGATAGTAGCAAATCACTAAGTAGCAATAACGATACCACCACCGCAACAGATTCAGCCACTGCAGACAAAGGTTAGTACGTGTTTAAATATAAATTATACGGTTTAAACGAGGACAGATGTTATGTGTCCCCAGAAAAATATATTCTTTAGCACAGATGATATGAATTAATGTTAGTACCGTCCTCGTCGCGCCCTTAATGCAAGAACCCGCCCACGTCGCGCCCTTAATGCAGGGACCCGCCCACGTCGCGCCCTTAATGCAGGGACCCGCCCACGTCGCGCCCTTAATGCAGGGACCCGCCCACGTCGCGCCCTTAATGCAGGGACCCGCCCACGTCGCGCCCTTAATGCAGGGACCCGCCCACGTCGCGCCCTTAATGCAGGGACCCGCCCACGTCGCGCCCTTAATGCAGGGACCCGCCCACGTCGCGCCCTTAAAGCGGGACCCGCCCACGTCGCGCCCTTAATGCAGGGACCCGCCCACGTCGCGCCCTTAATGCAGGGACCCGCCCACGTCGCGCCCTTAATGCAGGGACCCGCCCACGTCGCGCCCTTAATGCAGGGACCCGCCCACGTCGCGCCCTTAATGCAGGGACCCGCCCACGTCGCGCCCTTAATGCAGGGACCCGCCCACGTCGCGCCCTTAATGCAGGGACCCGCCCACGTCGCGCCCTTAATGCAGGGACCCGCCCACGTCGCGCCCTTAATGCAGGGACCCGCCCACGTCGCGCCCTTAATGCAGGGACCCGCCCACGTCGCGCCCTTAAAGCGGGACCCGCCCACGTCTCTCCCTTAAAGCGGGACCCGCCCACGTCGCGCCCTTAATGCAGGGACCCGCCCACGTCGCGCCCTTAATGCAGGGACCCGCCCACGTCGCGCCCTTAATGCAGGGACCCGCCCACGTCGCGCCCTTAATGCAGGGACCCGCCCACGTCGCGCCCTTAATGCAGGGACCCGCCCACGTCGCGCCCTTAATGCAGGGACCCGCCCACGTCTCTCCCTTAAAGCGGGACCCGCCCGCGTCACGCCCTTAATGCAGGAACCCGCCCACATCCTTTAACAAAGGAGTAGCGTAGCGACAAGAGCAATTTATAGTGTCCCTTCTGTTTATAACATATTTTTTCCTGTAGGTATCATGTGACCCCAAATTTCATCACAGCATTAAATTAATTTCGAGGAAAAAAAGCCAACATAAGATTTATTGAAATAAGTTATTTATTTAATTTGTACCTGTTGTTTTAATATTTAGTTTTTAATTCAGATAATTAGATTCGATTTTATAGCCAGTCCAAGTCTCCCATCCATTTTGTGAGATGCAATTGAAGGTATAATTGGTTGCGTTTAAAAAGCTACCAAAAAGTTTGTTAAAAATTTAAACAATCTAAAAATTTTTGTATGTCAAAATTTGTAATTTCACCATTACTACACTAGTAAACTTGAACTTTGTACTGAAACTTTACTATCAAACGTTAACTGCAAAAAAATACTATGATAATAATTAATGACACAATTTGATCAATAGAGTAAGGATAAGATATGTTCCTTAATGGGAGCTTGTCATGAAGTGACGTTGATGAAACGTTATAGCGACGCCAAGTGAAACTCTGTCAAAGGCTTAGTAATGCAGACAAAATTGGAAGATGGACTGCAAAATTAACCGAGTGTAGTCAATTATCGCGTCATTATCGAACTAGATCGAGCTGTAAGTCTCTAGCCATGGATTAACTAACGCTAGGGATTGTTCGTTCCCCCAAAAAGATAACGCATGCGTGTTCCAAACGCCCCCTAGCAGCAGCTACTATCCCTAACAGGAAGTTATAAGAAAATTGGACCAAATATCACGTGGTCTATGAGGTCAAAATTGAAATACTGCCTAAAATGGGCAAAAACGATTTATTTTGCCGAGAGATGGCGCTATATCTACATCCGTTTTGGTCCAATAAATTGAGGGAATGAAGAGGGGAATCAAGGAATAATTCGGAACATGTAGTTGGCGATAGCAATACATGGGAAACACGGTTAGTGAACAATCCCTAGCGTTAGTTAATCCATGCTCTAGCATTACAAAGTGAATGGAACATATCTTATGGCCAAAGGGATGGGTTTTAAGAATGACTCCTCCCCTTTTCCTTAAAATGGTGTATTTTAGAGAGCTTTCAGTTGGGATAGGACATAATTTACATGGTCACTTGAATGCAGTGGTAAAGCTGAAAGTCACCTAAATGTGCACCAGAACTGTGGTAATACTTAAAGGTGGGGTGGTGTAGCATATCTTATGGCCAAAGGGATGGGTTTTAAGAATGATTCCTCCCCTTTTCCTTAAAATGGTGGATTATAGAGAGCTTTCAGTTGGGGTAGGAGCTAAGATTCGTAATATAATTTACAAGGCCAATTGAATGCAGTGGGAAAGCTGAAAGTTACCTAAATGTGCACCATAACTGTGGTAATGGTGGGGTGGTGTAGCAGTTAGGCCTATCTCTCAGTAAGAGGGTCTCCAATTTGATCCCTGACGGTGGCATCGGGTGAAATAAACCTGAGACAAACACTTCGACGTAGAGTTTGCAAGTTATATTTCAACTTGTTAAAGTAGTGTTAATCCCCGGTGTTAACAGTTTTCTTCTTTCCATCAAAACTTTCTGAGGTTAACGGTGCTCTTGGTTAGCATAGGGGCAAGCCATCACACCTCTATGCATTTTAAAGGAACCCACCTATAAATA
The DNA here is from genome assembly GCA_019434445.1 of Phalangium opilio. Lineage (NCBI taxonomy): Eukaryota > Metazoa > Arthropoda > Arachnida > Opiliones > Phalangiidae > Phalangium > Phalangium opilio. The sequence continues at coordinate 170,276 of JAEQBA010004669.1, read as the reverse complement.
AGCCATAGACAAAGCTTAGATTATTATTAGTCTTCACAGAAGTAGGATAAGGGACTAGAAGTATCGAGGTAACCAAATTCTTCACTTGTCGAAAGTGAATGAATATTCTTGATAACACACCAACGGTTGGCCCTCTGGTAGTGGTTTCTGAATTTTCCCTCCAAAACGTGAGACGCTCGCGGCGGTAGACGGCCGAACTAGATTCAAGCACCCGCGTCCGTGTTCCGCGGCTTTAGGTTGAGGGGAAGGGGGTAGGAAATCTTTTTTGGAACTCGACCAATTTTTTTCTCTCTAGTGTAGGCGCGATGGAAGCGGCATAAAATCCCCAAATTTGTTCACTAGTGCCAGGATCTATTACCAATGCTAGAGCACTTTACTTCTAGTCCCTTATGATACTTCTGGTCTTCATTATATCTGTAACCATTGGCGTGCTATCAGAATCGGTAGAAATGTTCAAGTACTTCTGAGCTCGTCGTGAATTGAAGATTATTTTTACCGAATATGGTAATAATAATTTTTGAGAGTTAGACTGGACTGGCTGTATTTATAATTAAATTAAATTAATTAATAATTTATATATTGTACATGTTGATTTATATGTTTTTGTTTTTGTTTTATTACAGTACATTGCGTGTTTTGATATCCATGGCCTTAATATTAAAATTAAAATTAAAATTATTTTAATCTCTTTATCTAATATTTCATTGCGTTTTCAAAAATCTACTGGTATTAATCGTGATGATCTCCTTATTAGATGTAGTGACGTGCTTTGGTTAGGAACAAAAACATTTCATGAACATGTACATTAACATTAACGGAAACGTTTTTTGTGCTTATCTATATTATAACTTTCAAATCTAAATTAATTAATTAACCCTTATTTAAGACACGTTAAAATCGTTGCGCTAATTGATTTCTAAAGTATTAAGTAATCAGTTGCAATTCTTTTTTAATGCAATAGTGTGCTACCACGAAGCTAGGGGGGAAAAAACTGTGACGTCAATATTGGGTCCCGAATTTGTATTGCTTAAGCTGACGATGTCTCGCGACTGCCAATATGGTCGCCTGAAAATAAGGTAAGAGATAAGAGCATGTGACGTCACTACAAAGTTCGTGGTAACACACTATTGTTCTAAAATACGGCACATGTTTAAACTTTTTTAGTGAGCTTTCTTGTATTATTAATATTATTATTATTATTAGTGTTTTTTGGTTTTTGTAAATCCAGGGATAGATGTAATTTTAGAAGTAGGAATGGAGAAGGTTTGTTTTTACTTCAGTCCGACTCATAGACTACCCAGTATAGAGCCCCTCCCTCCAACACGTAACGAAAAGTTTAAATTATCTTATTGGCTCATTTAAACTACGTTTTGATGACGTTGCTGATGGGGACGGCGAAAAATACGTAATTCCTTTTTACCTCTGTCGCTATGACCCTTCCGCCTCTTCTTTCATACCCCCCCCCCGGCCCGGGGAAGGGGGGTCCGGGACTTTGACGCGCGCCTAAATAGCCCTGTTCTCCATTCCTACTTCTAAAATTAAATCTATCCCTGGTAAATCAAATTAAACGGTTTTTTAAATTTTTTCGAATGTTTAAATCTTATTTAAAAAATAATTATTATTATATAATAATAGATAAAATTGATCTTTTTTGTATAATTTTTGGCTTAGAGCCAAATTTATGTTATTTTGATCATGCAATTATAGAAAAAATTAATTAATTATTAATTTATTTTGTGGATTTGAAAAAAGGCAATAACCTAACAAATGTAATGATAAACTTTTTAAAAATCAAGTTGTCAGTGATGATATGATATGATAAAACGTTTTGTAGATTTTTATATGGCACCATGAAGAGGAGTTTCAAATTTTCAATTTATATTGTGAGAAAATTTAAAGCTATCATTATTAACGGTAGTGTCTCGTAATATAGTCAATGATTGATAGAAATGAAAAAAAAAAAAAAAATGTTTGTAAGCTGAAATCTTTTGTACATTACTTTTTGTATCCTTTGCCATTTGCACAAGGATATCCAAAATTTAATTTACTTTTTATTGCTTATAATCATGACTTTGATATATTAGTTGTGAAACTTGTGAATAAAAAATGCTTACAAGTCACAAATGTGTTGTTCAATATTAAAGAGCAAGTATTGTGTTTGCAGGAAGGATAAGTAGTGTTCTGTTATGGATTTTCAGCATAAAAAAGTATAGGGACTTGGCAATTCGGGCTTAACTCCGCCCCCAGCGCCATTATGGTATGTGTTTTTTAACAGGATGAAAGCTATGCAAGCCCCTCCTCCTCAAGGTTCGTAAAGAAAAGCGCTATAACGCCTCCTCGTATGTTTTTTTAGCACTAGTGGAAGGTAGCATGACGTAGTACTGGCAAGTCCCCATATCGACGAGTCTAAGAGGGAAAGGCGCGGGGAAAAACTCTGCCTTCCATGATCCATCTCGCTTTTAGCGCCTGCGCTGTAGGCGTTTTGGATCTGAGAGTGCGCAAACACGGCACTGGAGCAACCCCTTTGTATCTCGCGATACTAAGGGTTGCCTACCCCCCTGTATTGGGTTTTTTATACAGCTTTTTCAATATCAAGATGATGAGCAATGTTTTTGTATTATTTAAAGGGTTTCATAAGTCGCTTGCGTCGTTGAGCGCGAGATCGAGTGGGCTATGCTGGAGTTAAATGGTTTTACCCGCCCGTAGTGAATCTATCTTCATTGCTGCAGCACTGACGGATATTCTGAGAACTAAAACATAGGTTAGCCAGCGGGGTAGGAGCGAGAATATACTTAATAATTTTGTTTCCCTTTTCTTGGAGGGGTTTAACTTTTATACAATCGAAAAGCCCGCCAAAAATGGTGCCTTAGCCTCTCCGTATTGGCGCTGCTATAGATCTTACGCAGACCTTTGTGGCTTGTGCCAATGTCATGCCATTGCTCACGCCTTATCTGTCTTATTCCAGGTTACAGCCGTTTCATTTTCTCTCTAGTTCACGCCGCTTGGAGACGGAACGGTAACGTTGGTTGTTGGTGTTACCGTACATTGAAAAATGACGTGAGTAATCTTTAATAATCTTCAAAAACTAATCTTTAATTAACGTGAAATTTGTTTATTATATTATTTTGATGTATTATATGGATAAATAGTGAATTATTTTTGATACTTAGGCCAATTAGATCGATCTACGTTACACGTGTAATGTCGCATTGGGCCTTGGTCCATACGAGGCCTACGTGTTATTCGTATTTAGCCATATTTTACATTTATATGAGTATTTTATTGGATTTTATATCGAAATTTTATATTAAATACACAAACCATTACACTTAAAACATTTTTATACATTAAAAGAGTTCATCAATGATGAAAATTGCGCTGCATGTATTACATGATTGCCTGTGATTTTTCTCGAAGTCCTACTGAGATGACTCTAAATATTGTTTAATTATTAGGCACACTTAGTGACATTAGATGCAATTTATTTCAGCGATATTTATATTTTGGTTCATTATTTTAGGAGTTCGAAAATCAATAAGGAGACCCTCTTTGAGGTTGTTAATGCAGTTTTGGAGAACTCTCAGAAAAAGCAACGCAAATTTCTTGAAACTGTAGAGTTGCAAATTTCTCTTAAGAACTACGATCCCCAGAAGGACAAGCGTTTCTCTGGAACCGTCAAGTATGGCACTTTAAATACTTGGATCTCATTTTAACCTGAATTTGCAATTTAAAGCTGTATGAAAGATTTAATGGCACGTAATCATGCTTTAAACTGTAAAGACAGGGAGCCAAAGTTATTCGTTAACTTGGCGGACCTGCACCCAAGGTCTTAAAAACTATGGGGAGGTAGTAATCTGATTGCTACCGTTATTTCAAAAGTGTCATGTAGCTGTGGTGTAAGTTCAAAGAGTGTTAATATCTGTTTAAAGTTGTGAAAAAGTTCAGCACCTAATTTAGCGAACCTACCTCATCCCAATAGGGTAATGGCAGCCCTCTGCCTTCGACTGTATTAAGCTCTATAGGGAAATAACATGGGGTGCCATTACAGGGTTCGTACACGACCTGGAAAAGTCAGGGAAATTGAAAATGGGCCTAAAAAGTCAGGGAAATTTAAAATGGACCTAAAAAGTCAGGGAAAAATATATTGGAGGGAAATTTAAAGTATAATGGTGATCAGAAAAATTTTTGTCTGAGATTTGAGCAAAGCCCAAATTCGCGGAGCTCGCTTCGCTCGCTCAGGTTATTTATGATTTACTTTAAATTAAATTTAAACGAATTAATTGGCTAATTTTTATAAAAATAACTCGTGCAAAAATTATTTGAGTGAATATAGATTGGTTTTCATATACGTTCGCCATGTACGTTATTGCAAATGGTCAGGGAAATTTGTGGAATTTAGTCAGGGAAGACCTGGAAAAGTCAGGGAATTTCATTCCAAAAATTTTGTATGAACCCTGCAATAGTCTATTAAACCCAACCTTAAAAGGGTTTATTTACATTAATTTTCTTGTATTTTACTAAAAAAAAATTAAGCTTAGCGATATATCAAAAGAAAATCTAAAATTATCATTTCTAAACCTCGAAGTATGTTCTCTGATGATAGTTATTAAGTTCTGAATACATATTGTAGACTGAACTGAGACCTGAGAACTTTTTAAGAAGTTTTATTTAAGTCTGTACGATTTATTTTGACTCAATTTAATGAATTTAATCACGCTTTAATTAGGCTAAAGAACATCCCCCGACCTAAGTTCAAGGTCTGCGTTTTGGGTGATCAACAGCATTGTGACGAAGCTAAGGCCAATAATGTTGAATGCATGGATTCAGAAGCGTTGAAAAAGTTAAACAAGAACAAGAAACTTGTCAAAAAGCTCGGTAAGATTATTTAGTTAAATTTGAAAGTACATTTTTGTAGTTAATTAATAGTTAAATGTTCAATTTTGTTTTGATAGCCAAGAAGTACGATGCCTTCCTTGCTTCAGAATCACTTATCAAGCAGATTCCACGTTTGTTGGGACCAGGATTAAACAAAGCTGGAAAGTTTCCATCTCTCTTGACTCATAATGAGTCCATGATGGCTAAGATAGATGAAGTAAAAGCTACCATCAAATTTCAAATGAAGAAGGTAAGAAATATTGGTCAAGAAAAAAGTTACATTACAAGTAACATTCGGAATTAGTATTAGTTGATTTACATGACAACTCGTGTGTTGAATTTTTTAGGCTTGGTTATTCTTCCACTGATTTAAACTTAATATTAATTATTTATTTAAGGTTTTGTGTCTGGCTGTTGCTGTTGGACACGTTAAGATGACTCCGGATGAACTTGCCCTTAATATCAACTTGTCCATCAACTTTTTGGTGTCTTTGTTGAAAAAGAATTGGCAAAATATTCGATCATTGAATGTTAAGAGTACTATGGGTCCACCCCAAAGATTGTACTAAATAATGAGAAAATGCAAATATTAAATCATTAAAGTGGAAATTTTGAGTTCATTTTTTTAATAATATATCCGTAAGCCTAGGAACTTTTTAAAAAAAAAATCTAGGGAAAACAAGTTGCACAGCAGGGTTGGAAATAAGACCGGTTTACAAGTCCAAAACTAGTTTATTAATTGCTCGGACCAGTTTATTTATTCCAAAACTTAGGGTTACTGGTCACAAGGACCACTTAATTATTGTTTTTGGAAAAAATAGACTGTGGGACCAGTTTATTAATTCTGGGTTCCTTATAAGAATTTTTCTAGCTGACACATTTTCTACCAATTCTACTCCTATGTAGTTAGTACAGGGATAAGGGAGTCAGATGGATTGGAAATGATGATGGGCGACCTGCGGCACCATATCTCTCCCAGTGTACCTCGCGCACTCCCCTACCCTTCCGTAGGCGATTGCTAAGTGCTGCCGCGTAGCGCCATTTTATTTGTATGACAGCTAGTTTCTATTTTTAAGATAGAGGGAGCGCCCTTTACAATTTCATCCAGTACGAGTGACGTACGACCGCTGAGGATACTGGGAGGACTACGGTGCCGTAGGTGGGGGTACAAAGGCAACGCTTAAGGTATGGGGGTTTCCACTCCATTACTCTCTCCTTCAAGGTTAGTACTCCTTGGCTACAACTTCCCTACTAAAGCATAGTTCACTCGATCACGCGCAACACGACGCAACCTGATCGCGCTATAGAAGCCCCTTCAAAGAATTCGGGATTTACATGATTAAGCGCAACTTTTGAAGATTATTCAAAGGAACCCAAAATTAACATTAATTCTATGGGAGGAGGTAGCTCTTTGGCCAGATCCTTTTGTCCAATACATCCGAATAACCTGAAATTTTAATGAGACGTGTGTTTTGGCGTGTTTTATTATACTTAAAAGGGTCCAAGCTTCTAGAGTGGATAGTTTTTCTTATAAAAATTATTTTCCAAAGTCAAAATGATGGCTTCAGTGCTAAGACAATATATCTTCGGATGGTCGGATCTACTGGTCCCAATGTCCGAAAATTTTAATGAGAGGTGTGTTACAATCTATTCTATACATAGTTTACAGGCGTGGAGGATTCATACCATTTGCACAAGGAGACCTGGCAACTTAGAGTGTAAAATAGCAGACGATTTTACACTCTAAGTCGCTAGATCTCCTGGTGTTAATGGTAGGAATCCTCTACGCCTGTAAACTATGTATTATACTAAAAAGGATTCAAGGTTTTAGAATGAATGAATTTTTAATAAAAATTAATTTCCAATGTCAAAATTGTAAATTCAGTATTTAATCCACAATATCGTTGGATTAAATGGTCTAAATGTCCTGAAATTTGAATGAGAGGTGTGCCACAATATATTCTATTCTATTAAAAAGATTCAAGCGTTTAGACATGGATGAAGGATGAGCGTGAAAAACACTCGACGCTCAACAGGATGTGCAACTCCCTATCAGTCTTGTTCTTAGCAATTTTGGGATTGTACTTTTCTCAACTCCAAAACGTACTTTTCCAGAAATTAGGGGGGGAAAACGTACTTTTGACTTTCACCCCTTCCAAAACGCTTAGCGCGCCATCTAAGATGCAAAATGTCTTAAATTTAATTATAAGATTATTTTTTATATAAATTTATGGAATACTATTTATTTTATTATAATTGTTTTATATAATATTATTTAATATAAATTATTTACCACTTAGTATAATAATCAACCTTTTTAAATACTGAGAGACTAATTTCCTCGTCGTTGCTCAAAAAAGTGTAAAATCGTCCCCCAAAAAAATTAAAAAATACTTCCCATTCTAGAAATTCCAAAAAGTACTAAATAACCTACCAAAAATACAAAATGTATTTTTCGTACTCGAAATTTGAAAATGTACTAAAAAAGTACATTTGTACTACCAAGAACAACACTGCTCCCTATACTAAAAAGTTGACAAGTCGATACTAGCGCCGCCTGGATATCAGCGCTGGAAACCCTCGTGGGAAAAATAAAAAATACTGGAGGTGAGAAAAAACACGCGCTACCGTCAGGGCTGGAAATAAGGTGGATTTTGTTAGTGGTCCTCGGGACCAGTGACCCCTCATGTTGGAATTATTAAACTGGTCCTTGGGACCAGTGACCCTTGCATTAATTATTTTTTACTGGTCCCATTATAAAATTTCTAAATTGGTGAGAATAAGAAGCGCGTAAAGACACAAAAGTAAAGAAACTAAAAGTTCTAACTGATTTTGAATTTTTCACTGTAGGAAAAAGTAGCGAATCAAAATCAAAAAGAGTTAACTTTTATTTCTTATTACAATTTTGCGACTAGCTGCCACCTAAGACCATTAAACACCGTGTTTAATGGTCTTAGTTGCCACTAAATTTCAATCAACATGTCTAATGATATTTGAAGTTCATCATCCTTTTTTGAACTATTCTAGGAGAGCGATAGCTCTCTTAGATAAGACTTCATACCGACTTTAATGTATAAAGATGGTTTTTTGATTGGTTATCCTTATTGGGTTTTACATAATTTCGGTGGCTACATCAGTAAGCTAGAGTACGAGAGCTTCCTTAGGAATCAAAATCCTGTAATGTGACTAGTACCATACACTACTGCCCAACTTCATCCTCCTTGTCCAAAACATGCCTTTTAAAAAGTATTAGATTATACAGCCAGATTGTCTAGCCCATAATTAATTAGTTTTACTTCAAGAAACCAAGGAACGCTTTTGCTGTAACGTTTGAAGCTAGCGCACATATCAGAAGTATATAATACTTCTCTTCGAGAGAAGTGTACCACAAAGCGGGGTAAATGCAACGTCACTCTTCCCAACATCGGAACATTTAGAGCAAGGTTACTAAAACCAATGCCGACTCAATTTATAAATTGAGTCGGCATTGCTAAAACGAATCACATACGCGATAAATAGTTCCCTCATCATTACTCTATTAGCGTTGAAATATTTGGCAAGACGCGCTTGTGCATTTTTGTCCCACGTCAAGACGAGGTTCGTGGGATGATTGCTGGGGATTTAGTGCCAAACAATTATAGAATTCACCTTACGGTGCGATGCCCATTTGTAGTTTGATGAGCGGGAAAGCAAACTAAAAGGGTGAGTCTGGGAAGAATGACGTTACATAACTAAAGCATTAAGAGGAGACAGAGTGTCATCCTTCTGGTATTATTGACCATTGTCATTACTGGAGGGAAGACTCGCATCTCTTGGGAATTGCGATTGCACCATTTTAGGTGGAATTTCTGATAGCGTTTTGACGTGTATTCCAACCAGATTATTCTCACAGGACACCCTATTTAAGGGGCGGCTAAACCTATAGTATCTTCTTTCTTCATACTATTTTAATTTTACTAATTTTCTAATTAAGAACAGGAATAATTAGGCCAAAAACAAACAAAGATTTTGGAATATATTACACATTTCATTTCAGAACTTTTGATCAACGTAAAACTGGGTCCCCTGTAAAATGAATTAACTTTCATAGGAATTAGTTTAATTATTATGATTTCAGGTTTCGACCTATTGGACAAACATGTTTATAGGGTAGTTTTTCCAGCTGTAGGAATCCATAAACTCCGGTACCACTTTTTAAAAGTGGAGAATAGTGTTTTGGGCTGTTTAGAAAACATTATTAAATTATAATTAAGTGAATTATTAGTTATATTCGAAAATAGAAACGATAAAATTGAAACGCACGCTCCCGCCATATTTTGAAGTTTGCCTAACTTCAGCAGCGCCATCTAGCGGTACGTGTTTGCAGTAAATAAGCCTATTTATTCATTTGGGACGTTTGCGGTGCAAACTTGCGGCAGCGTTTTTCCGCGCGATCTTTACTGGTAAAGATTTTGATTTTATTTATATTTTAAGGGTTACTTTGCATTAAATACCAATTTTTTATCGCAACCGATCGGAAATTAAGCGTCGCAAGTGGAAAATCTATGCTTAACCGTGCCAAATGCGTTTGTTAATTACGACCAAGGCTTAGTGGCCCACGTTGCCGTTGGCAGTGCAGCGTGCAAGTGTTACTACGACCAAGGCTTAGTATCCTATGTCTTTTGGGAAGTTGGCTTGAAGCTGTTGCCCATTTCAATGGTGGCTCCAGGTAAATATTTTATTTATATATTAAGGGTTAATTTAGATTAAATACCAAAGCTTTATCGCAACCGAATGGAAATTAAGCGTTACCCCCACTCCGCTATCGATATTAAGTATCTAGACAATATCCAGGGTTGTCTCTCCGACACCAAATCCCAACTAGACTCCGACACCTACCAAGGGAAGTACAACTTTCTATTCTTGGTTGGTCTTCCCTAACAACGCGTCGCAAACATTTTGACCTTTTAAGCTTGTTCAAAATCTTAAACTCCCCTAATCAAACTTATTTTTCTGATGCCCCTTCTATCGCTCCCACAAGGAGTCATGGTAGAAAATTATTCCACCCATATGCCCGTAAAAACCAGCTTAAGCACTCCTTAATCTTATTAATTGCGCATTGCATTTATTCCTGGTTTTACTATTCAATCTTTTTAGTCGGTTTAAAAGTAATTCAAAGTGATTATTTAATTGATATTTCAAGATTGACTCTAAACCGTATTAATATAAGGCTTGTAGGGGGCGCATTGAGTTCCCCATCCAACCATACTAAAATCTGGGTGTAACTCGTATGAGCAGTTCCCGGTAGAGCTGTTCTCGAAATAGCAACCGCGATTCCAAAAAAACAGCGGTGTTTTTCAAAACTACTGTTTTAGAAATAGTGGTGTTTGTGTTGAAATTTGGGCATTTCTTAACAATACTGTTGTATTCGTTGGTTTCAAAAACTACCTTTCTCTGTGATCATTTAATCAGTAATGTGACCCACTAACCGATCGTGTTTATGAATTTTTTTTAAAGTACACTTAAATATTGTACTATTCTTCAGGCTGTGTCAGTTTATAATTCTCATACCAGGATAGAAAAATAATTCGAGAAAGGTTCTTTTATTTCAGAAGTAGATAATTGTAACCAGTGATTTTTGGGAAAAGACATATTTTAATTCGAGAAAGGTTATTTTATTTCTGAAGTTGATATTGTAAACAGTAATTTTTGGGAAAAGGCATATTATAATTCGAGAAAGGTTATTTTATTTTGGAAGTAGATAATTGTAAACAGTAATTTTTGGGAAAAGGCATATTTTAATTCGAGAAAGGTTATTTTATTTTGGAAGTAGATAATTGTAAACAGTAATTTTTGGGAAAAGGCATATTATAATTCGAGAAAGATTATTTTATTTCTGAAGTAGATATTGTAAACAGTAATTTTTGGGAAAAGGCATATTATAATTCGAAAAAGGTTATTTTATTTCGGAAGTAGATAATTGTAAACAGTAATTTTTGGGAAAAGGCATATTATAATTCGAGAAAGGTTATTTTATTTCTGAAGTAGATATTGTAAACAGTAATTTTTGGGAAAAGGCATATTATAATTCGAGAAAGGTTATTTTATTTCGGAAGTAGATAATTGTAAACAGTAATTTTTGGGAAAAGGCATATTATAATTCGAGAAAAGTTATTTTATTTCGGAAGTAGATAATTGTAAACAGTAATTTTTTTTGGAAAAGGCGTAACATTGTTACACTATTTCCAAAATATTACTAATGGAACAAAACCTAACCTGACCTGACCTAATACTATTTAGTTGAAATAATCAACTTTAACCCAACCAAATTATCCATAGTCCTTTTTGAGTTCATATAACCCAGCTGGGCCAGCTTACACCATAATAAACAACTATCGTTTTTCGCATATCTGTTTTTCCGCTCTTTAGAGAACTGCCTTTACGGTACGCCGCGTTTACGAGAACCGCTGTATCGGTAATTGCCGTAACGGGTAAACTGCCATTTCGAGAACCGCTATTTAGGGAACTGCTGTTATGAAATCCGCTCATACGGGGAACTGCTCATGTGAGGGCTTCCCCTAAAATCTTGGGGGTCGAGTAAATAGGGGCCAATTAATTGAGGAAAGTGTTCGCTAACATACCCCCTCCATAGGAATAGCGTTGCACCCAACTTTGAAGGCTCATAACTCTGGTTCTACTAGAGATTCCCTTTGAGTATGTTATAGTCCTATATGCCCCCTCCCCATCCAGCCATACTTAGGACTTGGGATTAAAACAAACAGGGGCCGAGTAAGTAAGTAAAACGTTCACAAACATACCCCTTCCATAGGAATAGCATTACACCCAACTTTGGAGGCTCATCCCTTACAAAAATGTTCTTAAGAATTCCAAAGACCATTCTTTGGAACCCTATGGAGCCCTTGGGATCATTTTCTAAAGGAACAATTCCCAAAGACTTTCTTTGGAATTCCTAAAGGAGTCTTGAGACAAATGTCCAAAGAATGTCTTGAGATTATTTTCCAAAGAAATTCTTTAGGAATTCTAGAGATAAATTTCCAAAGAAGGTATAAGGTTTATTTTCCAAAGAAACTATTTAGGAATTCTAAAGATTAATTTCCAAAGAAGGTATAACGAATATTTTCCAAAGAAATTCTTTAGGAATTCTAGAGATAAATTTCCAAAGAAGGTATAACGAATATTTTCCAAAGAAATTTTTTAGGAATTCAAGAGATAAATTTCCAAAGAACGTATAAGGTTTATTTTCCAAAGAAACTCTTTAGGAATTCTAGAGATAAATTTCCAAAGAACGTATAAGGTTTATTTTCCAAAGAAACTCTTTAGGAATTATAGAGACTAATTTCCAAAGAAGGTATAACGAATATTTTCCAAAGAAATTCTTTGGGAATTCTAGAGGTAAATTTCCAAAGAAGGTCTTAGGTTTGTTTTCCAAAGAAATTCTTTAGAAACTCTTGAGATAAATTTCCAAAAAACATCTAGGGAATATTTGCCAACGAAATTCTTCAGGAATTCTTGAGATCAATTTCCAAAGAAAGTCTATGGATTATTTTTCAACGAAATTCTTAAGGAATTCTAGAGATAAATTTCCAAAGAAAGTCTAGGGTTAATTTACCAAAGAAATTCGATAGGAATTATTGAGATAAATGTCCAAAGAACGTCTATGGAATATTTTCTAACGAAATTCTTAAGGAAATCTTCAGATAAATTTCCAAAGAAGGTCTGGGGTTTATTTTCCAATGAAATTCGTTAAGAATTCTAGAGATGAGTTTCAAAGGGCCAGATATATTTGCAATTATGCATTACATATAGTTATCTCAAAATATTTTTACCAAAATTGTTTAGCTGGAGTTTTCCTACATAGACATTGACTTGATGGGTAAAAAATTAAAAACGTTTCACGAAGGCTTGTCCCGTAGCTAAGGCTCAGCTGTTATGGTTTATCATATTTACCTTATTTTTGTTTTTTCCCCTTAAATAATCCGTGAGGTGTTTATGCAAGGGATAAATTAAATTAAAAGTAAAATACGCGTAATTAAAATCGTGATGTTTAGATTTACAGGGAGTATAAGCTGGCAGTCGAAACTTTCGCTTTTGAAAAGTAAAACTAACCTAAAATTAATTCTTTTGTGACATGTTTTATCTTTATTTCGAGCGTAATTAGAGTCCCAAATAAATATTTTTTTTTTAAATATTGTAGATAAAATTAGGTTAAACGCGTTTCTGGTACTCAAAAAACTCTCAGTGAAAATACATTATTAAACTTAACAACAACGTCTGTATCTACTGCTTGGCCATTGAAGCCTCCAAAACCCACTTAGTACCCCATACATTTACACAAGGTTAAAACATTCTGCCGTTTTCAGATGTATTAAGTCGATTAAATGTCTGACTTTATAAGCAGTATCGCACTGCATGCGATAACTTCCCGCGATATAAGGGGTGTTGTACAGCATATAAGAACTGCACTCCCTGCATTGTGATATGGTTTTGCATGTGAGAACTATCCTCGTTTCTAGAAGGCTAAAATAATTTGCCCCATAATCTTCCCTATACTTCACGAGAAAAATTCCAACGATATTTCCCAAGAAAATTATTGACATATTTCCGAATAAAATTCCAAAGATATTTCCCAAAAAAAATCCAAAGATATTTCCCAAGAAAATTCCAAAGATATTTCCCAAAAAAAAATCCAAAGATATTTCCCAAGAAAATTCCAAAGATATTTCCCAAGAAAATTCCAAAGTTATTTCCCAAGAAAATTCCAAAGTTATTTCCCAAGAAAATTCCAAATTTATTTCCCAAGAATATTCCAAATTTATTTCCCATGAATATTCCAAAGCTATTTCCCAAGAAAATTCCAAAGATATTTCCAAAGCATTTTCCAAAGAAAAAGAGGCCAATATTCCCCAATTTCCCAAAGAACCCCTTAAGGATTTCTAATGAAATTTTCCAAGGAATTTTCTAAAGAGTTCTAAAGAAGATTTTTGTAAGGGATAGCTCTGGTTCTACTAGAGATGTGAAGATGCCCTTTGAGTATGTTTCAGTCAGGTCCGGATTAGGGAGGGGGGGTGAGGGGGTACTGGCCCACGGGAGCAATGCTTGTTGGGGGCACATTGATTCAAACTATTCCCCCCTTAGCAACATTCAGAGCTGTGCTAATTAGCTGACTACTAATTGAATTAGAATTAGCAATTAGGAAAATATTTATGAACTAATTAATTAGCCAATTAGCAATTAGGTAAATATTTATGAACTAATTAATTAGCCAATTAGCAATTAGGTAAATATTTATGAACTAATTAATTAGCCAATTAGCAATTAGACATAGAAACTAGAATTAGAAATTAGCCATTTATTTATCAAACTAATTAATTAGAATTACTAATTTCTAATTAATTACTTGTCTAATTAAGGAAAAAAAGAGAAACCATAAGTAAACATAAAAGTTTAAAAGTGCCCATGGATTTAGCACTTTGGTAATGCAAAGTTTAATGTTTTAATGCCATTGAAAAACGGTTACGGAAGCCGTGAATTATTCACTAAAAATGAGACAAGCCTCGAGCCTTCTGTCAAGTTAAAATTTGTCTCATTTCTTCATTTTCTTGCCACAGTTCCTATAATGGACTCTGAGTAGTAAATCCTTGGGCACTGCTATAAATTCGAGTAGGAAAAACAGTCGAAATTTCGAAATGGGACAGTTATGATTTACGAAATTTTCTACTAGTACTATTATTCTCTCATGTTTTGAGGAGCTGAAATATTTAGAGTAGCACTAAGGTTTCCTCATCGATATAATGAGGCCGTTTTCATATTCAAATCAATCGAGAGTTAATTCCTCGATTTTTAGTTTTTACTAAATTAAAAGATTAATTGAAAATCCAATTGGCTAATTAGTTAATCCTAAATCTAATTACATTTTAATTAGATAATTACCTTTCCTATTCATACTAATTAATTAGAATTACTTCTCAATTAGCACTAAGGTAATTAAAATTCAATTACCATTTTCAATTAGTAAATGTTGCTAATTAATTAGAAATTCAATTAGCTAACTAATTAATTAGCACAGCTCTGGCAACGTTTGCCGTTCCTTTTTTTTCGACTTAAGGGGGCGCGCATTATCTCGGCCCCCGGGTTCAAAATTGCTTAATCCGGCCCTGAAAATACTTGTGCCATTTAAGTTGATAATAATTTTAATCTGTATTTGATTGTTTGAATTTTAATTTTTATAGCTACCATCTGTTTCCAAAGGAGAAATTTATGTTGGATTCTAGAATCAATAACTATTTTTTTGGCAAAAGGCACCCAATATTAATCAGATCAATAAACCCATTACAATCCCTTTCTTAATTGAGGTCTACACTTTGATTTTATCCGTTGAAAGGGAATCTCATTACCAAAACTATTTAGACAGCCAATTATTAGGGTATTTAGTTTATTATTTATTATTCTATTTATTGTTAGAAGGGAAGCGCTTTGTGTCCTTTAATTTTTAGGGATTTTTCTTTTCGCCAGGACATAAATAAAATCTTACTTATGGAATAGGTGAACACTGGTCCTAGCCCTCCCTTTTAAGAATAATGAACGCGTAATCAGGATTTCAAGGGTGAGATTCCCTTTGCGGTATTAAGGTATCTAGTTTATGGTTTTAATTATAAAT
Source organism: Phalangium opilio (assembly GCA_019434445.1). Lineage (NCBI taxonomy): Eukaryota > Metazoa > Arthropoda > Arachnida > Opiliones > Phalangiidae > Phalangium > Phalangium opilio. Next base: position 154,744 of record JAEQBA010004669.1, on the reverse strand, counting down.
ATTTTTAGGGGGAAAGCGTTTGGCAACTCCTTGAGGGAGTTTTGTAGGATTTAAATAAATTTGATTTTTGTTTAAGGTAGAAGGTTGCTTATACGCTTTGTCCTTTAAAAGTAAACACGATTTTAAGCGGGGTTTAAGGCGAGGCTTAGCTTTTTACGGTATTCTTTCCCTATTACTGTTACGAGTGTGCCTTTTATGCCAAAAAAATAGTCATTTGTCTTATGCCTGAACATTTTGCGTTATGTCTAGCGAAAATACTCGAGTGGACTTTCGTATTAAGGTAATTAATTTCAAGTTATTCGTGTGCCTTTTTCCAAATAATAATTCGAATTTTTCTTGCACAGGAAGAAGTGGACTTTCATTGGAAATCCCATGCTAAGGACGAAGTCTCCTGGTTTTGGGGGCTCCACAGCGGGCTTTAGTTTAAATTTAATAAGTCCCGAGTTGAATAGGGACTTGTTAAATTAAAATGGGGCCGCAAGCCTGATGTTAGGCTTGGTAACTTGGGTTCATTAAAAAGTTTCGTTATTAGACTAGGGCCAAAAAAAAACAATCGATTTACTTATGGCCTTTTTTTGCTACTTTTTTATTATTTTTAAAAAAATTAATTTTTTTATGTATTTTTTATAAATTTTTAATTTCTTTTTTTTAAAAAAAAGTTTTTTTAATGTGGTTTTTTTCTCTATTTTATTTAAAAATAAGCCTAAAAGGGGTCAAAAAAACTCCCCAAGTCCAGACATTAAAAAATTGAAGCCAAGTCTAGTATCGTAAAAATTCAAAGTAAAGAAAGAACGAGGTTTAAGGCAAAATTTATTCAATAAGAAACAAAAAAACCAAGTGTTTACAAAAATTTCGAACAAAAAAATTATTAAAGAGTTTTGTAAGTTAAAGTTTGAACGCAAAAAAAATAATAAGTGGTTACATATAAAATTTTCAAGTAAAAAAGATGTATTTTGTGTCTTCTAGCTTCGATGATTTTCTCCGTATCGAGTCAATGTTGAGAGAGATCACAAGTCCATAAGAAGACATCGTGTAATGGAATCCAACAAAGCTTGTCATCAGCAATGATACATAGCAAGTCCAGAACAGCGGAAGTCATTGTGCAACGTCAATCCAACAAAGCTTGTCATCAGCAATGATACATGGCAAGTCCAGAACAGCGGAAGTCATTGTGCAACGTCAATCCAACATAGGGATGTCATCAGGAATGATAAGTCATTGGGAAAGATAGTTCTCATAATGACCAGCGATGGAAAAATCCAAGAATATCAGCTGCCTCTATAAATGAAAACGTATTAATAACACATCTTAAACTATTGCCTACTTTTGGGCGGTCCTTATTTAAAAAACTAGCTACTAAATATAGAGAGAAAGACCAATTACCACTGACTAATTGCCACCCCAAATTAAAGAAAGGCTTGATTACCGTGATTCCACCCTTAAATAAATAATTATATCCCATAATCGGGAATAACATAATTTTGGGAAAACTAGTCATTCAATTTTAAATTAAATTATGTTACTTAATAACGAAAATAATTTAAAATATCCCCCAAATCAATTTTAGAAAAACCGGCCATTAGTTGAATTAAATTGCGTGTCCTTTTAATAGCTTAAAAATTTAAGTTATTCCCTAAATTAATTTAATTAAAATCTGCCATTTATTTATTTAAAACTATTGCCACAGGTAGAACCCATAAATAAAAACTCGAGTCAAAATGGGACAAGGCTTAACTTAGGCTTAGGGCAACTGTCCACGTGTCTTAAAATTCTCTCTGCGAACTTGATTTTCGAAAATCTATAGCTTTATCTTTAAATTAATTAACACTAGCCCCTAAACTAATTTTAGGAAAACCCGCTATTTATTTATTTTAAAACTATTCCCACAGACAGACCCCGTATATAACTAGGGTTTAAATGGGACGAGGCTTAGGGCAACTGACCTCCTGTTCTAAAATTCTCTCGGCGGGACTTGATCTCCGAAAATCTGTCGCTTTATACCTAAATTAATTACGTACCCCGTTTAATATCTAATAATAATAATACGCCCTAAACTAATTATTAAGGGATTCTCTCTTGCCCAACATCTCGTTGTAAAATTTTATTTGTGGTACTTGATTTTCAATAAATGAATAAAATTCACTAACATTTAACCTAATTAATTTAAATGCTTGAAATAAAATAGAATAAATAATTTAAGGGGGGCTAGATGAGTTTGGATTATTGTAAAGTTAGGCTTACGGACTGTTAAAGCACCACGAGGCCAAGCAATGGCCGTCAAGAGCTTCGAATTCAGCTTGCATCCTCGGGAAAAACGATCAGAGAAATGGCGGAACGATCAAGAATCGACTAAGAAAGCCGGGATCACGATCGGCTGAGCGCGAAAGATTTTTCCAAGCGACCTCGACTGCTTCCAGGCAACGAATGAACCAGCTGAGCGGGAAAGGTTTTTCCAAGCGACCTCGACGGCGTCCAAACATCGAAATGAGCCGGCTGACTCGTAACGATCAACCAAGCAAATTTCCAACGTCGGGGGGGGGGGGCGCTAAAAGCTCCTATGCGCGGACTCGAGTGCGCCATATCCAAGCACGAAATTCATATAGCTGAACACCGCTAGGCCTAAATGAATGAACGCTAGGCTTAAATGAATGGACAATCATTACCTATTAACATTAACATCTGTCGTGACGTCACAAGTCAATTACCTCGGTGACCTCAGAGGCCACGTGATCTGAAGTCATCGATCACGTGATCTGACGTCATAGGTCACGTGATTTGACGTCATAGGCCACGTGATCTGACGTCAAATGACGTTAGTCGACGTGACCTATGACGTCAGCAGATACCCCCTGCTGTTACCCCCTGCTGTTTCCATACAGTTACCCCCTGCTGTGACCCCCTTGCTGTTCTCATACTGATACCCCCTGCCATTACCCCCTGCTGTTACACCCTGCCGTGACCCCCTCCGTTACCCCCTGCTGTTTCCATACTATTACCCCTGCTGTTTATATGCTGTTACCCCCTGCTGTTTCCATGCTATTACCCCCTGCTGTTTCCATACTATTACCCCCTGCTGTGACCACCTGCTGTTTCTATACTATTACCCCCTGCCGTTACCCCCTGGTGATAACCCCTGCTGTAACCCCCTGCTGTTTCCATACTGTTACCCCTGCTGTGACGGCAGGTGGTAACAGTATCGAAACAGCAGGGGGTCAAAACAGGGGGTAACAGTAAAGAAATAGCAGGGGTCCCAGCAGGGGGTAACAGTATGGAAACAGCAGGGGGTCCCAGCAGGGGGAAATAGTATGGAAACGGCAGGGGGTAACAGTATGGAAACAGCAGGGGGTCAAAGCAGGGGGTAACATCAGGGGGTATCAGCAGGGGGTCCCAGCGGGGTGTAACAGCAGGGGGTAACAGTAGGGAAACAGCAGGGGGTCCCAGCAGGGGGTAACAGTATGGAAACAGCAGGGGGTCCCAGCAGGGGGTAATAGTATGGAAACAGCAGGGGGTCACAGCAGGAGGTAATAGTATGGATACAGCAGGGGGTAACAGTATATAAACAGCAGGGGGTAATAGTATGGAAACAGCAGGGGATCACAGCAGGGGGTATCAGCAGGGGGTAACGGCAGGGAGTATCAGCAAGGGGTAATGGCAGGGGGTATCAGTAAGGGAACAGCAGGGGGTAATAGTATGGAAACAGCAGGGGGTAATAGTATGGAAACAGTAGGGGGTCACAGCAGGGGGTAAAAGTATATAAACAGCAGGGGGTAACAGTATATAAACAGCAGGGGGTAATAGTATGGAAACAGCAGGGGGTAACAGTATATAAACAGAAGGGGTCACTGCAGGGGGAAATAGTATGGAAACAGCAGGGGATCACAGCTGGGGGTAACAGCAGGGGGTAACGGCAGGGGGTCACGGCAGGGTGTAACAGCAGGGGGTAACTGTATGGAAACAGCGGGGGTACCAGCACGGGGTATTAGCAGGGGGTATCAGCTGACGTCATTGGCCACGTGATCTGACGTCATAGGTCACGTCGACTAACGTGATCTGACGTCAGATCACGTGGCCTATGACGTCAGATCACGTGGCCTATGATGTCAAATCACGTGACCTATGACGTCAGATCACGTGATCGATGACTTCAGATCACGTGGCCTCTGACGTCACCGAGGTAATTGACTTGTGACGTCACGACAGATGTTAATGTTAATAGGTAATGATTGTCCATTCAGTTAGGCCTAGCGTTCATTCATTTAGGCCTAGAGTTCATTCATTTAGGCCTAGCGTTCATTCATTTAGGCCTAGCGTTCATTCATTTAGGCCTAGCGGTGTTCAGCTATATGAATTTCGTGCCTGGGATATGGCGCACTCGAGTCCGCGCATAGGAGCTTTTAGCGCCCCCCGACGTTGGAAATTTGCTTAGTTGATCGTTACGAGTCAGCCGGCTCATTTCGATGTTTGGAAGCCGTCGAGGTCGCTTGGAAAAACCTTTCCCGCTCAGCTGGTTCATTCGTTGCCTGGAAGCAGTCGAGGAGGTCGCTTGGAAAAATCTTTCGCGCTCAGCCGATCGTGATCCCGGCTTTCTTAGTCGATTCTTGATCGTTCCGCCATTTCTCTGATCGTTTTTCCCGAGGATGCAAGCTGAATTCGAAGCTCTTGACGGCCATTGCTTGGCCTCGTGGTGCTTTAACAGTCCGTAAGCCTAACTTTACAATAATCCAAACTCATCTAGCCCCCCTTAAATTATTTATTCTATTTTATTTCAAGCATTTAAATTAATTAGGTTAAATGTTAGTGAATTTTATTCATTTATTGAAAATCAAGTACCACAAATAAAATTTTACAACGAGATGTTGGGCAAGAGAGAATCCCTTAATAATTAGTTTAGGGCGTATTATTATTATTAGATATTAAACGGGGTACGTAATTAATTTAGGTATAAAGCGACAGATTTTCGGAGATCAAGTCCCGCCGAGAGAATTTTAGAACAGGAGGTCAGTTGCCCTAAGCCTCGTCCCATTTAAACCCTAGTTATATACGGGGTCTGTCTGTGGGAATAGTTTTAAAATAAATAAATAGCGGGTTTTCCTAAAATTAGTTTAGGGGCTAGTGTTAATTAATTTAAAGATAAAGCTATAGATTTTCGAAAATCAAGTTCGCAGAGAGAATTTTAAGACACGTGGACAGTTGCCCTAAGCCTAAGTTAAGCCTTGTCCCATTTCGACTCGAGTTTTTATTTATGGGTTCTACCTGTGGCAATAGTTTTAAATAAATAAATGGCAGATTTTAATTAAATTAATTTAGGGAATAATTTAAATTTTTAAGCTATTAAAAGGGGCACGCAATTTAATTCAACTAATGGCCGGTTTTTATTTATGGGTTCTACCTGTGGCAATAGTTTTAAATAAATAAATGGCAGATTTTAATTAAATTAATTTAGTGAATAATTTAAATTTTTAAGCTATTAAAAGGGGCACGCAATTTAATTCAACTAATGGCCGGTTTTTCTAAAATTGATTTGGGGGATATTTTAAATTATTTTCGTTATTAAAGTGTTAGTGACATAATTTTCGTCACCCACAAACTTAAAATGCGAAAAAAATCCTTGAAAAATCTAGTTTATTATGATACGTTTACTTTTTTATTTGGTTTCGTAGCATTTTATAAAATTGCAATCAAAGTATAGTGTTTGGAAAAGGCCTAGTTCAAATTTGTTTCGTTTGATGACGTAGTAAGGAGAAATTTTCTCTCTAGATATCGCTCACGTGACGCCTTTTATTGTCTCCGCGCGCGCCGCGTTAAGCCTATTTTATTCAAATTCGCGCGGCATTAGTAGACTCGGGCGCTCGCGCTTGGCTTTTCCGCGAGATGCCGTGAGTGACGTAGCAAGGCGAAAACCCGCCAAAAATCTTCTCTGCAAATTTGCTTTTGTCCCCCAAATTTCAAGTTTTCAAAGTGTTTTTTCTGTGTTTTCCTTCATATTTAAATATTAATCAAGCATATTTTTGGAATCAGAAGAGTTTAAACTCTCAAAAAAGTAAGGTTTTCTTTAGATTTGAGATAATTTTTAAATCACGTGGCTAGTTTTCCCAAAATTGTGTTATTCCCGATTATGGGATATAATTATTTATTTAAGGGTGGAATCACGGTAATCAAGCCTTTCTTTAATTTGGGGTGGCAATTAGTCAGTGGTAATTGGTCTTTCTCTCTATATTTAGTAGCTAGTTTTTTAAATAAGGACCGCCCAAAAGTAGGCAATAGTTTAAGATGTGTTATTAATACGTTTTCATTTATAGAGGCAGCTGATATTCTTGGATTTTTCCGTCGCTGGTCATTATGAGAACTATCTTTCCCGATGACTTATCATTCCTGATGACATCCCTTTGTTGGATTGACGTTGCACAATGACTTCCGCTGTTCTGGACTTGCTATGTATCATTGCTGATGACAAGCTTTGTTGGATTCCATTACACGATGTCTTCTTATGGACTTGTGATCTCTCTCAACATTGACTCGATACGGAGAAAATCATCGAAGCTAGAAGACATAAAATTTTCAAGTAAAAAAGATGTATTTTGTATGTAACCACTTATTATTTTTTTTTGCGTTCAAACTTTAACTTACAAAACTCTTTAATAATTTTTTGTTCGAAATTTTTGTAAACACTTAGCGAGCTCCACCATACTAGGTTTTTTTGTTTCTTATTGAATAAATTTTGCCTTAAACCTCGTTCTTTCTTTACTTTGAATTTTTACGATACTAGACTTGGCTTCAATTTTTTAATGTCTGGACTTGGGGAGTTTTTTTGACCCCTTTTAGGCTTATTTTTAAATAAAATAGAGAAAAAACCACATTAAAAAAACTTTTTTAAAAAAAAAAGAAATTAAAAATTTATAAAAAATACATAAAAAAAATTAATTTTTTTAAAAATAATAAAAAAGTAGCAAAAAAAGGCCAAAAAATTGGTTATAAGTAAATCGATTGTTTTTTTTGGCCCTAGTCTAATAACGAAACTTTTTAATGAACCCAAGTTACCAAGCCTAACATCAGGCTTGCGGGTCCAATTTAAATTTAACAAGTTCCTATTCAACTCGGGACTTATTAAATTTAAACTAAAGCCCGCTGTGGAGCCCCCAAAACCAGGAAACTTCGTCCTTAGCATGGGATTTCCAATGAAAGTCCACTTGCAGACGTCCACTTCTTCCTGTGCAAGAAAAATTCGAATTATTATTTGGAAAAAGGCACACGAATAACTTGAAATTAATTACCTTAATACGAAAGTCCACTCGAGTATTTTCGCTAGACGTAACGCAAAATGTTCAGGCATAAGACAAATGACTATTTTTTTGGCATAAAAGGCACACTCGTAACAGTAATAGGGAAAGAATACCGTAAAAAGCTAAGCCTCGCCTTAAACCCCGCTTAAAATCGTGTTTACTTTTAAAGGACAAAGCGTATAAGCAACCTTCTACCTTAAACAAAAATCAAATTTATTTAAATCCTACAAAACTCCCTCAAGGAGTTGCCAAACGCTTTCCCCCTAAAAATATTTATAATTAAAACCATAAACTAGATACCTTAATACCGCAAAGGGAATCTCACCCTTGAAATCCTGATTACGCGTTCATTATTCTTAAAAGGGAGGGCTAGGACCAGTGTTCACCTATTCCATAAGTAAGATTTTATTTATGTCCTGGCGAAAAGAAAAATCCCTAAAAATTAAAGGACACAAAGCGCTTCCCTTCTAACAATAAATAGAATAATAAATAATAAACTAAATACCCTAATAATTGGCTGTCTAAATAGTTTTGGTAATGAGATTCCCTTTCAACGGATAAAATCAAAGTGTAGACCTCAATTAAGAAAGGGATTGTAATGGGTTTATTGATCTGATTAATATTGGGTGCCTTTTGCCAAAAAAATAGTTATTGATTCTAGAATCCAACATAAATTTCTCCTTTGGAAACAGATGGTAGCTATAAAAATTAAAATTCAAACAATCAAATACAGATTAAAATTATTATCAACTTAAATGGCACAAGTATTTTCAGGGCCGGATTAAGCAATTTTGAACCCGGGGGCCGAGATAATGCGCGCCCCCTTAAGTCGAAAAAAAAGGAACGGCAAACGTTGCCAGAGCTGTGCTAATTAATTAGTTAGCTAATTGAATTTCTAATTAATTAGCAACATTTACTAATTGAAAATGGTAATTGAATTTTAATTACCTTAGTGCTAATTGAGAAGTAATTCTAATTAATTAGTATGAATAGGAAAGGTAATTATCTAATTAAAATGTAATTAGATTTAGGATTAACTAATTAGCCAATTGGATTTTCAATTAATCTTTTAATTTAGTAAAAACTAAAAATCGAGGAATTAACTCTCGATTGATTTGAATATGAAAACGGCCTCATTATATCGATGAGGAAACCTTAGTGCTACTCTAAATATTTCAGCTCCTCAAAACATGAGAGAATAATAGTACTAGTAGAAAATTTCGTAAATCATAACTGTCCCATTTCGAAATTTCGACTGTTTTTCCTACTCGAATTTATAGCAGTGCCCAAGGATTTACTACTCAGAGTCCATTATAGGAACTGTGGCAAGAAAATGAAGAAATGAGACAAATTTTAACTTGACAGAAGGCTCGAGGCTTGTCTCATTTTTAGTGAATAATTCACGGCTTCCGTAACCGTTTTTCAATGGCATTAAAACATTAAACTTTGCATTACCAAAGTGCTAAATCCATGGGCACTTTTAAACTTTTATGTTTACTTATGGTTTCTCTTTTTTTCCTTAATTAGACAAGTAATTAATTAGAAATTAGTAATTCTAATTAATTAGTTTGATAAATAAATGGCTAATTTCTAATTCTAGTTTCTATGTCTAATTGCTAATTGGCTAATTAATTAGTTCATAAATATTTACCTAATTGCTAATTGGCTAATTAATTAGTTCATAAATATTTACCTAATTGCTAATTGGCTAATTAATTAGTTCATAAATATTTTCCTAATTGCTAATTCTAATTCAATTAGTAGTCAGCTAATTAGCACAGCTCTGAATGTTGCTAAGGGGGGAATAGTTTGAATCAATGTGCCCCCAACAAGCATTGCTCCCGTGGGCCAGTACCCCCTCACCCCCCCTCCCTAATCCGGACCTGACTGAAACATACTCAAAGGGCATCTTCACATCTCTAGTAGAACCAGAGCTATGAGCCTCCAAAGTTGGGTGTAATGCTATTCCTATGGAAGGGGTATGTTTGTGAACGTTTTACTTACTTACTCGGCCCCTGTTTGTTTTAATCCCAAGTCCTAAGTATGGCTGGATGGGGAGGGGGCATATAGGACTATAACATACTCAAAGGGAATCTCTAGTAGAACCAGAGTCATGAGCCTTCAAAGTTGGGTGCAACGCTATTCCTATGGAGGGGGTATGTTAGCGAACACTTTCCTCAATTAATTGGCCCCTATTTACTCGACCCCCAAGATTTTAGGGGAAGCCCTCACATGAGCAGTTCTCCGTATGAGCGGATTTCATAACAGCAGTGGTGGGGTGGCGTAGCGGTTAGCGCTTTCGCCTCGCAGCAAGAGGATCCCGGGTTTGATCCCGGACTGTGGCACCGGATGAAAATCTGGGAACAAATCCTTCTGCGTAGAGTTTGCAAGTTCTCTCCCCGCTTGTTAAAGGAGTTTTCCTCCGCGGTCTAACCCGGTTTCTCCTTTCCATCAAAACTTGCAGAGGTTAACGGTAATAGTTAGTATAGGGCGCTGTCGGTTAGCTGTCGCATAGGGGCTAGCCACCACCCCTCTATGCATTGTAAAGGGACCCACCTGTAAACAAGCCACAGGCTTAGTGTGGAAATCCCTTCGTAGGCAAAAGAAAAAAGAAAAAAAAAAAAAAAAAAAAAAAAAGTTCCCTAAATAGCGGTTCTCGAAATGGCAGTTTACCCGTTACGGCAATTACCGATACAGCGGTTCTCGTAAACGCGGCGTACCGTAAAGGCAGTTCTCTAAAGAGCGGAAAAACAGATATGCGAAAAACGATAGTTGTTTATTATGGTGTAAGCTGGCCCAGCTGGGTTATATGAACTCAAAAAGGACTATGGATAATTTGGTTGGGTTAAAGTTGATTATTTCAACTAAATAGTATTAGGTCAGGTCAGGTTAGGTTTTGTTCCATTAGTAATATTTTGGAAATAGTGTAACAATGTTACGCCTTTTCCAAAAAAAATTACTGTTTACAATTATCTACTTCCGAAATAAAATAACCTTTCTCGAAATATAATATGCCTTTTCCCAAAAATTACTGTTTACAATTATCTACTTCCGAAATAAAATAACTTTTCTCGAATTATAATATGCCTTTTCCCAAAAATTACTGTTTACAATTATCTACTTCCGAAATAAAATAACCTTTCTCGAATTATAATATGCCTTTTCCCAAAAATTACTGTTTACAATATCTACTTCAGAAATAAAATAACCTTTCTCGAATTATAATATGCCTTTTCCCAAAAATTACTGTTTACAATTATCTACTTCCGAAATAAAATAACCTTTTTCGAATTATAATATGCCTTTTCCCAAAAATTACTGTTTACAATATCTACTTCAGAAATTAATTCAATTAATAAGATTAAGGAGTGCTTAAGCTGGTTTTTACGGGCATATGGGTGGAATAATTTTCTACCATGACTCCTTGTGGGAGCGATAGAAGGGGCATCAGAAAAATAAGTTTGATTAGGGGAGTTTAAGATTTTGAACAAGCTTAAAAGGTCAAAATGTTTGTGACGCGTTGTTAGGGAAGACCAACCAAGAATAGAAAGTTGTACTTCCCTTGGTAGGTGTCGGAGTCTAGTTGGGATTTGGTGTCCGAGAGACAACCCTGGATATTGTCTAGATACTTAATATCGATAGCGGAATGGGGGTAACGCTTAATTTCCATTCGGTTGCGATAAAGCTTTGGTATTTAATCTAAATTAACCCTTAATATATAAATAAAATATTTACCTGGAGCCACCATTGAAATGGGCAACAGCTTCAAGCCAACTTCCCAAAAGACATAGGATACTAAGCCTTGGTCGTAGTAACACTTGCACGCTGCACTGCCAACGGCAACGTGGGCCACTAAGCCTTGGTCGTAATTAACAAACGCATTTGGCACGGTTAAGCATAGATTTTCCACTTGCGACGCTTAATTTCCGATCGGTTGCGATAAAAAATTGGTATTTAATGCAAAGTAACCCTTAAAATATAAATAAAATCAAAATCTTTACCAGTAAAGATCGCGCGGAAAAACGCTGCCGCAAGTTTGCACCGCAAACGTCCCAAATGAATAAATAGGCTTATTTACTGCAAACACGTACCGCTAGATGGCGCTGCTGAAGTTTGGCAAACTTCAAAATATGGCGGGAGCGTGCGTTTCAATTTTATCGTTTCTATTTTCGAATATAACTAATAATTCACTTAATTATAATTTAATAATGTTTTCTAAACAGCCCAAAACACTATTCTCCACTTTTAAAAAGTGGTACCGGAGTTTATGGATTCCTACAGCTGGAAAAAACTACCCTATAAACATGTTTGTCCAATAGGTCGAAACCTGAAATCATAATAATTAAACTAATTCCTATGAAAGTTAATTCATTTTACAGGGGACCCAGTTTTACGTTGATCTAGATCAAATAAAATTGATGAAAAATGAAATTAAAAGTGTAACATATTCCTATGCTACTTATTATTTAAAATTAATCCAATTCAAATGAATGTTTGGTTTTTGATTTAAAACGGCATCAATTGCTTTGCATTCTGTAATTGAATTTCCCCGTAGACTTTTTATGAGGTACACTCTAAGAAATCGAAGTGTTAAAAATGTGCTAAAAGGGTGTAAATTTAGAATACTCTTTTTTTTACACCGTAAAAACACCCAAAAAAAGAGTTTTATTACCTCTAGTTTTTGTGGCCAATTTAAGGAGTAAATTCAGTGTAAAGCAACACTTTAAAAACACCCTTTGAAATTAAACATGGAAATTTATAATTTGGCTGGTTTTCTAAATAAGGTCTTTCATTTCCATTACTGTTTGAATATTAGAGTAAAACATTATTTGTTAAACATATATTTAAAGATGATATTCATGAAAGAACATATTTTTCCTTTAAATAAAATAACTAAGAAATTGGTAATCAGGTGGTATTGTACCATTATAAAACACTGCTAAACGTGTTTTGCACTCTTCAGGTGTTAGGCGACACTCTTAACGGTGTTAGGCAACACTCTTAACGGTGTTAGGCAACACTCTTAACGGTGTTAGGCAACACTCTTAACGGTGTTAGAAGACACTCTTAACGGTTTTAAGCGACACTCTTAACGGTGTTAAGCGACAATCTTAATAGTGTTAGGCGACACTCCTAATAGTGTTAGGCGACACTCTTAATAGTGTTAGGCGACACTCCTAATAGTGTTAGGCGACACTCTTAATAGTGTTAGGCGACACTCTTAATAGTGTTAGGCGACACTCCTAATAGTGTTAGGCGACACTCTTAATAGTGTTAGGCGACACTCTTAATAGTGTTAGGCGACACTCTTAATAGTGTTAGGCGACACTCTTAATAGTGTTAGGCGACACTCTTAATAGTGTTAGGCGACACTCCTAAAAGTGTTAGGCGACACTCCTAAAAGTGTTAGGCGACACTCCTGATAGTGTTAGGCGACACTCCTGATAGTGTTAGGCGACACTCCTGATAGTGTTAGGCGACACCCCTATTAGTGTTAGGCGACACCCCTATTAGTATTAGGCGACACCCCTATTAGTGTTAGGCGACACCCCTATTAGTGTTAGCATAAGGAAATTATCTCTCTCTCTAAGGGCCCAAGATTCTATGTTACGGTTGATATGTATGTATGTCCGATTTGGTCAGCCATCCGTCTCATCTCAAGTGGTATAATAATTGTATAGCCTAAACAGAGGCCGAGCGCATTCGCTGCAGAGTAACCCGGCATTGAACATTTTTCCCTCCTTCAAATATTTCTCACGACAGCTCTTCGTGATTTTTACCAAGCGCGAATTTACCTCTTGTGTCTGAGAGAGCTGGGGGGTTCTGGAAATTCTCTTACTTATTTTTTCCCCTCAGTCCTTCCTCTCTCGCGTCTCGCTACTCGCCTCCCCGCCTGTTTTAGTCTGATTCCCAACCGCTTGGGAGCGTTATCTCAGAGCTCGCATCAAGACCACGACCGGCTTAGGATATCGGTCGTGGCTGATTTTGAAAATTATTTTTCTCTCCCGCGAATTTCACGAAAAATTCGGAAGGAGCCCCTATACAAAATCTACGTCACATCTAGCAGAACTAGATGTTTTTGCAAATAGATGCGCTTGGGCCCTTAGAGAGAGAGAGATCATTTCCTTATGGTGTTAGGCGACACCCCTATTAGTGTTAGGCGACACTCTTAATGAGATAAAATAAAAAACTTACTAAAAAAATTAAACGAATAAAAAGGTTTTTTCATTCTTAAATTCCTTATTTTATATTTAGAAGTTACAACGATGCCCTAATATTCTAATAATTCTTGATGTTCTTTTATCTAATCTCATCCCTCAGCCCTTGAAAAAGGGAATGACCATCGTCTACTATATGGATATTCACGCCAAGTTTTGCTGCGTTTCAAATTTCGCGGGAAATATAGGTTCTAAAGCGCGCCCCTTGTGGACGCATTCGGCGAATTAAAGGGTACCGAAAAAAATTCTCGAAATAGGCCTGAATTAATAATGTTGGCGAAGTTACAAGGTCAGGTTTCTGGTTATTTAACGTTAAATAGTTACCAATAATTAAAATATTTCTTCAGATGGTTATGTTATTTCCCTACCATTGAACAGAATTTACAATAAAACCAACCTTAGGATGTATGTACCATTTGACCGAACTCCCGCGCCTAGTTCGGCTTTCCCAAAGTAGGAAATAGCGTCAAAAGACTGCACTTAGTGAGAGTGTATAATTTTAATATCTGTCTGATAATAACGGGGTACCAAGGGGATACCTTGTTCTACGATTTGCTAGCTTATCTAAATATAAAAGAAAGGTGAAATAAGCCATAATCAATAACATATCCTTTGATATTATTGCAAAATGATGCTTAAAAGGATAAACTTATATTTAAATCGGGGGTAAATAATCAATTTACAGTAAATTGCTGAGATATTAATGGATCTTTGATGAAAGTTTTGTTTGTATTCCAAATTTATATCAGCAGAAGCAAGCAATTTTAGATCAGAATGAATTTTATTATTATTAGGGTTTTTTAAATTTTTTTACTCAACCGAAGCCCAGCACTTTGGGTCTTTTAGGAAGAGTGTGGGCGCCGTGTACACTTAACATTAAATTAACCTTCTTTGTTGCGCCATCTATATTTAGTTTAGCTTTTGATGATTTTTTTATATTTATTTCCTTGGTTTTGAAAAAATATAGACTTAGTTCATTAATATTGGCATTAGGCAACACCAGTCGAAGCCCCGGTCACTACACGCGGAAGGCTGGCCAACTCCCACTGCCCCTAACGGTGCTTCTTGGTGTGAGGAAAACCACCTCCGTTGGCAGCCCTGCCCTGTGGTGTTTGCTTCTCTTATGGAAATAATCAAATGGTCTCTGATGGTTCTAGGTTTTAAAACCACAACGCTAGTATTTTTATTCTTAAAAAAATTAGGATTCAAGTAATATCAATAGTAGCGCCATGAACGCTGAATCTCTAAAGGGACTGGTAAACGGGATAGATTTTTCTCTATAGCACGTTTGCTTTGTAGAAAAATAAACCATAATACACCCAAATTTAAACTATTACTCGTATCATGTTTAAGTTTAAACCATGTAGAAACCATTTTTAGACCTCTAGTCTAGTGTTGACAGAACAACTTGTGGGGCACTTGCTTTTCTGACATGTTTTATTTTTAGAAAAATTAGAGTTCAAAAAGGGTTTTGTTTTCGTAAATTTTGTAGAGTAAATTAGGTTAAACTTGTTTCTGGTACTTGAAAAACTCTTAGTGAAAAGAGATTTTTAAATTTAACAAGAACGTCTAAATCTACTGCCTGAATATTATGGCCTCAAAAACCAATATAATTTCCATTGCATTTGTATAAATCGGAAACTTTCTGCCTGTTTTCAGAAGGTTTATTATGGGAAACTCTACGGATTTTTCATGCAGTTTTACACTGCATTTTAAGTTGATCAAATGGCCAATTTTATGTGCAGTTGCACACTTCATCCCAGAAATACCCTTACTTAAAGGGGTGAAGTTCTGCACGTGTGAAATTTCCAACAGGGGAATAAGTTCTCTCAAGGTGAAACCTTGCTATGAATATTGCACTAAATGCTAATAATTCTGCGGAATAGCGAATGCTTAAACAGTAAAACCATACGAGTATTCGGTATTTCAATTATGCCTCATGAGTGGTCAAAATGTAGCTATCCATAGTATTTTCTCCGTCAATATAGTATTATTTCTACTACTATCCTATTAAAAAACTCCCACTCTTAAAGGTGCTATGCAACACTCCGAGAGGTGTTAAGCGAAAGTCTTAAAGGTGTTATGCGACACCCCGAAAGGTGTTTAGAGACACTCTTAAAGGTGTTATGCGACACTCTTAAAGGTTTTATGGGACACTCTTAAAGGTTTTATGGGACACTCTTAAAGGTTTTATGGGACACTCTTAAAGGTTTTATGGGACACTCTTAAAGGTGCTATGCAACACTCCGAGAGGTGTTAAGCGAAAGTCTTAAAGGTGTTATGCGACACCCCGAAAGGTGTTATGCGACACTCTTAAAGGTTTTATGGGACACTCTGAATGGTGTTATGCGACACTCTGAATGGTGTTATGCGACACCCTGAATGGTGTTATGCGCCACTCTGAATGGTGTTATGCGACACTCTGAAAGGTGTTATGCGACACTCTGAATGGTGTTATGCGACACTCTGAATGGTGTTATGCGACACTCTGAATGGTGTTATGCGACACTCTGAATGGTGTTATGCGACACCCTGAATGGTGTTATGCGCCACTCTGAATGGTGTTATGCGACACTCTGAATGGTGTTATGCGACACTCTGAATGGTGTTATGCGACACTCTGAATGGTGTTATGCGACACTCTGAATGGTGTTATACGACACTCTTAAAGTCGTTATGCGACACTCTTAAAGTCGTTATGCGACACTCTGAAAGGTGTTATGCAACAACTGAAACGGTGTCAAATTTCGGCCCATATAAACTTATTTTAAAGGTGTTAAAGCACACTCCATTTTCTTAGAGTGTGATTTAACACCCTTTGGGTTGTAAACCAACACTGGAAATGGTGTTGAATTTAGCACCATCAAAAAGAGTTAAAAAGGTGTAGACTTACACCTCTATTTCTTAGAGTGTAACCTTTCCTTTGACTGGAAATATCTAAGACCATAGATTGGGCTTAATTAGGACTCCGACCTTTAAAATATCTTTTAAATCGATCATCTCTGAAAACATTTCATTTCAAGAGGCCCTTTTTATAGCTTAATTTGTCTCTATTTAGTCACTTTTTGCTTACTATTTCTAAATTAATTGGTCACTTGTTCAACTAAAATTGAGCGTATGAGTGAGTATCAGCCTGGAATTTGCTAGGTTCAACGTTCTTCTTACATAAATCCGTTTTTGATAAAACATAATAATAAACAATAATACACAACTAAAAACCATAATACACAATAATTTTCAATAAATCCTAATTTAAGATGATAATACACAATAAATCAATACACCATAATTCACAATAAAACAAAAAACAGTAATACACAGTGAAACAATACACAATAAAATACAACAATAGAACAATACACAATAAAATACAACAATAGAACAATACACAATAAAATACAACAATAGAACAATGCACAATAAAATACAACAATAGAACAATACACAGCAACACACAAAGACAATGAAAACGATAATAAACTGTAAAACAGAATAATACACCACAAAAAAATTTCACAATAAAACACTATAATACACAAAGAAAAAACCATAAAACATCAATACACAATAAGAAAGGTTTGAAAAAAGTTCATGCACAAATTATTACGTCCCTTAATGACACTAGAGCCGAAACTCCTCTTCACAGTAACCTCAGATTTGTACAAATGAAGTATCGATGTAAAGCTTTTACACTAAAGCTATTGGTTTTTCATCGTGCGGTATTTATTTTCAGCAGCACCCAGCACTGGATGCATCATGCATTAGCTGCACTTCATGGCATAGCGCGTGAAATATCAGAGGTGCCAATTATCAATTTGCGTAATTTGTACACACGCTGCAATAAGTGCGCTGTGTACAGGTAATGTGAAAATGAAATTTCAAAAAATATTCATAGGTCGTTTCTTATATTACTTGTGAAATCAAGCTGTAATGAATTTCATTGATTTTGTTTTGTAAATAATAAATAGCTTTCAAATGAAAATATTTGTTTTAATATTTTTTGTTAATTATCCTTTTTTTAATATCAAATTAATTACGGAGCATTCATAGTTTCGTTGTCAAAGTTCAATTGATCCGAAAACTTAACTTTCAAGACAGGCAAAATAGACATCATGAATGTTAAATACGACACTGCTCCACCGAAAATACTCATTACAAAATCAGAGTCGATTATCAAACAGTTTAAAAATCGGAAACATATTCGCCCACTTCTCAACTTACGATGTACGAAAGATTCCATCATTATTGTTTCAATATTGCAATTAGCAAGTCTTCGTTGACTCACCGTAACCAAGCTCAAATGACAATCACAAACTAGGCACAAACTAAGCATCATAGTACCGGTACTGAAAAGTGGCAAAATTGTTTGTATGGCCCAGAAACACTTGTCCCATAAATTAGAAAATGCTTTATCCTCAAGCGCAATAGTAAAATTCAGGCAAAAATCGGCAATCCATTGTATCAACCAAACGAAAATCAGCCATTTGAAAGTTGAATTGAGAATTTCAGTGCTTTCCATTATTTCGGTGTAGTGAGTTTGAAATTCGGTTAAATTGCAATTACGCTTCTTCAGGTTACGGCACATGGATAAAATTTTGACACGAACGGCGTCCGCGGTCAGTGTTATCATCGCTTAATAATGTCATGTAAAATATATTATAACGTGAATTAGTTTTGGAAACTAGAGTATTGTTAATAGGCCACAAATGACATCGAAGTCTGCTTAGTGGAGCTATTTTAAACGGTTTATATTTAGTTGTATTCACGCTTCTTGCGCGTAGTTTTTTAATGGATCTACTTTCTAAACGTACTGTGGATCTTTAGTTTGACTTTTATGCTTGCCTTATAGTGCTAGATTTTGGATGCTACTACCACTTTAAAGGGGGTATAAAGAAATGGATTTTTTTACTTGGTTGAACCCCAAAGACCATAAAACCAGTCTGTGGGTAATTGAGAACCAGTCTACTAAATATTAGTAAAACCGGTTGAATCGTGCGGTAGTTATGCCATAAAGAATTTTTTTTTACACTTCAAGCCTCCATTTTTCAAGATGGCTGTGAAAAAATCTTTCTTAGAACGTGCCTACTACTTCAAAATTTCAGCCTTCTAGATAAGATGTAGAAAACTAGCACCAAACTTAACACGCGTAATAGGTAATTAATTACTAATTCGGTGGTCTTTATACTCTATAGCTTAGAAATTCCAGTAAACAAATTGGAAATTACCTTGGAATAAGTATTTTACTGATAAAACGAAAATGTAGAGCACATGATCCAACTCAATAATAAAATATACTAGTTTAGTCTGATTCAAAATTGACTTCAAACCCAATCCAATGGCCAAATATTTGAACTCTTCGGAGTTAAATGATAAAATGGCGGCCATACCAATGAACAAAGACATCAAATTAAGTACGATAATTGCAATTTGAAAGCAGACGAATTCTTTCGAGGATCGCACGTTGCATATAAGCCCGTTACTCGAGTACATAGTAGACAAACTAGTTAGAGACTTCTCAATGATGTTACTTTGGAAAAGTGCACAGTTAACTAAAATAGCCACAACCAGGACCTGGACGGGATACAATATGTGATACAGAAACGCTATATCTGAAGTAAATTCTTGCCAAATGGTGAAGTTCATCATAAGGCACAGATACGAGTTAACAACAAAGCACGTGATTATCAACGGTACGCTTATATTGAATCTTGAATTTGTTAACTTTTTTCGCTTCAAACCCAAAAGTTCCAAACATTTTACGATGAAGTTGAATACGAAGTTTTCTTTGACGAAACGATTCGTTGATGTATCCAATGATTCAACGCGATTAATATATAGCGTTCCCAAACACATTGCAAATGGTACTTTCAAAAGTGAAGTAATTTGATAAAAAATCATGACTATAGACATTTCCAAGTGTTCCTTAGTCAATGGATAGATTTGTATAATAATCTAGAAGTTTAATAAAATTTTAAGCATCATGTTTCGAGAATGATAAACCAAAAATTACTTGAAATAGAGAGTTCTAACCGTCTGTTTCGAATCCGTTAATCAAACTTTGGCGTCCAATTATCTTAAAATTTTAGAACCCGGCTATTACCTGAAAATTTTAACGATTAAGATAATATTAAAAATTTATGAACTTAATTTTAAAAAGGTATAAAATTAATTTTAAAAAGGTATAAAATTAATTTTAAAAAGGTATAAAATTAATTTTAAAAAGGTATAAAATTAATCTTAAAAAGCTATAAAATGAATTTTAAAAAGCTATAAAATGAATTTTAAAAAGCTATAAAATGAATTTTAAAAAGCTATAAAATGAATTTTAAAAAGCTATAAAATGAATTTTAAAAAGCTATAAAATGAATTTTAAAAAGCTATAAAATGAATTTTAAAAAGCTATAAAATGAATTTTAAAAAGCTATAAAATGAATTTTAAAAAGCTATAAAATTAATTTTAAAAAGCTATAAAATTAATTTTAAAAAAGAGATAAAATTAATTTTAAAAAGATATAAAATTAATTTTGAAAACCTATAAACTTCAAAGTAATTTTAAAAAGCTATAATTTCAAAATGCTACTAACTTAATTTAATTTTTAAAAAGCTATAATTTCAAAATGCTATTAACTTAATTTAATTTTTAAAAAGCTATAATTTCAAAATGCTATTAACTTAATTTAATTTTTAAAAAACTATTAACTAAATCAAAGCAATTAACTTAATTTAATTTTTAAAAAACTATTAATTAAATCAAAGCAATTAACTTAATTTAATTTTTAAAAAACTATTAACTAAATCAAAGCAATTAACCAAACCAATTTTCTCTAAAATCTACGTAACTTAAGAATAGAAGTTTTTCAACCTTTTCAACCTCCTTCATTACATAAATGCGTTCTTCATGAAACGAGTAAAAAAATACATTGTATAACCAGCTTATAGGCCGCGTCACTGTCAGAGAAATATTTAACTGTGATATTTATATCTGTAGATTTCACTGTTTTGAAGTGGATATTATAGGAAATCTATATCTAGAAGCCTTTAAATTCTAGCAGTAGCTAGCAGGTGTGGTTTGATCACAATGAAACTGACTTTTGAGGTTTTGGTAAATTTGACAGTTGTTATTTCTCACGTGGCTTATTTGACAAATGCACGCGATGTTTGCCTTCGCGTCTTTCGAAATACTTTATTGAAAATTATAATATCCATATTTCGTTCGTGCTTTAATCATAATAAAACGCCGATCTCAATGCATGAACCTTATTTTATTTGACAACTATAATGGCTGATGAAATTCCTGGCCAACTGATCCAACAAACTTAAACCCGCTTTCTTGCGAAAGCTTTTCCAGTGAGTACTGTACTAAATAAGAAAGAATTTTTCAATTCACAACCATCTTGGAAAATGGCTACCAGAAATGTAGAAAATAACCTAAGCCTTTATAATTTTTGGTTTGAATATGTCGCCTACAAACCTGAATTCAATGTAACCAAAAGTTAACACCCTGACTGGATAGGTCCGTCACGGCCGGAAATAAGAAAAAACTCTTATTGGACATGTGTCAAGTGACCCCCATTTGACTTGAAAATTTATTGGACATTCTCCACTGGAGTGTGCAAAAATAGTGTCGCATCTTCATAGTCAAGGTATCAAAACTTCGGAACAATTTATTGGTCAAAATGTCTATTGACCCCTTAGTTTAAAAAAAAATTATGGGACATTTTTAAATTTTATTGGACAATGCCCAGTGTCCTATGTTTATTTCCGGCCCAGGGTCCGTGTGTTTAAAGGTTAATCGTGGGAGGAAATCAGTCACCTTTGCCAGTCCCTCTATAGTTTTCTCCGAAATTCGTCTGTAAGACGAATATTTCGGATTCATTTAATGAATTCATCTTAAGAAAGGTTCGAATCTCTTGGAGGGGATTAATAAGAATATTTAAAGGGTTTTCGATGCTAAAGCCTATTCAGTTGGGATTCAACGACTACCTAATAAAATTCTTTCCAAATTAAAAACCGACAGAGTAAGAAACATGACAACAATAAGCACGACACTCAGTAAAATGCGTTAACGAAGGTGTGTTTTTGCAAACAACTACACCCATCAGAAGGAATAAGAGACCATTTCGGAAATTACACACAGAGAAACCAAAACACAGGGAGCGAGCCCGCCATTGATGTATTCTCCCTCGCTCCAAGAAGCACCGCCAGATGGAGCCCGAGTTAACTACACAAGGGAGGCTAGCCAACTCGCGCTGCCTCTAGCGGTCCTTCTTGGCGATAGGGAGAATGCCCCATGTGTGTTGGTTTCTCTGTATGTAATTTCCGAACCGCTCTTTATGGTTTAGAGTTTCCCGACATTTGTCCATCTCCTTTTCTTGCAAAACCCATATGTTAACAAATGCTTAATATATTTAGGATTACTATAATGGATAGTGTCATACTTATTGTTATTATTTAAGCGTACAGTTTTACAGCGCCAAAATATTTTCAATTCTTTTGGCGAACGTTGAGCTTTGTAACCACAATAAACTTCAACGATTTGTTTCAACAAATCTTTACCAATGTATCTTTCAATAACATAGGCAATCCACACCTACTTAATTAGCCACATATGTGACTGCGTGTAATACAATGAAACGAAAATTAAACTTCCAGAACCATTAGTGTTTAAATAGGAAGATCCATTTATAGAAAAAATCCATTATTTTTAAGCGAAAATGAAACACTTGCGAAGTTTCCTTTACACGATTATTATGGTGAAATGGTTGTCTGTTGCTAGGGGACAATATTTTTATGGAGCAAGATTACTCGGTAGATATGAACGTAAGTGGTTGAACAAAGTAACGTAGTTGTGACAAGTCTTAAAAACTCTCTACTCATGAATGTTTGATGCAATACTTTAAATATACTACTACCAGCATAAGTTGATGGATATTTAGCCATAAATGTAGAACCACTACAATACTGTTATCGTTACGATCTAAAGCTTTCAATATAACTTCTATATCGCTAACGTCATTTGCTGGCACCGGACATACCAACCTCTTTATAACATTGAGGCTATAGAATAAGATTCCTTAATTATTGGATGTTGTTACCAATTAATGCAATCATCGTTGAACTTTCGATGGAATTTATCAGCAGTTACAAAATTAAACATATCATGACTTTTTAAATTGAAAGATTAGGAAAAGTTTAATTTAAAGGGAAAATGCGATACTAAACAGGTTTTCAAAAACGTGCAGCTACAGCTTGACCAGGGATAGGGACCGTCCATAAACTACGTCACGCGAAAAAAAGCTTTTTCTGACCTCCCCCCCGCTCCCCAGATCACGCTTCGTCACGCTTTTCTCAGACCCCTCCCCTAAAAACCACGTCACATTTCTTTAACCCCCCTCCGCACTATGATTTGTCTTAATTTACAAATTTAATTTGATTAATTTCTTGAGTGATATGCCGCCCTCTCAGAAATATTTTGCTCGGCTGAAAATTCAAGTTCTCTTCCGTTTTAAGCTTTTTCCCTCTGATTGACCTTTAGAATTTTAATGTCTTTATGTGCTTTTTATAAGCTTCAAAAAAGTTTCATAAAGCTTAGTTAAAGGGGCACAATTTTAGGTTTCGACACTGTCACCGTAAACAGACTAATCGAGCTTGAGATTTAGAAAAGCCAAAGAATCGAAATCATTTCAATCGGCAGTGGGATTTGATTCATCCTCACAAATAATAGGGGCGAATAAACAGAGACATAAGAGAGTTTACGCTGTTTATTTTAAATGCGCTATTAAAATTGGCTATATAAAGGTGTAAATAGTAGATAATTGCTTAAATTTTCTATTATTTAAGTGATGATGGAATAACAATTTTGGTAAATTATTGTAACGGTGGACTATGGAATGTTGTCATTCTTCTTCTATAACATAAGAGAGCCAATCGGCCTCTTACTGACTTCGTAACAAAATCAATGCTAAATGTGACGTCATGCATCGAAGAACCCCTCCCTCCCCATTGTCACGGACCGTCACAAATTTAGAAACCCCCTCCCCCCATAAGAGTGTGACGTAGTTTATGGACGGTCCCATAGATTTAATTTTAGAAGTAGGAATGGAGAACGGTTAGTATAGGCCAGTATAGAGCCCCTCCCTCCAACAGGTAACGAAAAGTTTAAATTATCTTATTGGCTCACTTAAAACTACGTTTTGATGACGTTGCTAACGGGAACGGCGATAAATACCTAGTTTCATTTTACCTCTTTCGTTATGACCCCGCTTCTTCTTTCACACTCCTCCGTCCCGTGGAAGGGGGTCTGGGACTTTGACGCGCGCCCAGATTACTCAGTTCTCCATTCCTACTTCTAAAATTAAATCTATCCCTGGCTTGACTTCAACCTAAATCGTAGTTAGCTTGAATTCCAATATGCCATGCTAGGAATATTAGTTCTAGATATGTAGCAAGGCTGCACCTCTAGTAGGATCCAACTCTGATCGACTGTTAGTTTCTTTATTAACACCTATGTCTCAAGTAAAATGTTGCCTTTACAACAGGGTGCGAAACTTCGTACCAATGTGATAACTCAGTTTGCCCGCCTTATACCACAAGTAGTTGCAGATGTAGAGAGGACATGTTTTTTAACGGAGAATGCTACCCGGGAACCAAATACTGCGATTGTTATGGTGCATATAGTCCACGTTCATTTGAGGAGCACAGGCAAGGTTAGTTGGCAACGAAACCTTTGGGTACGAACTACCCGTGAATTTATAAAATAACGTGACTGTAACAGCGTGCCGAAACTCGTACGATTGTGATGATTCCATGTGCCCTTATGGAGTGACAAATATATGCGATTGCTATAGTGACCAAGAAGTAAACGGAGTATGTCCTGTTGGAACGACGTTTTGCGATTGCGATGGAGAAGCTCCATGGAGTGTAATAACGCAAGAAAAAATGAAACGTCCAGGGGAAGGTCAGTTCTATTACTATGTTACGTAAGGGGCATAGATTATTCTCGCTGTGTCACGATGATACTCAGATCTTGTATCCTTTAAAGCCTTGTTATTGATTTGTTGCAGTATGTAAAAAATCCAGCGAATGTGACGATTCCTATTGCTCTGATGACTCTGTGAACACATGCAATTGTTACGAAGATCAAGAGATAAACGGCGTATGTCCTCCAGGAACGAAAACTTGTGAATGTGATGAAGATGATGAACCACCAATTTCAGATTTGGAAAATGGTGAATTGGAAACAAATCGATATTAAATTTTCTATTAAATTAATCACGTTGTCGTTATTTTGCAGAGTGTGAAACAACAAAACAGTGCGATGACTCACTATGTGAAGACGTTGCAAATATTTGCGATTGCTATGAGGAAGACAAAGTAAATGGTCAATGTCCTCCGGGTACGAAGTTTTGCGATTGCGATGGTCCACCTACAATCGTTGTTAGAGGACCGATGATAAATTCTACTTTTCCCCCTCCTCGATATTCTTCTTCTAATCACGACTTATCTTCCTATCATCAACCTCGATATTCTACTCCTCCGATCACTCGCCCAACTACTCTTACTACTCGTGAAACTACTCGTCGTCCTCATCGTAGTCGTCATTCTCTTCCCCCCATAATCATGCCACCTATGTTGATGCCATTCATGCCGATGATGAAAAACCAGCCCTTGATGATGATGAAAAACCAGCCCATGATGATGATGCCCCATAGAAAAAGAGATAAATGGAACTTAAAGAATGAAACTGTTGTCAAAACCTCTGTAAAACCAACCAAGAATACATACACATCGAAAGTTGACACAACTAAACCACACAAAAAAGAAATTGAAACTGAAATAATTTTCGAACATGAAACCAAACATAAGAAGCCACTGGTAATAGAATCGGGTAAAGAAAAATTTAGTAGTGTTTCCCACATCATGAACGTCCCTACATCTAAACCGGTTCTAAGCCATTCAAAACCTTCAAGCGGTGATGAAAAGGATACTGACCATGCAGAAAGCCCACCGTTATATAGGATACCAGTTACAAATCCAACTCTACCAGGATTGGTTAGATCTCAACCTCCCGGGCTCGTTGGATTATGGAGCAAGCGTCTAATAGGACATATGGGACATGAATATCGAAATCGAAAACCTGCCGAATCTAATAAAGAGCATCCAGTTGAAAATTCTAGAAATAAAGCTGAACCTAGTACAGGAAGTGATGAAATAAAAAAACGATTCCCATCAATTACGCATCTGCCAATTACAATTACCGCAATAAAAGACGTCGATGACTCTAGATCACGTGGTCCTGTCGGATTATGGAAGAATCGACCAATAGGTTTATTTGGAGTTGGTTCCCGATCTAGAATACCAGGTGAATCTAAAAGAAAGGATTTACTCGGAATTCTAAATTCAAAATCTAGACACAATACGGAAGACAATTTAGAAATGACAACGGACAAGCAACTATCACCAATTTACAAGCCAACGACTGCTTTTTCAATCAAATTTACTCCAAGCCACACCTCTGACTCTCGACTTAATGATAATGGAACATGGTGGAGAGATCGACCAATTGGTAAACTCATAAATGCTTTCCGACCAAAGACACCCACTGATTCACCTAATATTCGTGCAATGATCATTCCTGAAGATAAAGTTAGAAAAGTAACTGAAAGATCTTTGCTTCATACCAAAGAGTTGACGACATCGAGAATGAGTAAATCCTCCTCTGAGTTTCAAATGGATGTAACTCCAAAAGTGATAGATAAGAATAAACCACGTGCATCCGATGGATTACGGAACAATCCGGTATTTAAATTGTTCATTGATGGATTAAGCCAAACAGAACCTAACGATAAAGCAAATGGTCATACCATTCCGATGACTGATGGGGACTCCACTAGTGACGATTCGAAATACCATACCAATGAGCAAACCACAACTAATATGCCAACAAAAATTACTTTGGAAGGTTCCAGACCTAGTGAAATATTATGGAGAAATAAAAATAACCCTCTCAAACTTTTCATAGATCAGTTAAGGCCTAATAACGCTACGAAATCAGAAATTCCTGAAAAAAACTTGAAAGATGAAGTGCGACATACTAGCCAAAGCGACCCTACAACTACCTTGGGAATGTTTACAGAAAAGCAAACAGATAATTCGGTTGGATACCGCGCAACAAAATTTGAAGAACTCGCCGTTCGTGTTAATGATGAATCAAGGAGTAGCCACACAAAGCAAGAATTGACAACTAACCAAGCTACGACAATAAAAAAAGGCATAGAAAAATTAGAAAATAATGACGCTATCAAACTAACAAATGAATCTGTATCAGCGGATAAGCTGAATATATATGTTGCTGTGTACGTTATAAACAATCCAGTACGATCTGTATCTGATGAACTAATTGAAACAAGAAAATATATTAAAGATTCACCAGGAATTACTCTAAAAGAGGAATCCATTATCGAAAAAAATGACACGCTATCTAGTGATTCTACTGGTTCACTAAATGAGCAAAAAATGAGGGCATCTTCGGTAGTGTTAAACGATACTAGAACTCGTGGTGCTGTTGGAATTCAGAATGTCAATCCAATAAGATCCGACATAGCCGGATTCCAACATAGAAAAAATGATAAATCATCGACGAACGATCACATATTTAACGATAATATTAGATTCAGTACCGTAAGCGATTCATCTAAAGTTCATGAAAGTATGACAATTAACGAATTCGAACCGCGACATGGTTTCGAATACAAGATTGGTCGTACAATGGGAATGACAACAAATCAAGATGATGAATTTATATTTGAGTCAACGACTGAGCATCCTGCAACACAGAACGTTAAGGAATCTTCTCGTGAGTCTGACGTTTTGAAGAATATTCGCCCGATAAAATATATTTTCGATAAACTACGACTTCAGGGAAGTGGAAAGTTCACTGAAAATCTCATGCCACTTAATAATAAATCAGGCTATGCTACGAATGTCCATATTGTAATGGTAACTGATGATCTGCAGCCTCGACACAGAGACGACTATTCAACTGATCAGGCATTAGAAAGTACTCAAACCAGTCCATTTAAATCGGATACTTCACACATCAAACTAGAGACCACTGATAAACCATCAATATTAAATACAGAAAAATCAAAGGTTGTTGGACCTGAAAGACTGCGGAAAATCAGACCAATAAATTATCTTGTACATAGATTACGAAACCAAGAAAGAAGCAAATCAACTACTGACGATCCGGTGGAACTAGCTACGCAAGAAACTGAGTTCTCGAAACTCAATACTAGAATGACTGTCGATGAATTTCAACCAAGAAACAATGGCGCATTCACGACTGATAATCCGCTAGAAGTGGTCTTGACAACTATAGATCAATCTACAGTTGCCACTACAATTCAATCAACGACTGATCATCCTACGAAATGGAACTTGAATGTATCACCCCCTCGAAATTCTGGCAAATTGAAGAATATTCGCCCGATAAAACATATTTTCGATAGAATACGTCTTCAGGGAATTGGGAAGTCACAGGCTGAAAATTCCACGCTACTCGTCAATAAATCACACGAAGCCACGAATGTCCATTCAAAACTGGTGACCGATGAACTAGGTCTACTACCTCAGTACAGCGATGACTTTTCAACTGATCATCTAGTAGAGCTTACTAAAACTAGGCCATTTAAATCGGCTACTTCACCCATCAAACTAGAGACAACTGATAAACCATCAATTTTGAATACAGAAAAATCAAAGATTTCTGAACCAGAAAGATTGTGGGAAAACAGACCAATAAATGATTTTGTACATAAGGTACGAAACCAAGGAATGGGGAAATCAACTACTGAACATCCAGGCGAACGAGAATTTTTGACAAGTAAAGAATTGGACTTGTCGAAACTCAATACTAGAAAATTTGTCAATGACCCAACGGAAATGTTTCTGACAAAATTAGATGAATCCAGGGCTAGTACCATTGTTAAATCAACTACCAATCACCCTACTAGATACATCTCGTATGACAGTCCGCCTTATGGTTCAGCCGCACTCGAAAATGTTCGTCCAATAAAATTAATTATTGATAGACTAATTGGCCGAGAAAGTGATAAATCTAGAGAAAACAAGGTTACAGTTATAAATGAGCAGCCTTTACTTAACAAAGAAAACCTCCATAAATCCTTTCTTAAGGTGGTAACTGAAGAATTTCAGCCCCGTAACATAGAAATGTACACAACTAACACACGTGAAAGCAAGTCGACTACCATTGTGGCATCAACAGCAAATAATCCTGCAAATGTGGCATCAACAGCAAATAATCCAGCAAGGTATATCCCAAAAGAGAAGGATCCTAGGCAACGCTTCACTGATGTATTAAGTAATATTCGCTCTATAAAGCACATTATAGATAGAATACCACATAGAGAGAGTGGAAAATCAACGACTCGGCCTTCAATGGAGCCCATTAACGAAGCAATTCTCACTGGTGAAGACTGGATCTCATCGAAAGCCCCCACTACAATAGAAACGGATGAATTGCAGCCACGGCGGAAAGACGAGTATACGACTGATCATCTAAAAGAAAGTACATCAACTACATCATTCGAATCTGGGACTGATGAGCCATCAAAGTTGAAAACGGAAAAACCAAGGTTTTTAAGACCTGATAGGTTGTTTAAAAACCGACCAATAAGTATTTTTATGGATAAAATTCGAGCCAAGGGATCCGACACAGGAACGTATGAACGCTCAACGGAACGCATTATAACTGGTGAAGATTGGATTTCGTCGAGAGCCCCCACTACAACAGAATCTGATCAATTGCAACCACGGCGGAAAGACGAGTATACGACTGATCATTATCTGGAAAAAAGTACACCAACTGATGAGCCATCAAAGTTGAAAACTGAAAAACCAAGTCTTTTAAGACCTGATATATTGTTTAAAAATCGACCAATAAGTATTTTTATGGATAAATTTAGAGCCAAGGGATCTGACAAAGAAACGACTGAACGCTCAACGGGACGCATTTATGAAGCGATTACAACTGGTGAAGATAGGATCTTGTCGAGAGCCTCCACTACAACCGAATCTGATCAATTGCAACCACGGCGGAAGAATGAGTATACGACTGACCATCTGGAAGAAAGTACACCAACTACATCATTCGAATATGAGACTGATGAGCCATCAAAGTTGAAAACTGAAAAACCAAGTCTTTTAAGACCTGATAGATTGTTTAAAAATCGACCAATAAGTATTTTTATGGATAAATTTAGAGCCAAGGGATCTGACAAAGAAACGACTGAACTCTCAACGGGGCGCATCAATGAAGCGATTATAACTGGTGGAGAATGGATCTCATCTAAAGTCCCCACTACAACAGAATGTGATCAATTGCAGCCACGGCGGAAAGACGAGTATACTACTGATCATCTGGAAGTAAGTACACCAACAGAAACTGATGAATCACGTAGTGAACCTGCCGCAAGGGAAAATAGACGTCCAATGAAAAAGTTTATGGATAGACTAAGAGCTCGAGGAAGTGACAAATTAAATGAAAGTAAAAGAAGAGTTGCTAGAGACCAGACTTCAACTAACAAAGACGATTCATTGCAAGTCTACACTACAACTTTGACTGAAGATATGCTAACTCGTAATAACGAAGCGTACACGTCTGAAGATATACTGGGATTGATTTCGACTACATTAGATGAGTCTTGGTCACGTGTCACTGAACAATCAGTGACTGATAATCCTGGGAAAGTGACTTTGGATGAATCTTCGCCTCGTGAACCAACCGTATTAGAAAATATACGTCCAATAAAACTTCTAATGGATCGACTTAGAGCTCGGGGTAGAGATAAAGTAGCTGAAAGAAGGATGGAAGTTGCTAAAGACCAGACTTTAACTAAGAAAGACGATTCTTTCCAAATCTACACTACAACCTTAACTGAAGATTTACAAACTGGTAATAACGAAGCATACACGCCTGACTCAATGTCTAAAAAGTCACTAAGTATCATTAAGGATCAATCTACAACAATGGATTCTATGAATGACCGTATACTCGAAAAAAATTCGGCAACAATCCCATCATACAGTGGTAGGGAAACAATGACAATGACTTCGACAACAGTCAAAAACCCTCACGAACAAATAACAGATATTTCCACGACTATGGTTCCAACTAAGGACGCCAGTT
Organism: Phalangium opilio; assembly: GCA_019434445.1. NCBI lineage: Eukaryota > Metazoa > Arthropoda > Arachnida > Opiliones > Phalangiidae > Phalangium > Phalangium opilio. The sequence continues at coordinate 124,037 of JAEQBA010004669.1, read as the reverse complement.
TTTTGCCTCCTGGTGATTCTGGCGTATTATGGAAAAATCCAATTAAATTTTTAATTAAAGCTGTAGAAATTCGGAAATCTCAGCATCGCCCAGAAGCTATTTTAGAAGAATCTGAGCCTATTAAAAAGAATATCTCACCAAATGAAGGCATTTCAAAAACGTTGGAAGGTGAATTACCAACTGATAGCAGTAGTGATGTGGTTACCCCTAAGACGTTGGAAGAATCACATTTTGTTCCAGAAAGAGTCAATTTCGATGGATTACGGTCACTGAAAACGACAAATGCAGATTTAGACGTTTCTGAAAAGAAAGTAACAAGCGTTATTACATCTTTGACGAATGGTGCTAGTGAATCAACGACTAAACCGGACACGGAAGGTTTCTTTGAAACCAATACATTCCCTTCCATTTCAACAATAGACAAAGTTACTTGGGCAGTTATGGAAGATGCTGAACTTGACAAAGGCTTACCGAACAAATACTATACCAGACGTACAAGACCATCATGTAGATTTGGGTTTAGGTCGGTTATAGGCCGGGATGGGCTCATGAGGAGAGTAATTTGTTCAAGTGGTGAGCGCATTAGGAATCGCCCATTTTGAACATGAGGTAAATTAATATAAGCAATAGCAAATTATTTTGCAGTTAAATAACTTTTAGGCGCTGAATGTAAAAGTGCATATGTACCATAAACGTAGTTACTGGATCATTATGTACTACATTTTTCTTAAATTAAAGTTGTCAAATAAATATGTATGTCAAGTGTTTACTAATGTTGCGACAAGTCAAAAATCAATATACTTTGGATTTTCAAAAGGTTTACACAATATATTTGGTTATGTAAAACACGGTTAAAATTGCTCATTCTAAAGTGTAATTTTCCTGGACTACCCAGGCCTTTGGTCGGGCTTTACTATAAGGCACAGAACGGATCATACCTAAGCATAATCAAACCGTTATCATCGAACGTGTGTGACGGCGTTTTACACGCTTTTTACTGTAACAGTGGTACTGATTTAAAATTCCTTCAATAATTAAAAATACCGTTGATAAAATTAAGCCGAAGAAAATCAACAAAAGCACGTTTTGCACGTCTTGAAAGGCAACAGGATATTCTTCCAATGACTGAGGAGGATACCATAACAATTCCTTGATAATGTAAGTTTCCTCTTTCTGGTATTGACTGAAAAACTTTGTCTCGAAAGTAGTTAAAATACTGGGAATTACAAAATTAAACAAACCGTGAAAGTTAAATGATTAATATGGAACAAAAAGTAAATAACCCAAAGTGACGTAAAACCAAAGAGGGTACAAAGAAGGGGAGTTGAAACTACCAGCGTTAGCAACGCATTTTGGGACATCTCGCTTTTCTTTATTATTTATTTGTTTTATTTTATTTCTAATATCTTTTCAACCAATAAAAGGGCAGAGAAAGATGCACGCACCCACCGCAGGCTAAGAGGTAAGCTTTCAAAGCGATAACACTCCAGCCAAGCCTTCTAGGCTCCCTCTTTATACCCTCTTTGGTAAAACCCAATGGACCTAACGAAGAAACTGTAACAACGTTAAAGAAGATAAGAGGTAAGTTTTCTTTCTTGAAGCAGATCATAACGTAATTGTGTGGGGACTGTAGCTGGTCACCCTATACCTAAAATGTCATCGCTTTAAAGAGGAGCTTAAAGTGTAATAATATATGAGTTAGAAAACTTAATTTCTCCTGTCTTCTTTAATATTGTTGATGGATACATGGATCCATAAGTAGATAAGAACCTCCTTCGAAGGAGGGTTATTATATAGTTCTGATGGATCCAATTTGAAATATCCATTATTTTATATGTTCTTTCGAATAAAAAGAGAAAACAGCTAAATCGCACTCTCTACTACAAGGTACATAGAGACCACATACAAACGGTTGTAAGACTTGGTCATTTGTGGGCAAATAGCGAAATCGTAGGAAAACATGAAGACCAAATAATCCTCGGATATTGGCTGGGATATATGCATTTTTTTAGCGGTACTGTAATCTTCCTTTGAACCAAAAACTATTCCAAATAGTATAAGGACGACATAGTAGTTAAATATAAATAAAGATTTCCTTGGTATTCCATTAAAGAAATTAGAATCCAGCAGATTGTCCAGGGTTACTTTTAATTTGATCAGTTTGGTGTAAATACGCTCAAATTCGGAATTCACGGCGGCCTGATTGGGGAATATAGAAGCATGTTTCAATTAAGATGGTAGATTAAAAACTAACGTAATAAAATGGCTGTCAATTGCTCCAGTGTGTATTTGTTGGCAGTGTTCATATATAAGTTTTACGAAAACTTTCAATCAGAATTGCCAGTAATGCTAAATGGTAACCATTGCCGCCTGCCAACTTCTAGCGAACTGAAAACCGAGCATCGAGACTTAACCGTGCCGATTTTCGAATCCCAGCTGGGGTAAAAGTTGGAAGGGTTCTAGCTAACTGCAAGCCATGCAATGTGGTTCTAGCGAACTGAAGATACACAATAGAGAATTTCCTACAGAGGAAATCAAAAATTTGGAAGGAAAAAATTTAAAATAATTTTTATTGTTTATGTTCAGTTCGATAAAACCACATTGCATGGCTTTTAGTTAGCTAGAAATCTTCCAACTTTTACCCCTAGTAGTTTTCAGTTCGCTAGAACCCTTTTCGTTGGAAGTCGGCCTTTAACCACGTTGCAGGATCCCGCGCAATGCAACCTTATTCAAATAAATCCATATGAATAGTGGAGCCACTACATAAGGCCCCCTTATGTTCGTGGGGTCACTGCGCAAGTACCGTCTTGTTCAATAGGTTCCCATAAACTGTCGCGTTTTTGATCAGTCCAAACAAAACCTTACCTTGTATATTTTTACATACCTTGTTGTCAGATATCTACGTACTTTTAAAATTAGCAATTTATCCTCTGGCGAATGTTCAACAACTAGTGCTGTATACGGTCCTCCATAATCCAGGTCCTTAAAATTAGATATAGTGTCGTAAGTAACAACGCAAAATTTAGATTCCATGGAAGGCAAGAGTTGAATAGTTGTTCCTGTTACAAGCAGTAGCCAAGTCGCCGTTATAATTTCCCCCTTTTTAGAAGTGGTTCTCATACGAAAAGCTATTGATTGAAATTGAAAAAAACCAAAAAATATTATTGCTAAAATTGAAAAAAAAAAAATTAAGTCATTTGGAACTAACATTTTAGAAGAAACAGGAAAAAGAAGTCCCAAACATACAGAATAAATTGTTTCATGTAAATTAAAGATTTCATGAAAAATCCCAAATTTCGGAAATTGAAAATAGTTGAAGTAGCGGTTACGAAATATGATGCAAAGAGCAGAAGAACCAAGAGCAATATTATAGCCTATAAATATTAAAAATACTAAAAATTCAAAGTCTCGTAAAGTGACAGCTAACTCAGTTGTGTTTACCAAGTGCGCCTGCACATAAGTACTGTATATTACGCGAATTATGTGCAAGCGCACTTCAGAGATTTGAACTGGTAGACTAGGACACAGTTGCTTTGTACATTTATAAATTTGACACTTACATAATTGTCTAATTTGAAAAACTCTATAGACGGATGAGAAGTACGTTGAGGCTCTCCAGTCACCATTATGACCGAACTGAAAATGTACGGTATGGAGAAGGCATTAATATTCCCCACTAATCGCTTTTCCAACAAGGCCATCATAACTGGATACATAAGTATCCCTGTTTCCTAGAAATAAATTTAAAATACACTACAACACTAATTAAAAGTACAGTTAATAAACAAAATCTTTCCTTTATACCTTCAAAGTGTCATTTGTCAGTTCTTGTTCTATTAGTTCATCCGTTGTAAAAGTTTCAAATATCACACTAAATAAAAATGTCAGATGTATTATGTCATATCAAGAAGTTATATCAGTATCTCAGAGAGAAGATATAAGATGCCTTTGTATTCGCGCGCCATAGTCCCAGTCCCCTTTCAAAATACAAAGGGGGACGTAAAAGGAGGCGCCGGGCTATTTCGCTCTCGTCAGCAGGCTAGGAAATAAGACAGGTATTAAGCTATTAATAAACCAGTTTATTAATAGCTTGGACCACTTTTTTTATTCAAAACGTGAGGGTCACTGGTCCCAATGACTAGTTTATTAATTCCTAATTTTATTAAAAATTGATATGGGGACCTCTTTAATTATTTTCATTTTAACATAAATTTCGACTCCATGAGTCCAGTTGTGTATACAACCCTAAGCCGAGAGAGATTTTTTAGAAGAGAGAACGACCACAAGTCCTGGGACCAGTAGAAAAATAAATAGGGGAAGGGTCACTGGTCCCGGGACCAGTTTCATATTTAAGACATCAGGGGTCACTGGTCCGGAGGACTAGTTCAGAAATAAACCTTATTTCCAAGCCTGCTCGTCAGTCGGAAATTTTCCTCACTCGCGTCGTCGCGCTGACGTGAGTTTTCAAGAACCAATGAGGTGCTGGTTGTAATTTAGAGACGGGGATTGACTGCGGACCTACGTTAGGACTGGAGATAAAGCTGGAAATCTGGCGAATTTATATCTTCTCTCTGAGATACTGATATAACTTCTTGGTCATATCAAGAAGTGATATCTAGTTTACTAGGAAGAAGGTATAAATTCGCCACATTTCTAGCTTCATCTCCAGTCCAAACGTAGGTCCGGAGTTAATCCCCGCCTCTAAATTACAACCAGCATCTCGTTGGTTCTTGAAAACTCACGTCAGCGCAACGCGAACGTATTTTCCGATTGAGGAGAGGCAGCGAAATAGCCCGGCCTCCTTTTACATCCCCCTTGTATTTTGAAAGGGGGACTGGGACTATGGCGTGCGAATACTTAGGTATCTTATACCTTCTCCCTACTAAACTAGATATTCCTTCTTGGTCAAATTAAAAGAAGAATATACATGGGGTTTCTGAAAGGTCTGGCAGAATATAAGGTTCGTGTTCTTTGGGCGATTTCGAGTCGAAACTGTTTTATGACATTTTGTCGTCCGGGTCACCATTTTCCAGTTATGTTTGGAGTGTATAATTAAATTAGTATCGTGTTTTCTTATCTTAATTAAATTTAAGGGGTGCTACACTCCAATCATCAGTAGAAAACGGTGTCCCGGTCGGCAACATAAAACATTCTCGACTCGAAATTACCCAAAGAACACACCCCTTAATTTCTGTCAGACCTTTCAGAAACAATATTGACGCTGCTGACGCACCTGACATTAAGAGATCGTTCAAGATATCTGGCTGTGTCATCTACAATTTTTATTTGTGATGGTATTACATTCATCTCCTATACCATGCAGAAGTATTATAATAATTTTTACAGGGTAAAAACTCGAAGACAAAATCTAGAAATCATAATACGTTACCTCCAAAATCCCGATTTTTAGGAAGTTACTCTCACAAAATGAAACGCCACGAGAACCCTTTATTCCATTTGCGCCGTAGATCATTTTAGAAATGTAGCCTAAACTAAACAAACGTAACCAACACATAAACTCCTCAAGCTTGAACACGCTTACTTGATGCGACAACCTGAATCTAAACCGTTGTTTCTCGAAACAATCCTTGTGATAAACTGCTTTTTGGGAGATACTCTTTTCAACAACCCTACGCTAAGTCCAATAACCTATTCTAAATCAATCCAAACAACGTTAGCTTTGCATTTTCTCTCGAACTGGGTTGCCATGAGAGGAGCATATTTATTTTCACGCGATATGCGCATAAACAGAGTACTTTGCTCATAAGCGTTATTTCAGTTTACAGTCATCAAATGAAATGTATATTTTCTTTTATATTATAAAACAGAGTCAACGCACGGTCGGTGAGTTTTTGGAGGTAAGTAATCACAAATGTTTCAAACCCAAGAATACCTTAAATAATATTCTATTAGAATCAAAACTTAAAATGACATAGCTTTTATACGCAATAGCCCTAATTGGTCAAAATCCTGCACCAGTCAAAACGTAATGACGTTAAAGATAGCTTAAGTTATGGCGAATGCGCTATCGGTAGGAATGAATTAATGGTGAATAGTTATTGAGAGTGAAACCTAAATTCTATATTCATGAACACATATGCATTAAATATGAATAAATCAACAAATGACACGCTGATCTGTGGAACTCATTGAATAATTTTACTTCTGTTTAGCTCCTTTTCCGAAGAAAGGTTTAGAGAATTTCACAATAGGCCTTTTCAAAAAGTCCCCTATACAAAATATGTAGCCGGGGAAAAAGCAGAGATGGAAGGCATTTTTTCCCTCCCTAATTTCTGCGCGCGCACCTGTGAAACGTCATTTTTAAAATCGCCTATTCAGTTTAAAAAAAAAAATATTCTAGCGCATCTTTAAATAGTTGCCGTTAACTCTGCCTTAAACTTCCATTTGAAAAATCGATTTCGTTTCCGCATTTAAGGTTTTTTCTTTATCGGCAAACAGCAAAACGTTGAAGCCTTTATAATAGAACTGAATCTCGCCACGCACTCACTTCGATTACCAAGTCATGATGAATGCTCATAAAAACTGTAATAGATAGCCAACTAAATTACGAAACAATACACGAAATTTATATTTCTAAATGACACAATACACTAGAATTTTTCAATTCATTAATGATGATTTAGAAATGACGTGAGTTCTAGCATTGAAAAACAGACGTTTATTTACTTTCAATATATCTATAGGCAAAAGACTAAAAACACCACATTTATAAACGTAAAAGACCGGAACCCAATAGACCACTTCGATGTAACTAAGAGAGAAAGACAGGGTGGTAAAACTTGACTTTTCATCCTGCTTTTGAGCATCTGCGCTGCAGGCATGAAGGACCATGAGAGTGCATGCGCAGAGACAGCAAGGGATCACCCCTTTGTATGTCTCGATACTGAGGGTTGCGCCTTTCTCCTTTTTACATCGATAAGGTCTAATAAAATCCCTTCGGGAATGGAAACCTAGATTTTGGTGTAACATTTTGGCAAAATTCCGAAGCAATGCAATGGGGCAGTTTATATTTTTGCCGAAAAAAAATTAGAAATACATGAGATGGCTTGTCAATTAAAACATATTTCAGAATAATTTTATAATTAATTAGTATAACTGATTTCTTTTAGTTTGTAAGGTCCTTTGATTCTAATCTGACGTTCGAAGAAAAACGTCTTGCTCCTAGCGAGGGGCCAACCACTAAACGAATTCGGTGTACACGTTATAACTTTCATTGCACTGTAATAAAAGGATTACGCGTAATCTTGTAATACGCAGGGAAACAGTAATTACCACCAGCTCGGATACTTGATACAGAGAGGAGAGAAAGAGGGAGAGAGAATCAGTATAGGCTAGGAGGATATAGGGGTGAAGGAGTCTTCGACTGGCCGTTTTCCCATTGAAACGCGCTTACAGATTATCGTCCGTTCTGGGAGATTCTTAGCCGCGCACCTTGTTCCGGGCTCTTCGTCATCGGGCGTCGTTTGTTTTAATTTTTGTTAAAGGCGCTGCATTTTTTAGTGCTTTAACGGAACATTTATCATTATTTTATTTTTTATTAATAGTAAATTATGGTTCTTAGATAAAACTGAAGTAAAGGTAACGGTTTTTTACTCTTTCCCAACACCAAAAACTCTACTAGACAAGTGTTTAAGGTGGATTAAAGCCTGTGGGAGGGTCGAATTAACGCCCGATAAAATTGAAAAATATCTCTACATGTGCAGTGAACACGTAATATAGGCGGCGTTGCTTCAAAGGCCTAAGCTAGCATGAAAAACCCGCTATTTTTTGAATTGGATTTGCGTGGTCACGTGATGCGCGTAACCAATGTAACTAGGTGCGCCTGCACGAATCTCCCATCGGAGAGGCCGAAACCTGAGCTCTAAGAACGGGCAGTCGAAGACTCCTTCACCCCTATATCCTCCTAGGTATAGGCAGCCGTGATCCATGCGTGGTGAAAACGGGGGTAAATCTAGGGTACACCGCAGTCCTATGCGCTGCTTTCTCGCGCACAGTTGAGGTAGGGGATGACAGAGATAAGGCGAGGAGATCAATCCCCCATGCGCAAAGGACTAAAACTAAACGACGAAACGTACCGAAAATTGTTTTTGCAACCCCCCTATTTTCCCATTTTTCGGCGGATTTTATAAAGCGCGTTTCTGTCTCCCTCTTTCTCTTCTCTCTGCTTGATACTTCGCAACATTTTGAGCGATTACCAAAGTCATCTTCTATGTCTATTCAGACATTAGAAATGAACTATTATAACTGCCTTACAATATGGTGATATCAGAGGTATGGATTATCAGATTTCAAATGCAATGGATTTGAAACGTCCTTCTTATGAATTGCAAAATTACTGTCCTTGAAACTTTTCTTCCAGCTAGGTTGTAAGCTACATCATTCTTTTTCGGATTTCACAGAACGCGTGCATGGTTTTAATCCAAGTTTCAATACACAATTAAATCTCTTTCATTACTCATGTGGAATCTACTATTCACTGGAAAGCTATTGGATGTTTGAGACGACGTTGCACTCCCCTTGCAGACTTACAATTAGAATACTTAATTACGTACTCCAATAAAAGTGAAATGGTCGAGCATTGATAACCGAAAACCAGGATTAACATCATAACTTTAAGGTCTTCGGTAGAAACTGGTCTTTCTTCTGATTGCGGAGCTCGCCAAAGGATTTCGTTCATAATATAATGTTCTTCTTTCTTAAACGTTTCAAGAAACTTGGTTTCAGAGGTTGCCATAAGACTGAAAAATAGTTAAATCAAAATAATGTACAATGAGTAGTAACCTCTACCTATTCATTATAAGACCAATATGCATAGTGAAACATGTTAAGGATAACAGTCTCCGAATATTTTAAAATTACAATTAGTTTGAATGTTTTATGGATAATTTTAAATAAGTACCTCCGACCAATCGTGTAACGCCCTGCATTTTCATTAATTTCAAACTAATTCTAATTCTAAAATCATTTGGTGCTATCTCTTGGATGTTTCACTATGCAAATTGGTCTTATAATTAATAGAAGAATCCATAACAAACACTCTCCCTTGAACGATGTTTTGCACGTTTTGGCCGTTGCTTCACGCGAGAAAAGAAATGTAAAACTTCATGATGACATTTTAGGTGACTATCGATTGAAGTGTGTTTTTAATAAATAAGTAATAACAGGATTCAAGGAACCCTGCTTGGTATCTTCCCATTGCGCAGAATTCCATTACACCGAATTCTCATAAGACCGAATCCCGCCAATGTTTATAATGAATTTAGCCCAACGGCGGGTTTGGTATTTACAATTCAAACGACGCTATTTGTCGAATTAAGCGACCCCAAAAGTGCTTTGTACTTAAATTTCTATTAATTTCGTTTTTTAATGAAAGCGTTTAAAATACATTTTTACTGCCTTGGAAACGCCACTATTTGACGACTATGCAACAAGATGGTAATAAAAACGACCTCGGGAAGTTTTCATTACCGTGTGTTCTAAATATATACTATAATAGTATACAGAAAAATTGAAAATTGGACTTGACTATTTGGGCATGGCTTAAGCATTAAACAAAAACGCTTTCATCCAATAAAACGTTCTTTTTCAAAACCAGGTTAGGTTTGGTTAAGTTAGGTTAGTAACATTTTATAAATCATTTAACAATGTTACGCCTTTTCCAAATATTGATGTTTATCTTCATTGACTTCTCAAATAATATGCCTTTTCCAAAACATTACTGTTAGGTTAGGTTAGGTTTGGTTTAGTTAGGAGGACGTCTTTTCCTCTTTGGAGCGGTTATACACTTCAAGTACAGTAAAACGGCTGGCTTAAAGTATTTTCATGATGAATATAACATAAAAAAATACATAAATATTAGCAATGTGTTTTATTATGACATATTTTGCTGATTTATTACTATTCTGTTCTTATAATCCTTAATTTTAAAATAATAATTTAGATAATGTTTGGATCCAGTGTTCATTTTACGTAGTCCTTAAATTGTCTTTTGTTAATTTTATTTTTGCTAGTAAAGATAAAATCTTTGCGTACCCGGGATTCTATGTATTTAAATTTCGTCGGGAAAAACCCGAAGTGCGGGTTTTTCGGTGCAATGGGATTGCCCCATTGGACAGAATCGTAAACCCGCCAAAGTGCGGGTTTTTCGGTCGAATGGGATTGGGTTCGGTTAATTGGGATTCGGCGCAATGCTACTGAACCACTTCGCTTCCAAGATACTTTATTTCTTTCTCTTTTATATAGGAGGTAATGTTGATTATGTGCCATACTAATTGTTATGGATATTTACAATCTGTTGACGGAATCCATAAAATGTGTACAAATTGACATGTTGTATGAAAAAGGAAATGCGAGATAATCTTCAGCTACTGGCTTTGAAAGCTGCAACTTTTGGATTGTACTGTAATCCTCTTTGTCCATTAAAAGAAAAGGCAATAATATCCCAAGTAAATAATCATTCAAGAATAATATTTGATTGCTTCGCAACGTTCTATAAAGATCCGTATCAATCATATCTCGAGTGTCGATGCTCTTTTTTCCAAGTTTTTCAAAAAGTCTTTTGAAATTACCATCACCTTTTGCCTACATAAAAGCAATTTTCAAAAATGTTATAGATATGCACAGGAATGTATGGAGGGGCTGGAATGGCTAAGGTGGCTCCGAGGGGCTAGTCACTTGAGTAATCAGGTGTACAAAACCGCGGAAATCGATTACTTGATTTCTAGAATTCTAGGGAAATCATAAGTAATCATCGGTAATCATAATCAATTTTGTGAGTAATCAGAAATCTCCGATAATCACTGGAAATCACATGGAATATTGAGAGAATCAGAAATAATCACATGATTTCCTAGTAATCATTTGTAATCATCTCGGTAATCACACATTTCGTCAAATAATCACGCATAATCACTCGAGGAATTCGAAAATCCAAAATAAAAATCGTAATCACTTGAAATGGAAGTAATCACTCTATAATCACTGCATTCATAGTAATTCACGAAGAATCTAGTGGTAATCAAGGCATTCACTTAAAAATAACCGGAATTCATTGGAATTCATAGAGTAATGTCAGTTCTACTATGCAAACGTCATACCATAGAGTAGTGTCGGTAGAGGGGGGAGTAGACTGTGTATCCCTCCCTCTAGGCGCGCTTTTGTAAGAGGGGATACTCGGGGATACTGTACGCGCCTAGTAGGGGGATGACACTTAACTAAGAGATAGAAGGGTATGACGTTTGCATACGTAGAACTGACATCTAGCTCTAGCTCAGTGTCATCCCCCCCTACCAGGCGCGTACAGTATCCCCTCTTACAAAAGCGCGCCTAGAGGGAGGGATAAACAGTCTACTCCCCTTTCTGCCGACACTACTCCATATTCCATTTGTGGAAAGCAGACGAAACGCGGACGTTTTTCGAAGAGTTGGCATTCGCTGGGAAAGTACCGTGGGAAAATGCGATTTTTAACACTTTTATTGCTTGGTTTTTTATCCTATACACATTTTTCAGGACAATGTCACTTGTCTACATAAGAAATGTAAAACACATGGATAGCGCTTTTAGCAAAATGGACATGTGACATTGTTTGTAGTTAATTTTGACGATGGTAGTTCCTGAAACTATTTGAATGAGTTCTTGGCATATAGCCTTAGCGTGAACACCAAGCGCTTGGAAGGGGAGGGGGCTCCTTTTGACAGTAATGGCGAAAGGCTAGCCATAATCGTGTCGTTGTAACATGTTTTTTTTTAATTTTGCGTCATCTATTGATTGTATAAACATTTATAAAATTCTCATAATTTTCAATACCGAAATAATGCGCGATTCTAGGCGATTCCATCCACTTGTACCAGAAGTGAGATGAGACCAGAAGTACTGAGCTAACCAAATTCTTCACTCGGCGAAAGTGAATATTCTTGATAACACTCTCAAAAATTAGTCAAACCACGAGCCCTAACCACCTTTCGGCAGACCCATGTTTCTAATACTGTAATTAATGACTGGAACTCCTTGCCCCCTAGCATTATTGCCATTACCAACAAATCTCTGTTTCGTATTAAACTCTCTGAACATTTTAACAATATGATTTAAACCCTGATGCATCCCCGTGTTCAGTTATTTTTTTCAATTATCTTTACTTTAGTATTTTCATTGGTATTTTAGACCTCTGTGTTAACAATATCCTAATCATTATATACTTTTCTTGTCACGGCTCCCTCGCTATAACCGCCGTCTGCTCATAAGACATCAAGCGTTCTTTGCGGATGTTGTATCAAATAAATAAATAAATAAATAAATAAATAAACGTTTGGCCCTCTGGTAGCGGTTTCTGAATTTTCCCTCCAAAACGTGAGACGCTCGTGGCGGTAGACGGCCGAACTAGATTCCAGCACCCGCGTCAGTGTTTCGCGGCTTTAGGTTGAGGGGAGGGGGGTAGGAAATGTTTTTGGAACTCGGCCAATTTTTTTCTCTCTTGTTTTTAGAGCCCTTCACTTCTAGTCTCATCTCACTTCTGCTTTACGTGTAAGCGCGCCGAAGCGCGCTTAAGAGTTTATCACAGAGATTTCTGTTGATATCGTAACAGATCGGTAGTCTGTTGTTTTTAAATCTCAATATGAATGATCAAACTAATTCCACGACTAAATCTGATTCTTGCAATGTAAGTGTTGATTTAATTTACGAATTCATAAACGTTCAGAGTTCTCGAGATCTAGCCTTAATTTCGGAATTTTGAAATCTGTTTAAACGAGGTTATTATTAACCACAGATAATCGTAATTTTCGATTTAGTGTTTTCTCGCTTGAAAGGGTTTTCGGGAAGAAATACAGATACCACAAAAGATTCAAATTGGCGGATTTTTCACTGAAACTTGAGGGATAGAAAACAAATTCACCCAATCTGATGCGAGAGAGATTAGATCGGATTAGATATAGAGTGGTTTTTTGAGATTTTCAAACTGTCTTAGGTATTCGTATATCTTCCTGGTGTTTTGTATGAATAACCAGCCTGAGGCTACAGTCACGCCTTAATTTGCATTTAAAGCGAGATCTAATGGGAACCATTAATATGTTCACAATCTTAGCTTTTGAGCGTATGTTCATTATAAGTCCTTTTTGTTTCTTCGCCTCCGTTGTAGCAATCCAGATTTTGGTCCATTGTTGAAAATGGAGTAGGCTCTACCGGAAATACCCAAATATTTGAAAAATTTACTAAAATTTGTTGGGTTTGATAACCCAATATCCCTTAAAAACATGAAAGAAGATAGTGTCGCTCGCATGGAAACTTTCGCCAGAGAAAAGCTGAAGCATTTTTTAGAGCCTGATGATGACCCACGTGATTATTTTGGCGTGTACCACAAGAAACCAGAACTCTTCGAAATATTAGAAGGACATCGATGTTTATTGAAAGGTGTCCAAGAATTTGTTGAAAGCAAACCAAACGGGTATTTTCTAAAATACGACGAACTATTTAGTAATAAAAATCAACTCGCTGGACATTCGCGAAGAAAGGTGGTTACAAAATATCAAAATAAGACCTTAACGGGAGATCATTGCGTAAAACAGATGGAACAGGTTGGTGAAATAGTGAAAACAGAGGAGAAAGAAGTTTTGGATTTACTAAATAATTACGTAAACAATTGTAACGATGAAACAATGGCGGAAATTATTGAGAAAATCAAGGGGATGGATTTTCAAGTAACGATTTCAATAGATGGCAGCGTTGTGAAGGAAGATGCTTCAAACATTTCCGGAAAAGTTACTTGTCCTGTATGTGATTCACAGGTCAGGATCGCTTATTCCACTTCGGCAACGGGAAAACTCAAACGTGTCATTTCTAACTTTCCAAGACATCTCAAAACGCATTGTAGAAAAATTACGAAAAGAGGTTCGATCCTAACTCATTTTCGGCCATCGTTAAGCACTAACGCTCCCATGGAAGAGCCAGTAATATTGCATATCAATGAAGAACCACGAACGAGTTTACCAAATTATTCTACTAAGATGCAAAACTATGGGGAGACTTTGGTGACTACACCATCTCTTAAACCCAAGGAAATTTCAGAAGCTACCACAAACAAATTAGTAGATAAATCATGCTCTTGCGATCAAAAGGACACTACTTTGGGTGCATCGAATAGTACGGTTGATGTAAAGAGACCTAAAATTGCTGATAACTTGATGCACACACTTGATACATCGGGGGAAGACCGAAATGGCACGATGTAGGGACAGTTCGTGTCATTAAGGACCTTGCTCAAGAGGATGTCCCAACAACTAGTAAATGGAAAAACGAAAAGTATAGCCGGTCGGAAAGATGCAAGCGAAAATTTAAAGAGCCTATAGAGAACCAAACGCGTATAACTTCTTATTTTACCGTTCTTAATAAAGTTCAAATACTTTTAAAAGTAAACCAACAGTTGAGCGATTGTCTCAAAACATTCATTAACCACAATGTCATGAAATCGCATGACAAGTTAAGCTTTTCGACTGAAGACAACGATAATTTTCTTGCTGGACTCATGAAGACGGCAGAGGAAAATTGTAGAAAAGAGAAAGAAGGAAAGCGCTATAACGAAACTATAAAATTATTTTCAACCTATTTGTTTTTAGTCGGTGGACGATTCTTATATGAAACTCTTCTAGCAAATATTCCTCTTCCTTCAGTTAGCACAGTTCTACGTTGCCTCCGAGATAAAGGACCTGATGTGGTCGAGGGAAAAGTACGCATGGATGAATTAAAGTCATTCCTGTATAATAGAAAATTGCCTTTAAAAGTATGGCTTAGTGAAGATACTACACGTATAACCGGAAAGATTGAATACGATTCGAGATCTAACCAAATAGTTGGCCTAGTTCTACCCACCAACGATCTTACTGGTTTACCTGTTGTCTTAGCTTACCCAGCTAATTATGCTAAGGAAATAGAAAGCCACATATCTAATAATAAAACAGCTTCTATGGCTTATGTAATCATGGCTCAGCCATTAATGGAATACGCCCCTTCATTTTGCTTGACAATATTTGGTACTGACAATCGATTTACAGCGGAAAATGTGTTGTCTAGATGGCAAATAATAAAGAATTCTGCTGCAGAGAATGGTATTGACGTAATTGGGGTTTCTTCTGATGGTGACAGCCGCTTACTGAAGGCAATGAGATCCATTATTGAACTACCTAAAAACGTCACCGATAAAAACCGTCCGTGGTACCAAGCTAATACAAACCCTTCATTAATTCCCATACAAGACACTGTTCATATTGGTGGAAAGCTACGGTCAAGAGCGATTAAAGCGTCCATTGTTTTACCCTTGGGAAACCAACTGGTGTCAACTAGTCATCTTCACATGCTGGTTGATCAATACCCTAAAGACGAACACGGTCTTTCCAAAACCGATATCGACCCTAAAGATAAAATGAACTTCAAATCAGTTGAAAAGATTTCGCAACAAAAAGTTTTGAACCTGTTGAAAAATATACCCGAAAGCGAAGGGACAGTTCAGTATCTCAGGCTCATACAACGATCTCTGTCACCCTTTTTAGATAAAAAATTAACACCACTGGAACGTGTTCATAAAATATGGTACGTTGTGTTCTTTTTAAGGATATGGAGATTTTGGATACTTAAACACCCAAGTTACACTTTAAAGGATAATTTCACAACGTACAACGCGTACGTTTGCCTAGAAATAAATGCGCATGCCCTTGTTACAGTAATTGAAAAGCTTCGGGATGAAGGCGAACATTCGATTTTTCTTCCTTGGATGTACAGTAGCCAAACATGTGAAAGTTACTTTCGTGCCATTCGATCGATGACATCCACGTTCTCCACTGTAGTGAACTTCAGCCTTTTAGACATATTACACCGGTCAAATAGGATTCAATTGCAAAGTGATATCGTAAATCAGTGCAGCAGTGGCAGTAGAATAAATAAATTTGTTTGCCAGTTTCCAAGGGCGAAGGAAACTGGTGATGATAGGTTACGCATTGCAAATCTTCAGCAAACACAGTTACCAAGTTATGATGAAATAACTCAACAAGTAATGAAGGCACAAGAAGAAGCGTTAAGTGATGCATTGAATTTGGGTTTATCTATGCCAAATGACACTTTAAGCATATTTGACTGTCAGCTGCCATCGCCTAAAGGACACAATATTAGAGGACCAACACCATATTTAGAGCAAGATTTGGAAGTTACAGATGATGAAGGTGATTTTGAAGATAAAATAGAACAAGGTCCGAATGAGATACAAGCCTTGAATGACGATAGTAAAGATGATATTGAAGAAGACCTTACATTGATGTATTCTATGGGAGGTTCGAACTTAAAAGATTATTCTTATGAATATAAGGAATCAGACCCTCTGAAAACTAGCAAATTTGTTGCTTTAACAACAAAAACAGGGAAGAAAATTGTTGTAAGGAAATCATCTTTATGCTGGCTCCTAACAACTGGAAATCACAGCTTGAGTAGTGATCGCCTACAAAGGGTGGCACAAAAACCCGTCTCCAACTCAAACTGCAGTTACGGGATCTTGAAGAAAAGAACAAAAGCTTGCACTTACGAAGAACAATTAAATATTTCGGACTGGGCAGTCTTCAAAACGGAAGATGGTATAGGTCAGTTAGTAGGGATGATTTTGAGTTTTTCGTACTTGACTGGACAAGGGCGTTCAAGGGAATATTCATTAAATTCGGTCCCAACTAAAACACCATCAAAATCATCTAAAGGAATTGGCGTTCTATGTAATTGGTTTTCTTGGGACGCTAGTGGTTTCCTTTCTCCTATGGAAATGCATAGTCACGGATACTATAATCTCAGATACTACGTTTGTACCCTAAATCGTCCCGAAATTGTCGATGGTAAACTAAAACTAACGCACGAAGATCTGAGCAAAATATCGCAATCAAAGAAACGCACAAGGAAGGAAGTTTAATCTACTATTAGTAGTTTTAATTATTTAGTGTAGATATTTGAAAATTAAACGTAATGACCTTATACAGTCTTATTTATTTCATAAAACAGAACTTAAGGGTGCTATGTAAGGCTTATTACTCGTTATTTTGTTTTCATAAAGCTTTACCAAATTGCAGTCGAATAGATTTAAAACCGTTTTTAATAAAACTACCCTTCGCTTAGCACTATCTGCTAATCATTAATTACAGCTACCTTTTGTCTAAATATCAGTTATTTCTTTATACAATAGAGCTTATTGACATATCACGAAAATATTTTCTTAGTAAGAAAAATCTGTGAAACTCAAACTGTAATTACTAGAATTGAATAATTATGTATCCTAACGTAGCCAGTGACAAGTAATCGGTATCATTCAAATAGTAATCAGTGGAATTCAGATAGTAATCACGAGTAATCAGTGGAATTCAAATAGTAATCACGAGTAATCAGTGGAATTCAAATAGTAATCACGAGTAATCAGTGGAATTCAAATAGTAATCACGAGTAATCAGTGGAATTCAAATAGTAATCACGAGTAATCAGTGGAATTCAAATAGTAATCACGAGTAATCAGTGGAATTCAAATAGTAATCACGAGTAATCAGTGGAATTCAAATAGTAATCACGAGTAATCAGTGGAATTCAAATAGTAATCACGAGTAATCAGTGGAATTCAAATAGTAATCACGAGTAATCAGTGGAATTCAAATAGTAATCACGAGTAATCAGTGGAATTCAAATAGTAATCACGAGTAATCAGTGGAATTCAAGTAGTAATCTCGAGTAATCAGTGGAATTCAAGTAGTAATCTCGAGTAATCTGCGGCAATAACGGGAAATCATTGTAAAGATTATGGAAATCACCTAAAATAATCGTAATCACGGAAATCAAGAAATTCATTCAGTAATCAACGGAATTCACATAAAAATTCAGAAATCAGAAATCAGGTGTACAAAATTTTGGCGAATGACTAACCCCTCGGGTGGCTCTCGTTGTACCCTTGATGGTGGAAACATAAGGCGAGTCCTTTTTTATTTTGAGAAGTGTAGCTCCTACCCCTACGTCTGTTTAGCTGTCTGCCGAAGGCGAAAAATGTCATGACTCGTTAAAAAGGCATGGCAGAAGTGACCTTTTAGATTTTTTAAAGTTAAATGCGCTGATTCGCCGCCGTTCGCGTTCATATTCGATTCTCTCAGCCTAGGCAGAGGACCTAGGGTAGAGGGTGGAGAATTATAGCAAACAAGTTTTTTGGCAGCCAACGAATGAATGAAAATAATTTTAGTGGTAAATGCGATTTTTACGTCAGGCTATGACGTCACTAGCGTAAATTAAGCCACGCCAGTTGTTTCCAAGATCATTTCACGTCGATTAAGATTTGATCTTAGTCATTCCAACCCCTCCATACATTCCTGATATGCACCATATACCTAAATCTTATGTATTAGGAAAAAATATTTGCATTATTTACCTTTGAAAGAAGAGACTTTTTTTCAGGACTATCTTCCAAAATAAGAAGGGTGTATTGCCGATCAACATTCAGGTCCTCAAATGTTGTAAGGATGTCGTAAGAAATGTCGCAATAATTGGATTTCATCGATGGCAATAGTTGAAGATTTATAATGGCGACGAGTAACAGCCAAATAGCTACAAATTTTAAATTGCCTGACATGCTTTTCTTTGGAATCTCTATCAAAATAACGAATAAAACAATGATATTCATCAAATCATTTATCACTTGAAGCAATAGTTTTTTTGATAACTCATTTTGAACATTCTTTTAGGTAAATATCATGATCAATCTGATTCTATAATATCGCTTCGCTTTTTCTCACAGTAGGTATAGAGTTATGGAAGAATAGATCATTAATTTCGATGTAGCTAAGAAGGAAAGACATGGGGGTAAAACTTTGCCTTCATCTCACTTTTTGGAGCCTGCGCTGTAGTCTTTGTATCATGAGACTTCAATGCATAAACCGAATTGTAAGTCTATATACTGAGGGTTGCCTACTTTCTTTTTTTTTTTGAATTGAAAAGGTCTTTTGGAAAGGAGACGAAACAGCCCCGTGAGGAACGGAGGTGGGGGGGTCAATGGTTACATAGAGGATGGCAGAGAAGACGAGTGAGTGCCCCCTCTGCGAAAAGCTTGTGCGCCCATCAAACACATGTAGCATAATGTTTTCGTCCACTGTCAGAATTTCAACGTATGTTTCAAAACGTGTCTATCTCTCTTTTATAAATACTCTTCGATAGAATCATAGAAGAAGTCGAGAAAGTAGAGTCAAAGAGGGGAGGTGAAGGTAACTTGAACGACCCAGTTTTTTCTGTATCTCACGTGGCGCAAAGCGGAGGAGCCAGGTGTTACGTCATCGGTTAAGAAAGATGTTCAAAAGGGCTCCTTAATAATTGATCCCTAAAATTAGTGGGGTATAGGCCAGCCTGTTTTTAGGCTTTAGTGTTTCTGTAGACGTTTCAAACATACACAGAAGAGATACGCGCGTTACTTATTACTTACTTGGACGTAACCTGAAGATGTGGCTACCAGTTTGTGAACAGTAACCAGTGAAATTAACCTTGTATCAGGGATAAGGGAGGTGAGATGGATTGGAAATGATGAAGGGCGACCTGCGGCACCGTATCTCTCCCAGTGTACCTCGCGAACTCCCCTACCCTTCGGTAGGCGATTGCCAAGTGCTGCCGCGTAGCGTCATTTTATATGTACGAGAACTAGCTTATATTTTTAAGATAGAGGGAGCGTCTTATACAATTTCGTCCGGTACGACCCTACCTAACCGCTGAGGATGCTGGGAGGACACTACGGTGCCGTAGGTGGGGGAACAGAGGCAACGCTATAGGTATGGGGGTTTCCACTCCATTCCTCTCTCCTTCAAGTTTGTATGTCACATATTTTCATCTAAACCTTTCCCAATTAGTCTTAAAAACGAATGCTACTGCGCCGCCATTGATTTAGTGGGATCTGCTGAATCGAGCCTCTTACCCCTTGCCTTTCTAAGCATGTGAGAATTCAACAAATAGGGGTAAGTTGTTCGATTTAGCAGACACCACTAAACGAATGGCGGATGGCGCAGTAGTCCTCGCTTTCAAGACTAATAAAATGCAAATTATTTTGTAATAAGAGATGAATCATTTTGCTTTTAATTATTTTCCCTTTATATTTAGACAAAGGCCTTCTTTGAAAGTATAATGCTACGTTACCTGAACGTTTCCTTTAAATGGAAAGGAGGTCAAGTAGGAAGTGTAACGTTTAAAATCATAAAAAATTACATTAAAAACCACTCACCCTTAAGAAAAAATAGAAAAAATAAGTCCCACATGTTGATCATCAACTTTCGGAATAAGACAGTCACTTTCAATCTTCGATATGTGTGATAGGCAGAAGAAGCCGTCATAAATACTGAACATAAGAGTAGTAACACTATTATATAAGCTGTAACCTGTGAATTACCAAGTTATAAATTAGCTATCTTCTTCCCAAACAAAATGTAAAACGATCAATATAAACGTAAAACTTACAGGAGCATCGAAAGAAAGTAAATCTTTTGAAGTAACAGATTTGGGATCAGGTGTTCCGGTTATCATAGTGAGAGCGGCGAAAACGTAAGGAAAAGAAAAGGCATTGACGTTCCATCTTGTTCGATTCTCGAAAAGAGACATCATTACAGGAAACACCAGCAAGGCTATCTCCTATGATAAAAATATTCATCAGTTCAGTTTACTCATACGTAAGTGAATCACACCT
This sequence comes from Phalangium opilio, assembly GCA_019434445.1. NCBI lineage: Eukaryota > Metazoa > Arthropoda > Arachnida > Opiliones > Phalangiidae > Phalangium > Phalangium opilio. The sequence continues at coordinate 103,309 of JAEQBA010004669.1, read as the reverse complement.
AAAGTCTACGAAAAATCATCTTCCAAAATTATCGCTACTTAAGCAGAACTAGACTAAATTTTCAATAACTATATTTAATTTGTGCTGTCTAGGAACAAATTGAATATAGTAATTGAACAAAAGCAATTATTCATGCTGGTAAACTAAGAATATTTTGAGGTATGACGAGAGGACAGTGTTTACGTCCCAGCCAAGTTCTGAATAACGATTGAATAATTCATAGTTTTCGTTTTAGGCCTGCAGGGGCTTAAGTAGCAATTCAGGTAAAAAATGGGTAGATAGTCATCCTCTTCCCTTGGAGAGGTAAATATTATGGTTTCCCAACTTGTTCGACAAAATTACGGAGTTTCATGCATTGACTTTTCTATATGCCATATTTCAATTTCACGTTTTTCGTTACTATGCTAATTTTCTAATTACTTGAGGCAATTCTTCCTCATATTTAAAGGTGTTGAGCAACTCATCTTTGCTGAAACTCTGAAGTTCTAAACTGAAAGTAAAGTTTTTAAAGTGAAGATTAAAACCAAAAAATAAATGACCGTTATCCTGCAACCAGTTTTTAAGTCTGTCTCAGGAAGCAAGGGAGGTAGTGGTCAGTTGAAAATAAGGTTCAGGTCAAGACGAGGGAAACCGTTTGGGAACTTTTACAAGTTTTTGTTTTCGTATTTCCTTCACATAGGAGGGAAACTTTAGGGTTTTAGAATATTTCGCATAACTCTTGGGTCTCAAGGAAACCGCTTACCGAATTTCGAGCTTCTATCTAACCTGGAAGTAGATTAAAAACAGACTGACAGTCTGACATTCGTCTAACGGATTTTACGTATACAGGGTGTTTCTGATAAGTCTGCCATAAATCAAGGGGCGTGTTCTTTGGGTCAAACTGAGTGGAAAGTGTCAAAGAACATGGGGTGTACAAGAATTTGCAACGAAGATATGGCCCCCCAAACATTGGCCCCTAAAACAAGAAAATATTCGAATATGTAGACTAAAACAAATTCAGCCTTATCAACTTGTTTAGAAATAATGAGACAATTTCAATAGTTTCCCTCTAACATCGTTATTGAACTTTCACCTGGCAGAAGTGTATTAAATGAGTAGAAGTATGCCTACTCTAGTAAAGTAAATTCAAAGTATCATGGTACCTTTCGGTTGGTATTACTTTTATTCTTAACAAGTTAACATGGACGTTACAGGTATTGTTCAAAATGTCCACCAACGGCGTTAAGACAAACATGAACCCGTCTTTCGAAAGATTCTTGGACATGTTGGAAGATTCCTGGCATGTTCCTGATTGTTTGACAACCTTCAATAATTCGTCTTCGCAAGTCTTCCTCATCACGGACTTCATTCTTGTACACGATGTCTTTGAGATGACCCCAAAGATAGAAATCGCACGGATTTAAATCCGGAGATCTGGCTGGCCACGCAACTGGTCCTCCACGCCCAATCCACCTCAAATTAAACGTAGCATTAAGATGTTCTCTAACTGCACGGCTGAAATGTGGGGGTGCCCCGTCGTGCATAAACCACATGTCACGAAGTAATGCTAACGGTATGTCCTCGAGTAGTTCAGGTAAAGTGTCTCTTAAGAACGTGAGATATGCTTCACCATTTAGTCTGGGTGGAAGAAAATGCGGACCTAGTAAATGATTACCGACAATGCCGCACCATACGTTTAAAGAAAATTGCTGTTGGTGACTTCTAACACTAGTTGCGTGTGGGTTTAATTGGCGCCATTCGTGGTGGTTGTGATAGTTCAGAATTCCATCCCGGGAAAAATGTGCCTCGTCGGTTACTAAAAGGACCCGTGGAAATTGATTGTCCTCTACTCTGGCCAAAAACCACTCGCAAAAGTCGATGCGTCTTGGATAATCTGCCGGGTTAAGAGCTTGCACCTTTTGAATATGATACGGGTGAAACTGATGTCCGCGGAGAATTCGCCAGACCAAAACGTGATTAACATGTAATTGTCGTCCAACTTGTCTGGTACCTGTCGAGGGGTCCTCATCGAACATGGCAAGGACGTCTTCCTCGATTTCCTCCATGTCTTCTGGAATGTCTCGCTCTCGAACGTTGTTGGGTTGTACTTGTCCGATGTCCCTCAAGCGCCTGTCAACAGCCTCGAACGTACGACGATTTGGTATGCGTCGTTGCGGAAATTGTTCCTGGTATCGCCGCTGTGCTTCCACTGAATTGCCCTGCGCCAGTCCATACATGAGATGCATGTCTGCATATTCTGCATTGGTATACGCCATACTGTACTACCACACGTTCGTTCGAAGTGATACTGTGACGTTATCAACAACATCGCGTTACTTTATAGCAAACCACCGTTTAGTTTTTACGTTTGCGTCATGACTGTCAGCATTGTTTTTTATTCACGGACTTCATTCTTGTACACGATGTCAAAAAAATCTTTAAGATGACCCCAAAGACTTTTTAGCAAACCACCGTTTATTGTTTACGTTTGTCGAGGGGTCCTCATCGAACATGGCAAGGACGTCTTCCTCGATTTCCTCCATGTCTTCTGGAATGTCTCGCTCTCGAACGTTGTTGGGTTGTACTTGTCCGATGTCCCTCAAGCGCCTGTCAACAGCCTCGAACGTACGACGATTTGGTATGCGTCGTTGCGGAAATTGTTCCTGGTATCGCCGCTGTGCTTCCACTGAATTGCCCTGCGCCAGTCCATACATGAGATGCATGTCTGCATATTCTGCATTGGTATACGCCATACTGTACTACCACACGTTCGTTCGAAGTGATACTGTGACTGTCAGCATTGTTTTTTATTCACAAACGTAAACAATAAACGGTGGTTTGCTAAAAAGTCTTTGGGGTCATCTCAAAGATTTTTTTGACATCGTGTACAAGAATGAAGTCCGTGAATAAAAAACAATGCTGACAGTCATGACGCAAACGTAAAAACTAAACGGTGGTTTGCTATAAAGTAACGCGATGTTTTTGATAACGTCACAGTATCACTTCGAACGAACGTGTGGTAGTACAGTATGGCGTATACCAATGCAGAATATGCAGACATGCATCTCATGTATGGACTGGCGCAGGGCAATTCAGTGGAAGCACAGCGGCGATACCAGGAACAATTTCCGCAACGACGCATACCAAATCGTCGTACGTTCGAGGCTGTTGACAGGCGCTTGAGGGACATCGGACAAGTACAACCCAACAACGTTCGAGAGCGAGACATTCCAGAAGACATGGAGGAAATCGAGGAAGACGTCCTTGCCATGTTCGATGAGGACCCCTCGACAGGTACCAGACAAGTTGGACGACAATTACATGTTAATCACGTTTTGGTCTGGCGAATTCTCCGCGGACATCAGTTTCACCCGTATCATATTCAAAAGGTGCAAGCTCTTAACCCGGCAGATTATCCAAGACGCATCGACTTTTGCGAGTGGTTTTTGGCCAGAGTAGAGGACAATCAATTTCCACGGGTCCTTTTAGTAACCGACGAGGCACATTTTTCCCGGGATGGAATTCTGAACTATCACAACCACCACGAATGGCGCCAATTAAACCCACACGCAACTAGTGTTAGAAGTCACCAACAGCAATTTTCTTTAAACGTATGGTGCGGCATTGTCGGTAATCATTTACTAGGTCCGCATTTTCTTCCACCCAGACTAAATGGTGAAGCATATCTCACGTTCTTAAGAGACACTTTACCTGAACTACTCGAGGACATACCGTTAGCATTACTTCGTGACATGTGGTTTATGCACGACGGGGCACCCCCACATTTCAGCCGTGCAGTTAGAGAACATCTTAATGCTACGTTTAATTTGAGGTGGATTGGGCGTGGAGGACCAGTTGCGTGGCCAGCCAGATCTCCGGATTTAAATCCGTGCGATTTCTATCTTTGGGGTCATCTCAAAGACATCGTGTACAAGAATGAAGTCCGTGATGAGGAAGACTTGCGAAGACGAATTATTGAAGGTTGTCAAACAATCAGGAACATGCCAGGAATCTTCCAACATGTCCAAGAATCTTTCGAAAGACGGGTTCATGTTTGTCTTAACGCCGTTGGTGGACATTTTGAACAATACCTGTAACGTCCATGTTAACTTGTTAAGAATAAAAGTAATACCAACCGAAAGGTACCATGATACTTTGAATTTACTTTACTAGAGTAGGCATACTTCTACTCATTTAATACACTTCTGCCAGGTGAAAGTTCAATAACGATGTTAGAGGGAAACTATTGAAATTGTCTCATTATTTCTAAACAAGTTGATAAGGCTGAATTTGTTTTAGTCTACATATTCGAATATTTTCTTGTTTTAGGGGCCAATGTTTGGGGGGCCATATCTTCGTTGCAAATTCTTGTACACCCCATGTTCTTTGACACTTTCCACTCAGTTTGACCCAAAGAACACGCCCCTTGATTTATGGCAGACTTATCAGAAACACCCTGTATATTGACTTTTTACATCATTGTCAGATGCCGAATTTCAACCCTTCTAAGCTCAAAAGTTACCTCTAACAATGTCAGTAAGATATGTCATGTAGTAATATATTCTTACCTTATATTAAGTATATTCTCTGCATATCTGACAATTTCTTCTTTGATTTTACCTTGAGATTCAATTATATCCATTTCCTAATGCAATTTAAGAGTAATATAACAATTCTCTGCTAAGTTTTTACAAAAATACATTGCTGTATACGTCCATAACTCTATTGAAGTTAAACTTATTTTTTAGAGCTAATACTTTAAACTAAACTGGTTTTGTTATTTAATATAGTTTCCGTTACGTTGTGCAAATATGTCAGCGTTTACAGTTTAGTTCATATTTGCTATAATTGTGTAGATAAATATTGTTTATATTAGAAAATGTATAGTTTTTCAAAGAATTAGTAATTCAAAACTGTGCATTACTGAAATATCAAATAATTCAAAACTATTTGATTATAATGAAGTTAGCAATATTTACCTGTAAGTAGCCTATTTTAATATGGCGGATGTCATTGCAATAAGAATTGCTAGATTAAGTAAAAAATATTTCTGTGAAAAGGTAATTATATATCACAGCTTTCCTAATGAGCCGGATTATAAACGCTCACTTGAGGTTCTCCATTTCGTTTATGTTCATTTGAACGAAACCGCTTTTGTTTCTTCTAATATGGTATTCATCGAAACTAAATATATAGCAATAGGCACTTTCGTGCGATAAACAGATAATGGAAAATATTCCGTTTCTACACATTATACCTTAGAATAACGGAAGCAATCGGTTTGTTTTATTTAGTTAATCGATCTGCGAACTTCGCTTTGTATATAAATGTATTCAAACACAATTTAGAACTCTAAACGATTAAACGAAGCCTTGGTCGGTCAACTGAACGTAAATTTAGTCCATCGACCTGCTGCCTCTATATTAGGTCAAACGAGAAAAGAAGCTGATAATGGCAAACGGCACAAACAAAATAATCACCACAATACATTCATTGCTTAAAATATAAGAAAGTAAGTAGGCCCAACCAAAATTTTGGCAAACTCTCCGTGTAATTAAAAATAGTTAAAAACCGAAAATATTTTTTGATAAATTTGCCTTACTTGAGGTTTTCCATTTCACACGTCTTCATTTGAACGCTAACGAAAACGGTCTGGAAATACCGTATGGAATACATGATTATAATTATACATTAAAATAATGATTGCCCTTATAAGTGCAGTACGCTTTTTAGAACGCAATATATAGAAATGCTGAAGGTAAAAATATAATAAAACATATTTAACAGAGCAGGACCAGCCGACTAACGTCAGCTCATCGATTTCCAGCCTCTAACGCGATTGCACGAAACGTGAAAATAAGTAAATACTTTGAAAAGCTAAAAATATTACGCCCAGACCAATGCACACAAAATTTACTTCACTGTGGATTTTAATAGCTATAAACAAACATTGAAACTGCGTATAGTTTGCCTGCCAGAGTCGGCAATTATTCATATTACAGAGCATTAAAGGATTATACCAACCCAATGCTTAGCCATTACACAAATTATGAAATTGGCGAAATATACTTCAAAGCCACCCATAAATCGATTTCTTACACTACTTAAAGGTTTGAAACAGGGATGCGTATGAATTCTTCCTACTATTGATTCCCAGCTTGTACCTTAATCCACAAGGCACTAAAATTAGACCCATGTTGATGAGAAAACAATTATGATGTAACCACCATCCTCGAGTGAACCGGAAAATACGAATTTATTTTGTCACCAATCAGGATTCTCCGGAGAGCTATAGTTCGTTTTCCCCTTGTGACCTAGCTACTTCCGACTCAATTTAGAGCCACCTCACACCCGCTTGTGTACCGTGCTTTAAAAGGCCAGCTTCTGGACCAAGTTGGGAATCCATAATAATTTAGGTAATTCTCGAATATACCAGAACCTCCGAAATGATCTAGGCCCGTGCCTATCGCGAAGCGAGAATATTTTTTTAACTAATTTAGTTCGCCGTGTTTTCTTAATTGCTTGGGGGCGCTTTTAGTATCGGAAAATAAAAATAAGTTCAGTCTCGTGACCCCGTTGACTGCTACAATATTAGGGCAGGGGCATAGACGTAGAGTGGTGAAGCCGAGGTCGCGGATAATAAGATAATGTTTAAGGAAATTTCCGAAGACCTTTATTAAACAATAAAACAAGTAAAGGATAAAAACGGTTAAGGGTGAAACCTTTCTCTTTCACAAAATTTTAAAGTATCAACGATAATTTATGGAAGACCCCGGTCGCAACGGAAATAAAAGCGTGACCTAGTACACATATAGGGTAAAAATATTTCTCCACATAAAAATCGACACGCTCGGGCCTAGATCATTTCGGAGGCTCCGCACATACCGTGAATTACAAATACAGTGTACGATGCGCATCCTGGGGGTACTCACTCACGTTTTCCGTTCGTGTCAAACTATAATTATAACTGGAGTAAAAAAATTTTAGTAACAATTTTAAAACAGCAACGCATCGAGGGGCTATTCACTCAAGTTTTCTGTACTCCTGTTAAGTATGGTACGATGTGGCTGCTATCACAAGCCCTTGGGTAGTCTTGTTTATTATCATCTTGTTGCATAGTCGTCAAATAGTGGCGTTTCCAAAGCAGTAAAAATTTATTGAAAACGCTAGCATTTTTGGGGTCGCTTAATTCGACAAATAGCGTCGTTTGAATTGTAAATACAAAACCCGCGGTTTGGCTAAATTCATTAAAAACATTGGCGGGATTCGTTCTAATGGAATTCTGCGCAATGGGAATATAACTGTCGCTATGATCCCCCCGTCCCTTGGAAGGGGGTCCGGGACTTTGACGCGCGCCCACATTACTCAGTTCTCTATTTCTACTTCTAAAATTAAATCTATCTATGGAAACCATGGTGTTTGGTGGAACATGTTTGTGAAATTCCAAAGCAATGACGCTGTTTATATTTATGGCAAAAAAAAAAAAAATACAGAAGGTGCCTTGTCAACTGAATATAATTCTTTAGCAAAAACTGCTTTCTTTTTGTTTGTAAGGTTCTTTGATTCTAATTTGACGTTTTATAGTCCAAAGAACAACGTGTGCTCCTAGCGAGGGGCCAACCACTGAACGAATTCGGTGTACACGTTGTACCTTTTATTGTACTGTACTAAAAGGATTACGAGTAATCTTATAATACGTAGGGAAACAGAGTGATTACCACCAGCTTGGATACATGATACTTCGCAAACATTTTTAGTTATTACCAAAGTCATCTTCTATGTCTAATCAGACATTAGAAATGAACTATTATAACTGCCTTACAGTACGGTGATATCAGAGGTATTGATGATCAAAGTTCAATAGCAATGGATTTGAAACGTCTTTCTTATGAATTGGAAAATCCCTGTCCTTGAAATTTCTCTTTCAGCTTGTAAGCTGTATCATTCATTTTCGGATTTCACAGAAAGCATGCATGGTTTCAATCCATAATTAAATCTCTTTATTTCTCATGTGGAATCTACTATTCATTGGAACTCTATTGGACGTTAGAAACGACGTTCCACTCGTCTCGTTGACTCACAAACCAACTGCTTAATTAAGTACTCTAATAAAAGTGAAATGGTCGAGCATAGATAACCGAAAACCAGGATTAACATCATAACTTTAAGGTCGTCAGTAGAAACTGGTCTTTCTTCCGATTGCGGAGCTCGCCAAAGGATTTCGTTCATAATATAATGTTCTTCTTTCTTAAACATTTCAAGAAACTTAGTTTCAGAGGTTGCCATAAGACTGAAAAATAATTCAATAGTTAAACCAAAATAATGCACAATGTGCAATAACCTCTAGCTATTCATTAAAGGTTTTCTTATTTTCTATATGCGTAGTTTTTTCCTGATTATTAATATTGAATAAACGTTTTCGCCGTTGCATCACGCGAGAAGAGAATGAAATGTAAAATTTTATGGTGACAATTTCGGTGAATATCGCTTGCGGCAGAAATACACAACCCTCCTCGAAGTGCCTATATGTAACGTTTTACCACCCCCTCAATGCCAGTTCTCCCAATGCAAAAGTGGATATAGAAGAGTGAAGTAAGGCATTTTGAGTCTTTTCAAGTACATTCTTACACGCCTGCAGCAGAGGGTTATTTAAACGCTAGTCTAAAAAACGCGCCATCTCGTTTTACCCCTAACTGTGGAACGGCTTAGGTTCAGTGGGACGCAAAAAAAGGGGGAAGAATGCTCGGAATTAATGGCAGGTGGTGTACGCCAGATTTAGGTAGAAGCATCTGGCTGTATTTAAGCCTGAAGCAGGTTTGGGGAAAACTTTGGTACTCTGGGTGTGACGGGGATATTTTTTTCCATATCATGCATAGGGCGGCAGTAAATCGTTTTGCTGGTTTTTGTTTGAAAAGTGTTTATAATATTCAGTAAATAACATGATTCAAGGAACTTTGCTTCCAAGGTAATTCATTTCTTTCTCTTAAAAATAGGAGGTAATGTTGATTATGTGTCATACTAATTGTTATGGATATTTACAATCTGTTGACGGAATCCATGTAATGTGTACAAATTGACATGTTGTATGAAAAAGGAAATGCGAGATAATCTTCAGCTACTGGCTTAGAAAGCTGCAGCTTTTGGATTGTACTGTAATCCACTTTGTCCATTAGAAGAAAAGGCAATACTATTCCAATTATATAATCATTCAAGAACAATATTTCATTGTTTCGCAACGTTCTATAAAGATCCGTATCAATCATACTTTGACTGTCGACGCTCTTTTTTTCAAGTTTTTCAAAAATTCTTTTGAAATTACCGTCAACTTTTGCCTACATAAAAAACACACATTTTTGTTTGCAAAAAGATTATAGCAGAAGTCAATGACTTCTTATCCTGGGAAGTATTGGACACTAAGGCTTTATATAGTATCCATCCCTGCTAGTCAAAATTGCCTATGGCAATCGTAAAAGAGGGTCGAAAGTTTCCTCCCCACCAGGAAAACTATCTAATCTACTGAAAACAAGTTGGGAAAACCAAAATATTACCTCTCCGAGTCAAGACGACTACTTACAAACTTATTTACCCAGATATGGAAATATTTCTTAAGTTAAAATTTATGAAATATTAAAGCAGTATACAAAGCATAGCAAATATACTGTAAATCAGACGACATTTTACATCCAATAATGATATACTTGTACACATTAAAATCATCCGATGGGGTAAAAACGGGAAATGAAGAGATAAAACTTTGGAGGGATATTACCTTTACGTGTTTGTAAAGGCCCGATTTTCTACTCCTCAACTGTATGCCCTCTATGTTCAAAGCCATATTCACAACAGGGTTGCCATGTAAACACTATCCTCTCGTTTCATCTCAACGATTTTCTTAGTTTGTCAACATGACTGTTAACGTTACATAACACCAAAGCTTATTTGTGGCTACACACACTGAAAGTAAATGCGTACCATAAAAAGCATGAAAACACGAAGCTATTATCCGATTACGATCAGACCTTTCACTGGTCTGGGCTGCGTTCAGCAGAGCTCACCAAAAAAGACAGCGGATTTTGGAAATGTTTACCGGTGAGGTCTGTCGTCATAGCTTTTCTCCGGTCATCGGCGTTTTATAAATGACGCTAGCGCAATAAAGCGTGCAAGGTACCAAGGCTTAACAAAAATTGTATGATAACATTTTTATAGAGATAGCTAACAACTTTTATAATTAAACTAACATATCTCTTAAAATTCTCGCGTGATCAACTGGTTTCACGCCAATTAAATAGCTATAGTCCCATAGAGCTATTTGTATTAACTCCTCCATGGTCTTTTCGCCAAGCTGAGAACTACGCGTTTTACGTCACGTTATCCAAAAAGCCGACTATTTTCTTTGAAGACCGCGCTAGCTCAGCGCTATGCACCGTGACGTCAAAATTCAAAAACAAAATCCCGTTATGTAGGACACTGCTAACAGCGCTGAGCTCTGCTGAACGCGGCCCAGATTTCCACCATGACCATAAAATCTAAGCCTAATTATTTATAAGTGTATTTAATTTTCGGCTCACTCTGAACCGTTAATGTCTCTGCATTACAGAAACGAAAACCAAACTCAAGCGTTTACTTTTTGGTTCACTAGGCCTATTGACTAATAAAAGTTCATTTGACCAACATAGTAACGTTGTGCTTGTATTCACTTTAGAAAGGATTATGCTATAAACAGATGTAGTATAGCTTAAGTAATATATAAACATCCATTTTAAATAATAATATTAAAAAAAATCTTTGGAATATCAAAATGAAATAGAGCTTTAAAGCTACAAAAGTACTAAATGCATCATAATTACGAAAAATATTTCCACATTTTCACTTTATATTAAGGATAAAGGGAATATTATGGTTCAGTAGGATTTCTATACACATCAAAACAAAACGAACTTCTAACGCAGCGCACTACTGTAACAACGGACGGACACACACAGACAAAAACATAGACTGCTTTTTAACTCTTTCCGTATTAATTTTGAATTGAGAAACAAGATTATCTTAAATTTTAAAATAAATATAATTAATATTTAATATTTTCTTCGTTAGTTATTCGCCTTATTGAACCTTACATCGTTTTAAAAAAGAACAATTAAACATTCTTGAGAGACTTGACTAATATTGGCGTTTGAAATGAAGCATACGCCGGTTGCTTCGCCTTAATCAAATAGGTAGTATATAAGGGTGTCGAACTACAGCTAAAAGCAAGAACAACCGCAATTGCGAAAACCTATCGTGGACAACCCACCCTAGGGAGGCTAGACGTTTCTCGTAACCCTAGCTGATCGCCGCGAATGTCTTAAACTCAACGAGGACGATGGAGTAGAAGCCAGGTGTGCAGACTGGTGTCCATGTGGGATGGACAAAAACAAAGACCAGAAGATGGTGGTGTCGAAGCCAGGTGTACAGACTGGTGTCAAGTGGGATGGACGAAGACCAGAAGATGGTGGTGATTAGAAGCCAGTATGTACAGACTGGTGTCCAAGTGGAATGGACGAAGACCAGAAGATGGTGGTGATTAGAAGCCAGTATGTACAGTTTGGTGTCCGTGTGGAATGGACAAAGACCAGAAGATGGTGGTGTGAGAACTCAAGTAGAGGAGCCATTTCCGAGACTGTGAATGCAGTTCGGAAATGGCGAACACGTTTGCTCCGATTTGGAAATTGCGAACGCGGTCACGTGGGTGTAACAACAGACACACACACAAACACACAAACACACACACACAAACACACAAACAGACACACACGATCGTTACAGAACCTCTCCGTGACATACGTCACTCGGAGAGGTAACAATCACGGAGTATGGACGGAAGAATATAACCTTTGACCTTTTTGCATTGTATTGCATTATACATTTTGTCGTTGATTTCCCGTATTATGAAAGACCAACCGTTTACGGTCATTTGAAAGAGAGCCTGCGCTTGTCATTTATCCCAAAATTAACTTCACTACATTGAATTTAGTAACTAACGATATCAATAAAAAGCACTCGTCTCTACCCCCTACCGTATTTCAGAGAGTCACACACTTGAAACTTCATTTTATCATTTATCGCAAATCAAATATACAATTCTGTTTTAAATAACTAACAGTATCAATACTCGTTCTATATTAACTTTGAAACAAGAATGAAAACTTCAAATCTATGATCCGATAACGATTAGCCCTTTCACTGATCTAATTGCTACCATGATGCTTTCTTCTATTATAAAATCTAAATTTGATTATTTAAACGTGTATTTAACTTTCGGTTCACTCTGAACCGTTAATGTCCCTTCATTACAGACACGATAATCAAAACCCAGAGTTTACTCCACCTCAGGTCTCAATTATTTACTCTTTGGTTCACTAAGCCTATTGCGGATCAATCTTGATTTACCCGACAGAATCGAGGTCATAGCTTTCGTCTTGAAATACCTAAACCAAGGATTATTCTATATACAGATGTAGTATAGCTTAAGTAATATATAAACAGCCATTTCAAATAATAATATTAAAAAACATCCTTGGAATATCAAAATGAAACAGAGCTTTAAAGCTACAAATGTACTAAATGCATCGTAATTACGAAAAAGATTTCCACATATTCACTTTATATTATGGAAAAAGTGAATATTAAGGTTCTGTAGGATTTCTTAACACATCAAAACAAAGCGAACCGCTAACTCGGCGCACTATACTAGTGTGATAACGGACGGACACACACAGACAAAAAATAGACTGCTTTTTAACTCTTTCCGTATTAATTTTGAATTGAGAAAAGAGATTATCTTAAATATTAAAATAAATATAATTAATATGTAATATTTTCTTCGTTAGTTGTTCGCCTTATTGAGCGTTACATCGTTTTAAAAAAGAATAATTAAACAACCTTGAGAGACTTGACTAATATTGACGTTTGAATTGAAGGATATGACTGTTGTTTCGACTTACTCAAATAGGTAGTATATAAAGGATTCGAATCGCAGCTGTAGATAAGAACATCGCAATTGCGTGAACCTTGGAGGAAGACCCCTCCATTGGAAGGCTAGACGTTTCTCGTAACCCTAGCCGATCGCCGCGTATGTCTTAACCTTAAGGATGATGGTGGTGTTAGAAGCCAGGTGTACAGACTGGTGTCCATGTGGGATGGACAAAAACAAAGACCAGAAGATGGTGGTGTTAGAAGCCAGGTGTACAGACTGGTGTCCATGTGGGATGGACAAAAACAAAGACCAGAAGATGGTGGTGTTAGAAGCCAGGTGTACAGACTGGTGTCCATGTGGGATGGACAAAAACAAAGACCAGAAGATGGTGGTGTTAGAAGCCAGGTGTACAGACTGGTGTCCATGTGGGATGGACAAAAACAAAGACCAGAAGATGGTGGTGTTAGAAGCCAGGTGTACAGACTGGTGTCCATGTGGGGTGGACAAAAACAAAGACCAGAAGATAGTGGTGTTAGAAGCCAGGTGTACAGACTGGTGTCCATGTGGGATGGACAAAAACAAAGACCAGAAGATGGTGGTGTTAGAAGCTAGGTGTACAGACTGGTGTCCATGTGGGATGGACAAAAACAAAGACCAGAAGATGGTGGTGTTAGAAGCCAGTGCTTAGGTGTACAGACTGGTGTCCATGTGGAATGGACAAAGACGAGAAGGTGGTGGTGTTTAGAAGCCAGTAAGTACAAACTGGTGTCGATGTGGAATGGGCGAAAGACTAGAAGATGGTGGTGTTTAGAAGTTAGTAAGTTCAGATTGGTGTCCATGTGGGGTGGACAAATGAACAGAGTTGTTAGACAGGCAATGGAGTAATAGCCTGTAAGTGGAATACAATTTCCGGGACTGTAAATGCAGTCTGGAAATTGAATACACGTTTGCTCCGATTTGCAAACTGCGAACGCGGTCACGTGGGTGTAACAACGGACAGACAGACACACACACAGACAGACAGACACACAGACACGTCGAAATTAGAACCTCTCCGTGACATACGTCACTCGGAGAGGTAAAAATTCCACGCCGAGAGGCTGTGGCACTCAAACTGTGGGGCGTGTTCAAAACTTCTTCAGCGCCAATCGTTGAAAAGCCGTCTGGCTAGAACTCTACAAAAATCCATTACAATCCGTGGGCCTAGGACCCCACACTAGTTTGACCGGAATTTCTAGCAAACTCAATTAACAGCTGTTCTTGTCACCGTTTCTGATTCGTTACCTCAAACCACAGGACACACCTTAAAGTTTCGTTACTTTCCCCCTGCTGGCGCGCAAATCAGCCTGCCAGCTCAAAATGAGAGAAGCGCCGTAGGTGGCGCGATGATTGGACCTAATAAGAAGTTGGCTAAGAGAGATGGTTCCGGATATAGTTAGAGTCCAATACTTCCCAGGATAAGAAGCCATAAACGTCTGATTATAGATATGCACCCCATATGCCGAAATCTTAGGTGCCCAAAAATTACGAAAATATATTTGCATTATTTACCCTTGAAAGGAGAGACTTTTTTTCGGGACTTTCTTCCAAAATAAGAAGGGTGTATTGCCGATCGTAACTCAGGCCCTCAAATGATGTAACAGTGTCATAAGAAAGGTCGCAATATCTGGATTTCATAGATGGCAATAATTGAAGATTTATAATGGTCACGGATAACAGCCAAATAGCCACAAATTTTAAATTGCCTGACACGCTTTTCGTTGGAATTGCTATCAAAATTACGAAAGAAAGAACGATACTGATAAAATTATTTATCATATGAAACAATTGTTTTTGATAACTCATAACATGATCAATAATATCGTTTCGATCCTTCTTACAGTAGGAATAGAGTCATGGAAGAATAGATTATTAAATTTGACGTAACTAAGAGGGAAAGACACGGGGGTAAAACTTTGCCTTCATCTCACTTTTTGGAGCCTGCGCTGTAGTCTTTTTGTACCATGAGAGTGCGCAAAGACTGCAATGTATAAACCGTCTTGTATGTTTATATACTGAGGGTTGTCCACTTTCTTTCCAAAGGTCTTTTGGAAAGGAGACGAAACAGCATAGGCCCCCGATCCATGCGTCGTGAGGAACGGAGATGGGGTGGGGGGGGGGCATTGCTACACGGCACGATTCTGCGCATTTATCAAGCCTGCACCTGACGTCTCCTCATTCTCTACAACTATGGTTAGATAGAGAGAATATGAGTGAGCTCTCCCACTGCGAAAAGCTTGAGCGCCCATCAACCACATGTAGGATAATGTTTTCGTCCATTGTCAGAATTTCAACGTATTTTTCAAAACGTGCCTATCTCTCTTTTATAACCTACTCTTTCATAGAGAAAGTAGAGTCAAAGAGGGGAGGTGAATGTAGCTTGAACGGTCCAGTTTTTTTCTGTATCTCACGTGCACCTACCTAGGCGCAAAGCGGAGGAGGCAGATGTCACGAGATCCGTTAACAAAGATATTCAAGAGGGCTCCTTAATAATTGATCCCTAAAATTAGTTGGGCATAAACCACCCTGGTTTTACGTTTTAGTGTTTATGTGGACGGCACAAACATTCACAGAAGAGATACGCGCGCTACTTGGTCCTTACTTAAATGTCACCTGAAGATGTGGCTACCAGTTTCTGAACAGTAACCAGTGAAATTAACCTTGCATGTCACAACCTTTCCCAATTAGTCTTAAAAACGATTGCTACTGCGCCGCCATTGGTTTAGTGGGGTCTGCTGAATCGAGCCTCTTATCCCTTGCCTCTCTCAGCATGTGAGAATTCAAGCAATAGGGGTAAGAGGTTCGATTTAGCGGATGCCACTAAACCCATGGCAGCGTAGTAGTTCACGTTTTTAAGACTAATTAAATTCTAATTATTTTGTAATAAGATTTGAATAATTTTGTTTTTAATTATTTTTCTTTTATATATAGAGAAAGGCATTCTTTGAAAGTATAATGTTATGTTACCTGAACGTTTCCTTTAAAGTAACAGGCGGCTCCATTACCACCCCTAGCATGCTGGCTAATCTACTGTACACGAATTTTACCTTGCCAAAGGCAGAAACCAATCAGACCTAATGCACTAGGTCCCATTGGTTCCTGCCTTTGATTTAACTAGCCTTTGCCAAACTTAGCCAACGTGTAGCAGAAAAGGCATCTTTCAGGGGCATCAACGGAGCCGCCTTTGCTTTAAATGGAAAGGAGGACAAGTAGGAAGTGTAACGTTTAAAATCATAAAAATAACATTAAAACCACTCACCCTTAAGAAGGAATAGAAAAAATAAGTTCCACATGTTGATCATCAACTTTCGGAATAAAACAGACACTTTCAATCTTCGATAAGTGTGAAAGGCAAAAGAAGCCGTCATCAATACTGAACATAAGAGTAGTAACACTATTATATAAGCTGTAACCTGTGAGTTACCAAGTTATAAATGAGCTATCTTCTTTCAAACAAAATGTAAAACGATAAATATAAGCGTAAAACGTACCATAGCATCGAAAGAAAGTAAATCTGTTGAAGTAATAGATTTGGGATCGGGTGTTCCGGTTATCATAGTGAGAGCGGCGAAAACGTAAGGAAAAGAAAAGGCATTGACGTTCCATCTTGTTCGATTCTCGAAAAGAGACATCATTACAGGAAACATTATCAAGGCTATCTCCTACGATAAAAATTTTCAACAGATCAGTTTATTCATACATAAGTGAATCAAACCTAAAGTCTACGAGAGGTTAGTGTTGATCCGCAAACCAAGTTGTGAATAGAACTTACTGTAACGCCAAAAACGTATTTATGTAAGAATAACGTTGAAACTAGCCAATTCCCTACCCATCCTCGACTTCTTTGTATGTTTTGAAGGGAGTGGCTCATAATTTCAAAACTCGCGCTCGCCATCTATCGGCCTTATTCTCTTATATTTTGGGTATTAAAGATGGATACTGTATAAGGCATGTAAATAATAATAATAATACTAAGTTATAACTGTACTAAAATAATAATTAAACATCAATTAAATATATTCTTAACTTGAAAACATATTTAAACTAAAAAAGGAGTTATATCGCATATCGCATTGTTGTCCACTTCACTTTTTTACCACTGGCGCAATTTCCACAAAAAAATTATTTAACCGGGAAATTTCGAGATAAGAATGGCATTTTTGACCAAATTTTTTTAGACAAAATTTGTGGATGGAGCAAAAATATAAGCAGACGAAGTTTCTCAATGGATTGGCGAGGATGGTATCAGAGGCTAAAACTATGATCCGACGTTCTTCTTAGTACATAAATACCTTTTTTGATAACGCTTGAATAATTCAGAACTTTAGTTGTAACGCCTTCAGTGGCTTATCATTCAATGGCAAAAGTTGCGTATTCAGGCAGAAGATGGGTAAATAGTCCTACTCGCATTGGAGAGGTAATATTTTACTTCCCCAACTTGTGCGACAAAATTTGTCCGTTTCATGCATTGACTTCTCTATGTGCCATATTTTCAATTCACGTTTTTCGATAGTATGATAAATTTCTAGTTACTTGAGGCAATTCTTCTTCATATGTTAAAATGTTGAGGAACTCATCTTTGCTGAAACTTTGAAGTTCTAAACTGAAAATAAAGTTTTTAAAGTGAAGATTAAAAAAAATTAAAGATCTTCATCCTGGAACTGTCACGGGCGGGCATGGGGAAGTGTTAAGTCAAAACAAGAAGGAATTTACTATAAGAAGGCCTAAAAAGGCGTCCGGTGTGCGCGTGATAGTCGACAATCCCCCCTCATGGGTGGGGGGAGGCTGGAAACCAAGGCGGGACCAGGGCCGGATTAAGAAGATTTTCGCCCGGGGGCAGTGGCTCGATGGGCGCCCCCTCCCTTAGCCCCATAATTTATACAAACAAGCTAGAAATTTTAACAATTTTGTTTTTATCAGAAATATTGTAATTTTGTTAAGTGAAAACTGAAAAGAATCCCTATGCATGGCTCATACGCTCAATTTTAGTTGAATAAGTGACTAATAAATTTAAAAATAGTAAGCAAAAAGTGACTAAATAAGGGCAAATTAGGCTATAAAATAAGGCCACTTTAAATTAAATTTTTTCAGACATGACCGATTTTCATAATTATTTTCAGTAATTAAAGGTCGGTGCCGTAATTAATCCCAATCTATGGGCTTAGATATTTCCAATCAAAGGAAGGGTCACCTCATAAAATTTCCACGGCGAAATTGAATTAAACCATTTTGGAGCACAGCTCAGAATGCAAAGTTATTGATGTCGTTTTTAATCAAAACTAAAACATTCATTTGAATTGGATAGATTATAAATATTAAGTTAAATATTTGATGAGCGAGCGAAGCGAGCTCCACAATTTTTGGGGTTTGATCAACTGTAATCTCGCTATTTTGCGTTTAAACCGTCATACAGTCAAATATATTACGTTTAACGTTGTGGTCGAGAAGATAAATAACACCGAAAGACTCAAAAATCCAAAAAAAGTGACAAATAGTAACTAATTTTTAGAAAAGAGACTTTTAGTAACCGAATTTGAAAAAAAGTGACTTAGTATCAGCCCTGCCTATGTCTTTGAATAGGCTTTTTAAGATTTAGACTCGGAAAATATATTTACCGTCTCCTCCCAACTAATTTGGTTTAATAAATCGGTCTCGATAGCTAATATACCTATTTAAAAACGAATAACAGTCCCGTAATCATTCAAAACTAACGTCATGTTTTTGAGTTTTTCGAAAATTTACTAAAACAATCGATCAGATTTGGGTATCACCAGACATCTTGGGCGCCCCTATTTCACTGGCGCCCGGGGGCAGGTGCCCCCTCTGCCCCCCCCTTAATCCGGCCCTGGGCCGCGGGACTTAATATTTTATCTTACTCTATGTTTTCCACCAGTTATCTCTTTTACCTTCTCGTTAAGCCTTCGTTTGGTTTTTGGAACTCACGAAATCATAAGTATAGTACACTTGATTCAATTTAGAAACAATTATAGAACGAACGATTTTCACGTAGAGACACGTATTCAAAATCCATTACGTTAGGCTCAAAACCTTTAACTAACTTGTTAATGGCAATTAAAAACCATTCGCGTACCGTTTCAGCAGAATCAGCACCGCTGGCAGCCTCCATTTTCTGTTTACTTTGCTCGAGGTTTTTTTCTCTATTCGGAATACGTCATTTGCGTCTGTATGACGTATCCCCACGGGATCCAATAGAAAACTCAGAACAATGACGGACATGAAAGGGGTGGGGCTTATTTGTCCGCTAACACCGGTGGAAGAGTAGAAGCGTAAAATCTAGTGACTTATGCATTCTTATAGTAAATAAATTCTTGGTCGAAAATAAGGTTCAGGTCGCCAGGAGGGAAACGGTTTTGGGAACGTTTTTAAGTTTTTGTTTTCGTATTTCCTTCATAAAGGCTGGAGTAAATTCTTAAATTCTCCCTTTTAACAAAAATTAACTAAATTATATTATATTGTATATTGGGAAAATAAATAATAAAATAAAAATTAGGGTTAGGTGGTCTGAGGTTAAAAGAAACCCCTTGTCAAACTTCGATCCATCTAAGAGTAAAGGTGACCTCAAATAATTTCAGTATGATATGTCAAGTAGGAAACAATTCTCACCTCACATTAAGCGTATTCTCTGCAAATCTGACAATTTCTTCTTTGATTTTACCTTGAGATTCAATTATATCCATATCCTAATGTAATTTAAGAGTAAATTAACAATTAATTGCCTCTGTTAAGTTTTTTTTATCAAATTTAGAGATGGTGATACCAGGCTTAACCCGATACCGATCGATAGCGGTGCAAACATGAACCGATACCGATATTTACTCACTTTGATCCAAAACCCGTTACTTCAACCGATACCGATATTTATAGTAGTACAGTACCATTTACATATGTATTAAAATTACTAGGAAATAATTGTAGAGTAATATCATGAATTATACTACCAAGTACATTGTTTAGAGGTACTTCCAAAATAATATCACGGCTTATTGACATTCATAGAAATGTATTATAACCATTAATACATTATTCAAAGTCTTAATAATGTCATGTAGCGCCATATAATTCATTTTAAACGAGTATCGGTTTAGTATTATCAGAAACGGATTTATGTACTAAGAACGTCGAATCGTAGCTTTAGCCTCTAGTACCAGCCTCGCATACTTTATTGAGAAACTTCGTCTGCTTATATTTTGACTCCACCAACAAATTCTGTATATAGCGACTTCTAGAGAACGAAAATGTCATTCTTATCTCTATTTTCGTGGTTAAATTTTGTTTTCGAAATTGCTATATACAGAATTTGTGGGTGGAGTCAAAATATAAGCAGACCAAGTTTCTCAATAAAGTATGCGAGGATGGGTAGTGAATTTGCTACGTTCAACGTTCTTCTTACATAAATCCCTTTTTGGTATTATATTATACCAACCGATCCGATATTATCGGGAAACCCCGAGTATCGATGCCGATACCGATATGGTATCGGTACCGGATCATCCCTAATCGAAATACAATGCTGTATTCGTTCATGACATTCTTTCAAATTATTGAAGTTCAACTTATTTATTAATGCTAATATTTTAAGCTTATCTGTTTTTTTTTTACTTATTATACTTCCCGTTAACTTGTGGGAATATGCCATTAATTACAACATAGTTTATATTTGTAATAATTGATTGTGTAGAGAAATAGCGTTTATATTAGAAAATGTATAGTTTTTCAAAGAATTAGTAATTCAAAACTGTGCATTACTGAAATATCAAATAATTCTAAACTATTTGATTATAACAAGAAGTTATATCAGTATCTCAGAGAGAAGGTATAAGATGCCTTTGTATTCGCGCGCCATAGTCCCAGTCCCCCTTTCAAAATACAAGGGGGGACGTAAAAGAGGCGCCGGGCTATTTCGCCTCTCCTCAGTCGGAAAATACGTCATTTTTGTCGTCGCGCTGACGTGAGTTTTCAAGAACCAATGAGATGCTGGTTGTAATTTAGAGACGGGGATTGACTCCGGACCTACGTTTGGACTGGAAATAAAGCTGGAAATCTGGCGAATTTATACCTTCTCTCTGAGATACTAGATATAACTTCTTGATTATAATGAAGTTAGCAATATTTACCTGTAAGTAGCCTATTTTAATATGGCGGATGTCATTGCAATAAGAATTGCTAGATTAAGTAAAAATATATTTCAGTGAAAAGGTAATTATATATCACAGCTTTCCTTGTGCGCCGGACTATAAACGCTCACTTGAGGTTCTCCATTTCGTTTATGTTCATTTGAACGAAACCGCTTTTGTTTCATCAAATATGGTATCCATCGAAACTAAATATATAGCTAATACCAGAAGTAAAATGAGACTAGAAGTACTGAGATAACCAAATTCTTCACTTGGCGAAAGTGAATATTCTTGATAACACACCAACTGTTAGCCCTCTAGTAGCGGTTTCTGAATTTTCCTTCCTAAACAAGAGACGCTCGCGGCGGTAGACGGCCGAACTAGATTCAAGCACCCGCGTCCGTGTTCCGCGGCTTTAGGATGAGGGGAAGGGGTAGGAATTTTTTTGGAACTCGACCAATTGATTTCTCTCTAGTGTAGGCGCGATGGAAGTGGTATAAAATCCTCAAATTTGTTCACTAGTGCCAGGATCTACTACCAACGCTAGAGTTCTTTGCTTCTAGTCTCATCTTACTTCTGCTAATACAAATAGACACTCTTAGAAGAACGGCCTTTTCCAAAGATAAATGGAAAACTATAAAAAATTATCTCCTATTAATAAATAATGAGCATTTAGTTAGTCTTAAAAACGAGGACTACCGTGCCGCCATAGGTTTAGTGTAGTCCGCTAAATTTCAAGCCAGGGCTTGGAGACAAAGGTTTTTGTTTTATTTAGATAATCAATCTGCGAACTTCGCTTTGTGTAGAAATGTATACAAACACAATTAAGAACTATAAACAATCAAACGAAGCCTTGGTCGGTCAACTGAAGGTAAATTCAGTCCATCGATCTGCTGCCTGTATATTAAGTCATTGCACAAACGAGAAAAGAAGCTGATAATGAACAGAATAATCACCACAATACACTCATTGCTTAAAATATAAGAAAGTAAGGCGGCCCAACCAAAATTTTGGCAAATTCTCCGTGTAATTAAAAATAGTTAAAAACCGAAAATATTTTGTGATAAATTTACCTTACTCGAGTTTTTCGATTTCATACGTGTTCATTTGAAAGCTAACGAAAACTATCTGGAAATACCGTATGGAATGCATGATTATAACAATACATTAAAATAATGATTGCCCTTATACGTGCAAGTCAACATAATTGGAATGCAGAAGGTAAAAATATAATAATACATAACAGAGCAAGACCAGCCGACTAGCCTCAGATCATCGATTTCCAGCCTCTAACGCGATTGCACGAAACGTGAAAATAAGTAAAAAAAATTATATAACTATCTATGTATATATTATTGGAGCTGTATGGTCCCTTGTCGCCCTAGCTCGACGAAATAATGGAACAAAAAAAAACTTAGAAATGCTAAAAATATGACGTCTAGACCAATGCACACAAAATTTACTTCACTGTGGATATTAATATCTATAAACATACATTGAAACTGCGTATAGTTTGCCTGCCAGAGTTGGCAATTATTTATATTACAGAGCCAACCCAATACTTAGTCATTACATAAATTATGTAATTGGCAAAATAGACTTCAACGCCACCCATATACCGATTTATTACACTACTTTAAGGTTTGAAACATGAATGTGTATGAATTCAACGTACTATGGATTCTCAACGCATACCTTAATCCACAAGGCACTACACTTCGGCCCATGTTGATGATAAAACAATTATGATGTAACCGCCATCCTCGAGTGAAACGGAAAATACGAATTTATTTTGTCTCTGCCTATGGTTAAAAGTTTACGAACTCACCAATCAGGATTCTCCGGAGAGCTATAGTTCGTTTTCCCCTAACAACTTCCGACTCAATTTAGAGCCACCTCACATCCGCTTGTGTGCCGCACTTTTAAAGGCCAGCTTTTGGGCCAAGTTAAGAATCCATAATAAGTTAGACAATTTTCGAACATACCATGAATTAAAAATATAATTTATAGAAGGAATAATGTACCGAGGAGTACTAGTTTAAGACGCATTTTCATAAACGTAAGGAGCGTGAAAAATAGCGCGAGAGCGATATCCGTGAAGCGAGAAATTTGTTAGAAATAAATCTTGCTCCTGGCTGTGGTATTTTCATAGCCGCATGAAGCGTTCATTAGACGCGAGAAACTGACACTAGGGCTGCGTTCAGTAACACTCATCAGGAAAAACATCGATGTTTGGGAAAATGAAATCGGTGTTCTTTTGACGTCATGATGACGTTGCAGTTGTTGAACGGCACAATTTTGTGTAATCGATGCTTTTCTTAAAGGCGACGATATTATGATAAAGTTACGGCAAAGGCTTAAATAATAAATCCGAACTATTTACAAAGATATTGTACTTCAATTTATCAATTAAATAGAAATTCTGTCAGAATCCATTTTTTTACCAAAATAATATATTGCTTTTCAGTATTATTATCCATAAGGATAATATTTGTCAATTCTTCATTATTTTAAATTGGTAGAGATTGGGATGTAGTTCCCCCCATTTTTGGTCGCGGCGCAAAATGACGAAATTTACGTCATGAATCCGATGCTCATCAAAAAAGCCTCCTCTCACAGCTGATTTTTCTGATGGGCATCCGATGAGCATCATGACGTCACGCCCAAAGACGCGAAAAACCGTTCAGTAAGACATCGATGTCATCTTTTAGTCATCGATGTTTTTGATGCCGGTTACTGAACGCAGCCTATTTCTTATCTGACTGATACAGATATTTCTAGCGTCCCGCTTATTAGCAAGAAGCTAAATGCAGAGGTCACGTGATAACGTTTCAGCGAATAATAGGGACAAATAAAAAAAAATTTGCACGTGTTTTTTTTACCATTTTTTTAGAGCAAGATGTTTTTTCTTTAGTGTCTGCGCTAGAATACTTTTTTAATTTATTATTATTATTATTATTATTATTATTATTATTATTATTATTATTATTATTATTATTCAGTTCTCGTGCTGATAAGACGTGTTTTTTATCGCTCGTGCTAACTTTCGTTTTTAAACTCGCGCAGTTATAATTTTCAAACTTATTTTTAAAGTGGTGATTTAGCCGAGGCTTAAGGATATAAACTATATGCAATTTCATTGCTATTTCCTCGGTATTGAACCCTCTTGGTTGATTTTTTCAAAGGCAGTGGTCGTTCCAGTTTTTAAATCTGGAGCATCATGTGACGTCAAAAACTATCGTCCGATATCCTTACTTTGTGTCTTGGCCAAGATTTTCGACCGTGTTCTGCACCAACATTTGCAACGGTGGTTTGGTTCTTTACCAAATAATTGCCAACACGGCTTTGTCCCTGGCAGAGGGGTGGATACAAACCACGTGGCGTTTTTAGACTATGTAGCTCCTCAGGTCGAAGGTCAAGGCCAGGTCGACGTGATTTTCCTCGATCTCGCTAAGGCTTTCGATCGGGTTTCTCACGCCTACCTCGGTGATAAGCTTGAAGCACTTGGATTGACGGGGAATCTGTTGGCTTGGGTGAAACATTACTTGGCTGGTCGCGTTAACGTCCTGAAATGTAACTCTCACATTACTACATCTACGTACGCGGTCTCCTGTGGTGTTCCGCAAGGTTCCTCACTGGGACCGCTGTTATTTAACATCTATCTCTATGACTTACAATTTTCGATTCGGCATTCTCATTTATTACAACTAGCTGACGACAATAAAATTTCCAAAATTATTAATTCCAAATTTGATAGCCAGCTCTTGCAACAGGACCTTGATGCGACTGCTACTTGGTGCTCAAAAAATAATCTCGCAATTAATCCAGCCAAGTCAATCCACGTGTCCTTCACTAGGAGGGTCTCACGTGAGATAATCAATTCTTATTCGGTCTCTAATGTAGATATCCCTTGTAAAAATTCTGTTAAAGACCTTGGTATTCTATTTGACCGTGGATTATATTATACCGACCATATTACCCGTACGATTGGTTTGTGTCGCCGAACACTGGCTGTGACCCTAAAAATTTGTAAAAAAATTAAATCTTTAAGACATTTTCGAATACTGTACCTAGCTTTAGTTCGGTCTCGCGTGTTATGTGGTTGTCTCGCTTGGGGTAGTAGCGCTCTGTACCTTAGAGCTCAATTGGAATGTGTCCAACGTAAATTCATAGCATATTGCCATACATATTTTCTTCAGAATGAATTGTATGACTATCACCATTTACTCGAAGTTCTAAATTTAAAAACCCTTTCTTACCTTTGCCAATTAAATGACTTCAAATTTGTTTACAAATTAATTAATAACCGGTTGAACTTGCCCAATTTAATAGAAAAATTAAGTTTCCATGTGCCTCGATCAACGCGGTACCCTACGACTTTTACTGCCCCTAAAAAGATACTTGTTCCTTTAAATCGGATCCCGACAGACAGGTGATGCAGGCTACAATTAACACCATAGGTGATAAATTTGATTTATTCTCAATAAACTTTAAAGATATTAAATAGCGCAGCTTAATTTCACATGTCTTAAAACCTATGGTCACTAGTCGATGATTCCTCAACATTGTAAATATTTGTATAATTGTATATTTGTATTCTGTTTTTTTTTTCTTATCCCTGTGTATAATCTCGTGAGCCAGTAGGCTTTTTTTATACACAATAAACTCCATTCATTCATTCATTCATTCATTATTATTATTATTATTATTATTATTATTATTAATTACTGTTGAAATTTCCGTCTTCAATGAAAAAGCACCAGCAAGGACTTAATTGCGATTATGAGCATTGAATCTACAGTGAGTGAAATGAAAGCAAGGAGGATGTATAAGAGGGGGAGACTCGTTCTGGAAAGTGGAAGGTAAAAATAAACGAGGGATAGTCAAAATTATAAACAAGCTCATGAGGCTAGAGCAAAGAGGCTTGAACGCGTGCGCAAGAACGTAGGCTTTATAGCCGTGAGGGGGTAGCGATAACCATGGTAACCGGGGAACGGCACAGTACCGTTTTAGAAACGGGTGAATACATGCATTTTGTCTGATTCTGACTCTCCCCTCCCCCCGCTTATACATCCTCCTTGATGAAAATAGCTACGACGACCCGCAACTCGCTAATCGCGAGTTAGAACTATGAAAACGAAGCTTTAATAAGCCTTTAACTTCTTTTGTCTAAGCTCTGATAAATAAAACCGAGTATGCTGATGATCAGGTTTTAAAGTATTTGAGACTTTCATCATGTGAAGTAGGACATTCTATGTAGCATTAAAACCCAGTCCTTGAAATGTATTCTGCATGTTGAATCACCATTGTTTCGCCATAATCGCGAATTTCACAAAAGAGTTGTGTTTAATAGACAATTAAATCTCTTATTTTTCTGGTTCGAAATCCACTCTTCATTTCACTTTCCAAGGAGGTTGAAATTTCATATTTTGTGACATTATTGTAATGGACAGTTATTGAACGATCGGGACGACGTTTCACTGCCTTCGTAGATTTACAATCCAAATGTTTAATTATGTACTCCAATAAAAGTGAAATGGTCGAACAAAGATATCCGTAGACAATAATTAACATCATAACTTTAAGGTCATCAAATGAAACTGGTCTTTTTTCTGATTTCGGAGCTCGCCAAAGGATTTCGTTCATGATAAAATTCTCCTTTTTCCTAAACGCCTCTAAGAACTTGGTTTCAAAAGAGGTCATAATGCTGAAAATAATTCATTTAAATAGTTAAGGAAAACTTCATGATAATATAGTTTACATTATATTCGAAAAATCTAAAGAGCCTATAAAATAATAATTAAATAATTTTAATCACGTTTCCATCCAAAATATTAAAGAAGATACAAGCGTTAAGTGCCCTTTATGGCCCTTACGCGTTCGGCTACCCACCAGACACCCGGGGTGTCTAGGGGAACTAAACTATTCCCCATAAGAGGAATCCGTCAGTTGTCGTCCAAGAGTCCCGATTAACCCCATCTCGTGGGTGCTTCGCATAGTAGCTGGACGAATAATGGCAATTGAGGAAACTTATTTGTTGGAATCGTCTTTAATATTGCAGATAGAAACTCGGTTCTAATTGATATATTCATTATCTTATACGCTCTTTCGATTAAAAAATAAGATTTTATTGTGACATATACCTTTAAGACAAAATACTCTACACCGTTCAAAACCATCATGCTATTAAAAGAATAGCGACGTGGTTTAAAAATTATCTCAAATCTAAAGAAAACCTTACTTTTTTGAGAGTTTAAACTCTTCTGATTCCAAAAATATGCTTGATTAATATTTAAATATAAATGAAAATACAGAAAAAAAACCTCGAAAACTTGAAATTTGGGGCAAAAGCAAATTTGCGGAGAAGATTTTTGGCGGGTTTTCTCCTTGATATGTCACTCACGGCATCTCGCGGAAAAGCCAAGCGCGAGCGCCCGAGACTCCCGAGTCTACTAGTGCCGCTCGAATCTGAATAAAATAGGCTTAACGCGGCGACACTAACAGGCGTCACGTGAGCGACATCTAGAGAGAAAATTTCTCCTTACTACGTCATCAAACGAAACAAAATTTTAACTAGGCCTTTTCCAAACACGATACATTGATTGCAATTTTATAAATTGCTACGAAATCAAATAAATAAGTAAACATATCATAATAAACTAGATTTTTCAAGGATTTTTTTCGCATTTTAAGTTTGTGGATGACGAAAATTATGTCACTAACACTTTAACTACAGGTTATTTCTGGAGATTCAGTTCTAAAACTTTGAATAAAGCATTTTTGCGCAGTTGAGTGTCTGTTTGGCCATTCACGCGAGAAAAAGTATATAATAATAATAATAATAAAAAAAATTTGGAGGATCTCGTTTTTTTTTGCGAAATATTTGGGTGACAGCAAATAGATTAAAGGTTGCAAAGAATATGAATGGTGATTCAAGGAACAGGTCGTAGATGAAATCTTTCTTTCTGATTCGATTGATCCTTAAGTTTATGAGATATGTTCCATGAGTACGACACTACATATACTTCGTAACAATAGAGACTTACTGAGAGCTAGTTCGAAAACAACGCGAAGTTCATCTTACTATTTAGTCTGTACTATGCATTTGACAGCACCTCACCAGGCGTCGCTTTACGAGAATCTATAACGTTTCATCTACATCACTTCATGACAAGCTCAGTTCTCAGTAACCAGTGACAAGCTTATGGAACATATCTTATAAAATAATGAATATCAATTTAAACTTGGCATGCATAATCGACACTGTCAGGATCTTTAAATCTTTCCAATGCATAAAAGGCTTCTCAGGTTATTACATTTCTTCCACTTTCATATAGGAGGTAATGTTGATATTGTGGTATGCTTAATGTTGTGGGTACTTACAATCTATTGATGGTATAGCAAATATGTGTACAGACTGACAAGTTGTACGAAAAGGGTAATACGAGATAGTCTTCAGCTACTGGCTTTGAAAGCTGCAACTTTTGGATTGTACTATAATCCTCTTTGTCCAAAAAAAGAAAAGGCAGTAATATGGTAATCAAATAATCATTCAGGAATACTATTTCATTGTTTCGCAACGTCTTATAAAGATCAGTATCAATCATAGTTTCATCGTCAATGCTAATTTTTTCAAGTTTATCAAAAACACTTTTGAATTTACCATCACTTTGGGCCTAGATAACATTGAAAAAGTATGCCGTTTGAACGTTATTATTGGCGAACACAAAAGTAAGCATTCTTTAAAATGAACTAGTTATTCAACAAATACCCAAGGCTTCAATGTAAGAAAAAATTACCAAATGCGTGCTATTATTTACCATGGAAAGTAGAGACATTTCTTCGGGACTATTTTCCAAAATCATTAGGGTGTATTTCCGATCATCACTCAAGTCCTCAAATGTTGTAATGGTGTTGTAAGAAAGGTCGCAATAATTGGATTTCATCGATGGCAATAGTTGAAGATTTACAAGGGTCACGAACAGAAGCCAAATAGCCACTATTTTCAAGTTGCCGAACATGCTTTTCGTGGGAATCGCTAACAAAATTGCCAAATGGATTTTTAAATTTTTCGCTTTATGAAAAACGATATTCAGAAAATTATTTATCATTTGAAACACACGCGTTACTTAAAACTTCATTTTCAATATTTATGTGTTGGGGATTTTGAGTCGAAAATGTTTTATGATCTATATATTAAATTTGAACAAGATAATGAAAGACAATGCTAATTTAACTGAAGGGTCATCCGAAAAACCAGGGATCTGTAATTTTAGAAGCAGGAATAGAGAACGGTTAGTCTTTACTTCAGTGCGACTTATAGCCCAGTATAGAGCCCCTCCCTTCAACACGTAACGAAAAGTTTAAATTATATTATTGGCTCACTTCAACTAAGTTTTGATGACGTTGATGACGGGTCGGCGTATATTACGTAGTTCCTTTCTACCTCTGTCGCTATGACCCGCCTCTTCTTGACCCAGATTACTTTGTTCTCTATTCCTGCTTCTAAAATAACAGAGATCCCCGGTAAAACATTAATCATAACTCGTTAGTTGTGTCCTTTAGAGCAAAGTGTCTTTATATTTTTGGCTCAATATTGCCCATAGAACCTATCACACTTTATGGAACACCCAGTATTTTTCTATAACAAAGATATAAATTTTAGGCAAATGACAGTAATGGTACAGATTCATGTCTCAAACTTAAAACTATGAAGTTTTAAATTTAACCTTGAAGTCAAATCGTTAAACACGCCCTCCTTATTCATTAGTCGGCTGTTAACTTCGGAAATCATTTGGTTTCTCGTTTTCGAACAGTAACTAGTTAAGGAAACCATGTACTGATGAAAATTTTAAATGAGCTGTTAAAGCTTGAAAAATTCAGGAGACATTTATGAAGGAAAGGAGAAAAACTATTTTGACATAAAAATTCGTTTTAATGATTTGTGTAAAATAACACTAAAAATGACTCACTCTTAAGAAAGAATAGGAAAAATAGGTTCCACGTGTTGATCATCATGTTTCGGAATAGAACGAACTTTTTCAATCTCCGATGTGTCTGAAGGGCAGAAGAAGCCGTCATCAAGGCGGAACAAAGCATTAGTAAGAATATTATTCCAGCTGTAACCTGTTAAAACACGAAATTTTACTTTATTTTTAATTAAGAAATATTATAAGTTCAAAAAGAATGAGTCAAAATTGAATGGAAAAGTTTAGGGCAACTCGATAAGAATATTGCACTTTTTGACGCATAAGAAAATTATAATTTTATTTAATCATAACAGGGGATAGATTTAATTTTAGAAGTATGAATGGAGAACAGAGTAATGTGGGCGCGCGTAAAAGTTTCGGACCCCCTGTCACGAGACGGGGGGTATGAAAGGAGAGGCGGGTCATAGCGACAGAGGTAAAAAGGAATTACGTATTTTTCACGTCATCATAACGTAGTTTAAGTGAGCCAATAAGATAATTTAAACTTTTGGTTACGTGTTCGAGGGAGGGGCTCTATACTGGGCTATGACTTGGACTGAAGTAAATACTAACCGTACTCCATTCCTACTTCTAAACATAAATCTATCACTGATCATACATTATTCGGAAGCACATCTTCAATAACGTTTTTCAATCATAATTGTAATTAACTCATTTTTCTCTTAGCTTCATAATTTGAGACGATCAGTTATAAAATAACACTTACGTAAGTATCGAAAGAAACCATATCTGTTGAAGTCACAGATTTTGGAGCGGGAGTTCCTGATATCATCGTAAGAGCGGTAAACACGTAAGACTTGGAAAATGCATTGACGTTCCATCTTGTTCGATTCTCAAATAGAGACATCATTAACGTAAACAGCAGAAAATCCGTCTCCTATTTGATAAAAACATGTTAATTCTCATCCGCTAATTCATACATTAAGCGCCTCGAGACTAGAGCCTCTGAGAAACGATGCTCTGAAAATACAACGCCTTAAGTTGAAAAAGATTAACCTAAACTATTTTTAATTACATGGTGACTTTGAAGGGATTAAATAAAATATGTTAAAAAATATCATTCCTGCTATTATAGGTTAAATATTTCTAACCAGAGCTGTTGAGTAGTTTTGCCCTAATTTGATCGCTTTCGCGAAGCAACTGCATGACATCATATTTAATTTAATGTAAAACATTTCCGATTACCTTCGGTAATTCGTCGTCATATTTAAAGTTGAGGAACTCATCTTTGCTGAAACTCTCAAATTCTAAACTGAAATCCAAATATTATACAAAATGAGGTTAAAAAATTTGAAGGTCAAGATTACAGGTGGAATACTCAGGAACTAAAGGAGCCTTACTGAGATTACACTTTTGCGTTGCCTCAAGAGGACTTACTAATGTATTTAAAAATAATCATTTACCAATGTATTTATATATGTTCATGTATTTAAATATATTCATTAACCAATGTATTTAAACATAATCATTAACCAATGTATTTAAATATGTTCATTTACCAATGTATTTAAATATGTTCATTTACCAATGTATTTAAATATGTTCATTTAATAATAATAATAATAATCTAAGCTTTGCCTACGAAGGGATTTCCACACTAAGCCTGTGGCTTGTTTACAGGTGGGTCCCTTTACAATGCATAGAGGGGTGGTGGCTAGCCCCTACGCCACAGCTAACCGACAGCGCCCTATACTAACTATTACCGTTAACCTCTGCAAGTTTTGATGGAAAGGAGAAACCGGGTTAGACCGCGGAGGAAAACTCCTTTAACAAGCGGGGAGAGAACTTGCAAACTCTACGCAGAAGGATTTGTTCCCAGATTTTCACCCGGTGCCACAGTACGGGATCGAACCCGGGATCCTCTTGCTGCGAGGCGAAAGCGCTAACCGCTACGCCACCCCACATGCATTTACCAATGTATTTAAATATGTTCATTTAAATATGTTCATTTACCAAAGTATTTAAATATGTTCATTTACCAAAGTATTTAAATATGATCATTTACTAATGTATTTAAATATGATCATTTACTAATGTATCTAAATATATTCATTTACTAATGTATTTAAATATGATCATTTACTAATGTATTTAAATATGATCATTTACTAATGTATTTAAATATGATCATTTACTAATGTATCTAAATATGATCATTTACTAATGTATCTAAATATGATCATTTACTAATGTATCTAAATATGATCATTTACTAATGTATCTAAATATGATCATTTACTAATGTATCTAAATATGATCATTTACTAATGTATTTAAATATGATCATTTACTAATGTATTTAAATATGATCATTTACTAATGTATTTAAATATGATCATTTACTAATGCATTTAAATATGATCATTTACTAATGTATTTAAATATGATCATTTACTAATGTATTTAAATATGATCATTTACTAATGTATTTAAATATGATCATTCACTAATGTATTTAAATATGATCATTTACTAATGTATTTAAATATGATCATTTAGTAATGTATTTAAATATGATCATTTACTAATGTATTTCATTATATTCATTCACTTAAACAAATATATGTACGTATGAAAATTCTTCTTACCTTAGATTAAGCTTATTTTCCACTAAATTCGCAACTTCACGTTTTATTTTAGTTTCGGATTCAATTATATCCACTTCCTAATGTATTTTGAGAGTAAAATAAATTAGAGTCTCTGCTAAGTTATAAAGAAATTTGGTAAACTAATTTGACCAAAGCGCGTCGTAAATATTAGAAACACTAGGGGTTTTAGAAGTAGTTTGGTTGAGTTCCTCAAGGTTGGGTTAGCGAACCCCTAGCATAGATAGTCCTATTCTAGACCGTAGTAATTTAGCTTCAAAAACAACCCCTAAATTTTGAAAATTTAATTGAACTTAAAATTTGTTAACAATTAGATTCTAAAAAACTGCATGCAGATATGTCATACGCGTGGGGATGCAGAGTGTCTATAAAACAGTCCCTTAAATCAACAGGGCAACGGCGGGTAACTTATCTAATTTAGTTATAATAAGTTAATCAATATTTACCTGCAAGTAGCCTATTTTAAGATGGCGAATATCATTGCAAAAAGTATAATTGCTAGATTAAGTAAAAATATAGTTTACTGTAAAGGTAAATATATATTACAAATTTCTTAATGTGGCTTATTAGAAACGCTTACTTGAGGTTCTCCATTTCGTTTACGTTCATTTGAACGATACCACTTTTGTTTCTTCAAATACGGCATTTACCGAAACCGTTGCTCATATAATATTTATATACACCCTTTCGTGCAAAAAAACGTTATCTATAACAAACGAAACCATACCTAGCTTAGAACTCGCTGATAAGTAATTAATACCAATTTCAGCCACGGACCGAGGGGGTAATCACTGTTAGATTACCCGTACACCCATTACGTATTACTTGTAATCGTTTTAGCACGGTCAAGGACAGGTCTTTTAAAGATTACGCGTAATCATTTTAGTAAAGTCAAAGCAGGGAGGAGAGACTTGAGAGGGAGTGTTGATCCAATGCTAAAAAGCCGTCATACAAATGGTAAGGGAGAAAAAAGTGAGGGTAGGAATTTCTATCTCCGTTCCACGATTTTAGCTGCACATCCGTGTACGCCGATTACACTGAGTGACCAGCCCCTCGCCATGGACTGGCGACAAACGTTTTGCTTTTCTAAGTTAATCGACCTGTGGACTTCAATCTGTATAAAAATATGCATAGACACAGTTAAGAACTGCGTTGTTTGAGAATAAAAATCTACTTTTATTTATAAAGTTCTGCTCTACTTCATCGATCGAACTGTTCATTTGAATGCTACCGAAAATTTTCTCGAAAAACTCCATTTTACCCAAATTAATCATATTACATTAAAATAATGATTCTCCTTAAACGTGCAAGAAAACCGTACGTTTAGAACTCAAGATAATTGTAACACCGAAGGTAAAAATAAGAGACCAGGACCAGCCCACTAACGTTCGCTCATCGATTTCTAGCCTATTTATAACGTGATTGTACGAAACGTTAAAATAAGTGAATATTGTCCAATGGCAAAATATATGACGTCAAAAATGCACGCAAAATATATTCCACTGTGGATATTAATATCTTCTATATCTATATAAATCAAAGTCCTGACTGACTGACTGACTGACAGACTGACTGATAATCAACCCCCAGCCCAAACCGCTTGCCCTAGAAGGCTGAAAATTTGCAGGAACGTTACTCATAAGTAGTAGGCGCGTACTAAGAAAGATTTTTCCAATCCGCCGCCATCTTAAAAAATGGCGCCCAGAAATGTAAAAAATATTCTCTATGAAATTAAGTACGCGAGTTTCAACCGATTTCACAAATATTTAGTACACTGGTTTGCTTTAACCTTAAGACGGGCTGAATGGTCTTTCGGGTTCGATTTTTCGCCATCTTTTAAAATGGCGCCCAGAAATGTAAGAAAATATTCTCTATGCAATAAAGTCCGCGCGTTTCAACCGATTTCACAAATATTTAGTACAATGGTTTCCTTTAACCTATAGACGGGCTGAAAGGTCTTTTGGGTTCGATTTGTTGCCATCTTTTTAAATGGCGGCAAAAAACTTAAAAACCCTTCTTTATGGAATAATGTCCGCGTGAAAAGTAATAAAAAATATCCCGACGGGCTGCGGGCAACGCCGAGTGTCTTCTCTCCTAGGGTGCTACAAAAATATTAGTCATCAGTAAAATCTACACATTCTTTATATCATTTTAGATGGAAGTTCTTATTACACGCGAGCGACGCCGCGGGTAACGGCTAGTCAATAAATATACATACACTAAAACTGCGTATTTTTCAGGGGCGTCGGAAGCCGGGGGCAGGGTGGGCTCAAGCCCCCTCGATTTTTGAACCTGGGGGGCTGAGCCCCCCCCCCCCGAATTTAGGCCAAAAAAAGTATAAATAATATAAATGTTAATAATACCAGTAAAAATAAATATATTTTAAAATATTATATTATTCAGCCGTGATTAGGTGATCCCCGTGGCTCAAAAACAAAAAAGGCATAAATTTCCCACCTCTCGACAAGTGCTAGGCCCCGGGCGAAAAATATTTTTGTCACTCTCGAGAGAGTTAGGCCTATAATAGACCCTCCACTGCCAAGACTATGAACAACCCCCCTTTCCTAAATAGGCCCGATCCACAATGCGGATAGAGTAGCTTTAACTTGCTTTTTCTCAAAATCTCACTAGGGGCTATTCACAAATGTTCTAAGGCAAAAATCGTCCAATTTCGACACTTCTCTCAATTTGAGCAAAGAGAATATACCAAGAGAAGCAGAAACTTTGTAAATAGGGACCGGCTCTGAATTTGGAGAAACTAGTTCCGGTTGTTCACGTGACCGTGTCGTCTACTTAAAAATTACCTTTTGTACGTCAACGGTCAACCCAGAGATCAACCCTTTGCCACCACCAAAAATTAGCAGCCGATATAATTTATCCAATAACATTGTCCAAAATGTCAAAGAACAAAATCTGTTCTTGAGTGGTTAACTGATTTAACAAATATTTCAAGTAATAAAGACAACCAAAGTATTGAATTATTATTATTGGGGAGAGGGGGCTCACGTCCTTGCACCGATGCCAGAGGCATATTGTGCACCCTCATATTCAGGCCTTGAAGAGACCTGTGGCCGCGGTGTAGCGTAAAATTCGTTCCACCGTTATGGAAGAGACCCGCTAGGGCTCCACAGTATGTGAATCGAAGTGTTGTAATCTGAGTGAGGCGAAGTAATCGCACTCGCACAGTATGTGAGGAGTTTCTTCCTTCTCCCGGCACGACCGGCAGAGAGGGTCGTCAGCAAGGCCCATCAGATGCAGGTGTCTATTTAGCCGACAGTGTCTGGTCAAAAGACCGGTGGCCAGCCAAATATCCATCTGCTGAGCGCAATAAGGTCCCTAGCCATAGACCTGCAGGGGCCATTGACAAACTGTTTCGTCTGTCTCTGGCCCTCACCCTCCACATTATGCCAGAGCTTATTTTGAACGACAGTCAACCTGTCATGCAGTCTCCGTGTAGCGTATGGGGACGACCGGTGCCGGTCCCAAGAACTTGGCCTTCCGCCCCTTTTTAGCAAACCTATCGGCTTGCTCATTGCCATGATGTCCGCTATGCCCCGGCGCCCAGTACAACTGGACCCTGTTGCGGGACGCCAGTCGCGCAAGCAGATCAAGACAACTGCGCACCAGTTGAGAAGTTATCTGACACTGGTTCAGCGCTTTCAAGGCGGCCTGACTATCAGAGTAAATTCTCACAGTCCCCCCCGAAAGAAAGGCTGCATATAGTGCTTGCTCAAAGTGAATTTTCATTTATTCGATATTAACTGCAAGTAATTTTCTATCTGTAAACGGATTATAATTACCGTGCGTAATACTTGACTATGCATATAAGTTTCTCTTTTTAAAAATGACTAATGGGTCAATAAGTGAAACTTAAAACCAGTAGAATTTACCCAGCTTACATCAAAACGAAATTTATAATTGCATTTTTTTGATTGTGTACGTGAATAAGGACATCCCTGATTTCATGTCCACCTTTGTTTCAAACTTTCCCATTATTCAAAGATTTTTCTCAAACACACATAAGGTCAGCTAAAATTCTCAGCCCCCCTAGGTTCAAAAACGTTCCGACACCCCTGGTATTTTTTGCATGCCAGAATCTGCAACTATTTATGTATTCTTACACCACTTTAGGGCTAGAAACAAGGATTCAACGTACTATGGATTACCAACTCATACCTCAATCCACAAGACATTCTTTTAGGAGCATGATGATGATGATGAGAAAACAATAATGATTTGTAAACTCCCCCCTCCCTTCCTTGAGTGAAACGAAAATAATATACGTATTTTTTCTCTCTGCGCATGGGCGAAATTTTAAACTCACCACTCAGGATTCTTCAGAGTGCTACAGTTATTTCCTACTCAATTTAGAGCCACCTCACATCCGCTTGTTTACCGTACTTTAGAAGGCCAACTTTAGTCCAAGTTGGGAATCAATAATACCTTACTATTTATATACGTCCATGGTTACGCCAAGGCTCTCACATAGTGTGAAATACAAATGGAACGTAGAGAATGAACACTAGTTTATTTCATTAACTTCTTTTATATAAACTATACATGGTTCTGCTCTGTTAAAGCAAAGGGCGGTTCCGTTGATGCACCTTAAAGATGACTTTTCTACTACACAGTGGCTAAGCTTGGCAAATTCTAGTTACGCCAAAGGCTGGAACCAATGAGACATAGTGTATTAGGTTCGATTGGTTCGTGCCTTTGGCAAGGTAAAATTCGTGTCCAGAAGATTAGCCAGCATGCTAGAGGTGACAATTTAAATAGAACCAGATATAAATATGATCAGGTTTTAAATGCAAAGAATCTGAGACTTTGGTTATGTGAATTGGAACTTTCCATGACATCAAAAATTAGTTCTTGAAATTTCTTTTCCATGCCGACCATTCTATCATTGTTTCGTCATAACTGGGAATCGCCTAGAAAGCCTGGCTTTAAAAGATAATTATATCTCTTCTTTTTCTGGTCTGAAATCCACTCTTCATTTCATTTTCCAAGGAGGTTGATATTTCATATTTAGTGACATTACTGTACTGGATAGTTATTAGACATTTGGGGCGACGTTTCACTCTCCCCACAGGCTTACGATTCAAATACTTAAATATGTACTCCAATAGAAGTGAAATGGTCGAGCATAGATATCCGTAAACAATAATTAACATCATAATTTTCAGGTCATCAAATGAAACTGGTCTTTCTTCCGATTGCGGAGCTTGCCAAAGGATTTCGTTCATTGTAAAATATTCCATCTTCTTAAAAGCCTCAAAGAACTTGGTCTCAAAAGAGGTCGTAATGCTGAAAATAATTCATTAATTAGTTAAAAAGACGGAACACCTTTATTAAACAATCATGTCAAAGAAGTAAAGGATATAAAACAAAAGGTTAAAAACTGAAAGGTGTTTAAAAATTCCGCTTATGGTATATTAAAACTGTGAATAGCTTCAAGAAGTTTTTTTATTAAAAAAATGCTAAAATCTCATAATTAATTTTTTTGTCCACGCATTCTAATCAAAAGATTCAATAAAAATATAATATCCCTAAAACCACTGCCTTCTCTAATACTAGGCCTTGAAATGTACAACAGAAGCATTTTTTATGTGACATTTTGAATTTGCGCTTAGTAACCGTTAGATGGCTCTTTTCTGAGGCGAATTTTCGCGATGACGAAAGTAAATTGGTACTGCGCAGTCTCGTTGGAACAACGCAGTTCTTAACTGTGTCTATGTATATTTTTATACAGATCGAAGTCCGCAGACCGATTAACTAAGAAAAGCAAAACTTTAGTCGCCAGTCCATGGCAAGGGACCGGTCACTCAGTGTAATAGATGTACACGGCTGTACCTTTGAAAGTACTAAAGTGATTACGCGTAATCTTTAAAATCCCTGCCATTGACAGTGCTAAAACGATTACACGTAATCCGTAATGGGTGTACAGGTAATCTAACAGTGATTAGCCTCTCGGTCTGTGGCTGAAATTGTTATTAATTACTATTAAGCCAGGTATGGTTTCGTGCGTTATAGATAACTGTTTATTCACTGCCTTCTCTAATACTAGGCCTTGAAATGTACAACAGAAGCATTTTTTATGTGACATTTTGAATTTGCGCTTAGTAACCGTTAGATGGCTCTTTTCTGAGGCGAATTTTCGCGATGACGAAAGTAAATTGGTACTGCGCAGTCTCGTGATGTCACGTCTTTCGCTTATGGCGGACCAGGAAGGGAAATAAGGATTTTTTAAACTGGACTAAATAACCTGGTCCGTGACCATTGATCAGGGCACATCGTCTGCTAAACTAGAGTAGTGGATAATTAACATATTGGAGAATGTCTGTGTCCGAATTCAGCTGCCAAAGAAATCTCCTCCTACCTCTCCTAAGCTCGCTCATTGGGCAATCCAGATCAAACTTAAGGCATTTCATTGGCAGTGGCAGTTTTTGGGATAAAACTTAAGGGCTGTGATGGGTTGAAATTTCCATGCAGACGCCATTGACACGTGTCAAAACATACACCAGGGCTACGTTCAGTAACTGCTAGCGTACGCAGCGCTGCGCGCATCGGAGACCGATTTTTTTACTGTACGGTTTTTCGCACTTCCGGTTTCTACGTCACGCTACGCATCGATGTGACACCGATCGCAGCGGCTGGAAGAGCAGGTTTTTTCGATGCGAATCGGATTTATGACGTCATTAATTGAAGTTCAACACGGCGAGCAATCCAGTCCAAAGCCACTCGAGAAACGATAACACATTTTTCTTTTATAGATCTTTTCAAATGAACTGGAATTAAGGTTATTTCCGATTCATCATCGTTAGATAGTTCATTTAATAACAAAAATGACAGTTTTCTCCTCAATCCAAAATCTCTAGCAGACGCCATCATGGAAAGTATCATCAAACGCAACAGAGAGAGAGAAAAAACGTTCAGTGACGTCTGACGTCACTCTGACGTAGCGTTCGGAAAAAAACACAACGGTAGCGGTAACGGCTTTTTCCGATTTCCAGTTACTGAACGTAGCCCAAATTTAAACTAGTATTTTTCGAACTCGGAAACCGTTCAGCATCATGAACCGGTTTAATGACCGGTTTTTTGCTTTGTTTTTCGAGACGAACTTAGCAGATTACACTTCGTCGTTGCTAACAATTTCCCATAGTTTTGAATTTGCCGCCAGTTTAAAACCTCAGAAAAGCGATATCTAGCGGCATTTGTGAAATCCTATCTGCCACCTCCCTTTTATTCGTATTTCATGGCCTAGTATTAGAGAAGGCAGTGCTAAAACAATAACGTTGATTTAAGGGTGAAACCTTTTTCATTCGCAAAATGTTTATAATAGGCCCCTTAAATATCAACGATAATTTATGGAAGACCCCGGTCACAACGGTAATAAAAGCGCCACCTAGTGAAAATAGTTCCTCTATGAAACTGGATGTTTCCCCACATAAAAATCGACACGCACGGGCCTAGATCATTTTGGAGGCTCGATTTAATCAACACTGTCAAGCTCTCAAAATATATTCAATAAATAAAAGCCTTCTCAGGTTATTACATTTTTTTCCCTTTCATATGGGAGGTAATGTTGATATTGCGCTATACAAATAGTTGTGGATACTTACAATCTGTTCATGGCATAGCAATAATGTGTACAGATTGACAAGTTGTACGAAAAGGGAAATACGAGATAATCTTCAGCTAGTGGCTTAGAAAGCTGCAACTTTTGGATTGTACCGTAATCCTCTTTGTCCGTAAAAAGAAAAGGCAGCAATATGGTAATCAAATAATCATTCAGGAATAATATATCATTGTTTCGCAACGTCGTATAAAGATTAGTATCAATAATAGTTTCATCGTCAATGATAGCTTTTTTAAGTTTATTAAAAACGCTTTTGAAATAACCATCACTTTGCGCCTAGATAAAATTAAAAAAAGTGTGACGTGTGAACGTTATTATTAACGTTCACGAAGGTTAGAATTCTTTAAAATGAATTAGTTATTCAGCAAATACACAACGCTTCAATGTAAGAAAAAGTTAAGAAAATAGTGCTATTATTTACCATGGAAAGTAGAGACATTTTTTCGGGACTATCTTCCAAAATTATAAGGGTGTATTGCTGATCATCACTAAGATCCTCAAATGATGTAACAGTGTCGTAAGAAAGGTCGCAATAACTGGATTTCATCGTTGGCAATAGTTGAAGATTTATAATGGTCACGAATAGAAGCCAAATAGCAACTATTTTAAAGTTTCCTGACATACTTATCGTTGGAATTGCTAACAAAATTGCCAAATCAGATTTAAAATTTTTCACTTTACGATTTTCTTAAAAATTCATGTTGAACATTATTTTAGGTTAAATATCTTGATCAATGACATTATTTTGATATTTCACTCTTGGGAGCGATATACGGTGGTTCTTTGGGCGATTTTAGTCGAAAATGTTCTATGACAAAGGCCACGGTTACAAGTTATGACTGGTGTATTTCACTGATGCCATTTAAAATTTAAATAAAACAGTGAAAGAAAATTATAATTTACTTAAGTTGTCATCCGTAAAAACTCTAATCATAATTCGTTTATTGTGTCCCTTAGGGCCACCGCTTACAGATTAAGATTGGTTAGTTTTACAAATAACTTATTCAATTCAAATAATATAATGATAAGCAATGTTATTTTAATTAAGGGGTCATTCGTATAACACTTTAACCTTAAGTCGTTCGTTGTGTCCCTTAGTGCAAAATGTCAAAGAACATTTTCGATTCAATATCGTTCATAGAACCCATTGTACTTCGGTCCAATCACTCTTTATGGAACACCCTTTCTTTGCCAAAAGGAGCTATAAATTTTAGTCAAATGAGAGAGAGATTCCTAAACATATGGGTTCTCGTTTTTTAACAGTAACCAGTTAAAGAAACCATGCACCGACGTAAATTTTAAATGAGTGGTTCAGCTTGACAAAATTATGATGGAAAGTTGGATACAGAAATAAATGTCAGAGCTCTATCGATGTAAAAACACTTAATAATGAACTCAATATAATAGCACTAAAAATCACTAACCCTTAATAAAGAATAGAAAAAATAAGTTCCACGTGTTGATCATCATGTTTCGGAACAGGACGGTCATTTTCAATCTCCGATATGCCTTAAGGGCAGATGAAGCCGTCATCAATGCGGAAGATAATATTAGTAACCATATTATTCCTGCTGTAACCTGTCAAGTGACGAAATTATAATTTGATTTTTGGTATAAGAAATATTATCAGTTCAATTAGTAGGACACTTTGCTAGTCCTCATCCTATCCTACTTCATTATTAAAGGAATGTGTGACCCCATGTGAAAAAAAAATATTTTTGGAAATCATGTGTTATTCGGAAGCGCATTGAATAGAGTTTTTGAATGAGAATGGAAATTTACTTATTATTTTTCTCATCGTTTCCAAATTTGAAATAATCGGAAATAAAATGAAACTTACGTAACCATCGAAAGAAAACAAATTTGTTGAAGTGACAGATTTTGGACCGGGAGTTCCTGACATCATAGTGAGTGCGGAAAACACGTAAGACGTAGAAAATGCATTGGCGTTCAATCTTTTTCGATTCTCAAATAGAGACATCATGAACGGAAACATCAGAATATCCGTCTTCTATTTGATAAAAACATTTTAATTCTGATTCGTTAATTTATATAGCCCAAGCGTTCAATAACTATTTTTAATAGTTTGGTGACTTTGAACGAATTAAACCAAATATCGAAAAAAGTTTCATATTTATTACACGTTAAATATTTTTAATCAGAGCTTTTGAGTATTTTTTTTTTCTTCTATAATTTGATTGCTTTCGCAAAGCATGATGATATTTTATCATTTTAGAATAAACATTTTCTAATTACCTTCGGCAATTCGTCTTCATATTTAAAGAGGAGCATCTCATCTTTGGTGAAAGTCTCAAATTCGAAACTGGAAGCCCAAAAATGAACAAAATGAGGTTAAAAAATTTTACGGTCAAGCTTTCGGGTGGAATAATCACGAACAAAAT
The DNA here is from genome assembly GCA_019434445.1 of Phalangium opilio. Taxonomy (NCBI): domain Eukaryota; kingdom Metazoa; phylum Arthropoda; class Arachnida; order Opiliones; family Phalangiidae; genus Phalangium; species Phalangium opilio. Next base: position 60,567 of record JAEQBA010004669.1, on the reverse strand, counting down.
GAGCCTGGCTTAGATTTAGTTGAGTAATGTTTTAAAATATATTGATTTGCTACTGTATTTAAAAATGTAAATTTACTAATGTATGTTCATCTTGATTTACTAAAATAATTTTATTTAAATATAATAAATAATAAATTTATTTATTTACTAAAATAAATTTATTTATTTACTGAAATAAATTTATTTAAATTTATTTATTTACTAAAATAAATTTATTTATTTACTGAAATAAATTTATTTAAATTTATTTATTTACTAAAATAAATTTATTTATTTACTGAAATAAATTTATTTACATATGAAAATTACATAATAACGATATACATATGTATTTAAAATGACGTAATTTAGTAATTTCTCGTCCGTTTAGCATAACAAATAACCAGCAACAAATCCATTCTCAATAAACCCTAATTATCTTCATGTAAAAAGACTGATACAGTTAATTACGAGCCTATGCCTGTAAGTGTTATGTAAGTACGAAAATTATTCTTACCTTAAATTAAGTGTATTTTCCACAAACTTCGTAACTTCATTTTTTATTTTAACTTGGGACTCGATTATATCCATTTCCTAATTTATTTTAAGAGTAAAAAAATACAAATTATAGTCTATACAGGGTGTTTCTGAAAAGTCCATCACAAATTAAGGGGCGTGTTTATGGGACCAAACTGAGCGGAAAGTACCAAAGAACATGGGGTGTACAACATTTTGTTACGGAGATATGGCCTTCCAAACATTCGCCCCTAAAACAAGGAAATATCCAAAAATGAGGAGTAACACTTAAGACCGACTAACCAGCTTGTTTAAAATTACTAGACAATTTCAATAGCCTTTAATCGAACAATTGATTTCTACCTTTACTAATCAGAAGCGTATAAATGAGTAGAAGTATGCCTACGGTGGCAATGTAAAATTAATCCCAAGTGACATGATGTTTCAAGATCTTCCCAGCACCAAGTAAAATGGTTCTGATTGAAGGGACTTTTATTAGCACAGCGTAAACAACGTTATTTTCAGGAATTAGTCCAAATGTCCACGGGCGGCATTACAAAAACGAGGCAGTCTTTCGAATGATACTTGGACATGTTGGAAGATCCCTGGCTTGTTCCTGTTATCTCAAACCGTAAAAAGCTACGCAAATCTTCATCATCACGGACAACACTCTTGTACGTTAGGTATGACCTTGAGAAAACCTAAAAGGACATCTCGAATGTATTTGAAAAACCCATCTCCAATTAAGGGGCGTGTTGTTTGTTTCCAACAGAGTAAACTCGCCCAGAGAACAATTACAATGCAGAGCCACGTTTCGGCGTTAATGGCCCACAAAGGTGGTCCCAAAAACAAGAACAAACTTTAATTTGTTTCGTTCAGTAAGTGTTTCATGTGTCATAGATAAAACGCCATGATTAATGCACGAAGAAAATGTTATTGACAAGTTTTCGGACCGCGATGCTGAAATGTGGTGGTGCACCATCGTGCATGAACCACATTCTGTTTATTAAACCTAAGGGTACGTCTTCGAGTAGTTCTGGTAAATCGTCCCGTAAGAACTACAAGTAAGCCACACCGTTTAACCTGGGCTCTAGGAAATATGGCCCAATTAAATTGTCACCCACAATACTACACCACACGTTTAAGCTGAATTGTACTTTGTGAATTCTAACGCAAGTTGCGTGTGGTTTTTTCTTAATCAGCAAACCAATTGGCGGCTGCTTGTTTTTGGATCGTCCTCGAAAATAGTGAGAACTTCGCCTATTCTTAAAAAACAGAGCACTAAAACAGAGCACTATGTTTTTTAAGAAAGGAATAAAAGAGGTTTCACGTACATGTGTTTGTTTTATTAAACTCATAATTCAACGAAGTCTGTTACAATGCCTTTCTTCACAAATGCCGAATATGCGGATATGCACCTAATGTATGGACTAGCCGAGGGGAATGCCGCTGCAGCTGTACGCTTGTATCAGGAAAGATTTCCGCAGAGGCGACTACCAAATCGACTGACGTTCGAGGCTGTGGACAGACGTTTGAGGCAAGATGGACGAATCCAACCGGCTGGACCTCAACCTAGAGCGAGAGCCATCCCAGAGGCCGTAGAAGACGAAGTTCTCACCATTTTCGAGGACGAGCCTGAATCAAGTACCCGCCAAGTTGGTCGCCGATTAGGCGTAAACCACACGCTCGTGTGGAAAATCCTCAGAAGCCACCGGTTTCATCCTTTCCATGTTCAAAAAGTTCAAGGTTTGAATCCAGCGGACTACCCACGACGCACGGCGTTTTGTCAGTGGTTTCTGGCTAAAGTAAACGATATCGATTTCCCACGGGATTTGTTGGTTACTGACGAAGCTAACTTTTCACGGGATGGTATTATTAACTTACATAATAAACATCAATGGTCCCAGCTAAACCCCCACGCAACTTGCGTTAGAAGTCACCAAGTACAATTCAGTTTAAACGTGTGGTGTGGTATTGTGGGTGACAATTTCATTGGGCCATATTTCCTAGAGCCCAGGTTAAACGGTGTGGCTTACTTGCAGTTCTTACGGGACGATTTACCGGAACTACTCGAAGACGTACCCTTAGGTTTGGTAAACAGAATGTGGTTCATGCACGATGGTGCACCACCACATTTCAGCATCGCGGTCCGAAATTATCTTAACGCGACCTTCCCTTTGCGGTGGTTAGGTCGAGGTGGACCTGTGGAGTGGCCTGCTCGATCACCCGATCTGAACCCTTGTGATTTCTTTCTTTGGGGCCACCTGAAAGACTTAGTTTATCAGACTGAAGTGCCCGATGTTGAAGAGCTACGTCGACGAATAATTCACGGCTGTCAAACAATTCGCGAAACTCCAGGCATTTTTCAACGTGTAAGGGAATCATTTGTAAGACGTGCTAATGTGTGCCTTAACGCGGGTGGTGAACACTTTGAACAATTTTTGTAACTAGTTGCAATTAAATGTTAAAACTTGTCAATAAATTCATTTTCTTCGTGCATTAATCATGGCGTTTTATCTATGACACATGAAACACTTACTGAACGAAACAAATTAAAGTTTGTTCTTGTTTTTGGGACCACCTTTGTGGGCCATTAACGCCGAAACGTGGCTCTGCATTGTAATTGTTCTCTGGGCGAGTTTACTCTGTTGGAAACAAACAACACGCCCCTTAATTGGAGATGGGTTTTTCAAATACATTCGAGATGTCCTTTTAGGTTTTCTCAAGGTCATACCTAACGTACAAGAGTGTTGTCCGTGATGATGAAGATTTGCGTAGCTTTTTACGGTTTGAGATAACAGGAACAAGCCAGGGATCTTCCAACATGTCCAAGTATCATTCGAAAGACTGCCTCGTTTTTGTAATGCCGCCCGTGGACATTTGGACTAATTCCTGAAAATAACGTTGTTTACGCTGTGCTAATAAAAGTCCCTTCAATCAGAACCATTTTACTTGGTGCTGGGAAGATCTTGAAACATCATGTCACTTGGGATTAATTTTACATTACCACCGTAGGCATACTTCTACTCATTTATACGCTTCTGATTAGTAAAGGTAGAAATCAATTGTTCGATTAAAGGCTATTGAAATTGTCTAGTAATTTTAAACAAGCTGGTTAGTCGGTCTTAAGTGTTACTCCTCATTTTTGGATATTTCCTTGTTTTAGGGGCGAATGTTTGGAAGGCCATATCTCCGTAACAAAATGTTGTACACCCCATGTTCTTTGGTACTTTCCGCTCAGTTTGGTCCCATAAACACGCCCCTTAATTTGTGATGGACTTTTCAGAAACACCCTGTATAATTTTGGTTGAGAGGGGGAGTGAACTGTGTATCCCCTACGTTAGGGGCAACTTTGTACTAGAGAATACTATTTGCCCCCGGAAGGGAAGGGGAGGGGCGATATCACTAAGGTAAGAGATAGAGGGATATGACGTTGCCGTATATGGGAAAGAAATTACTCTATACTATCTTTTAATGATATTCGATAAATTACTACAGTTACGTAAATATACTTTCAAATGGCGAACTTTATTTATGTACCTACGAAATTATATATTGGCCTGGTGGTACACAGATACGTTTAAGGTCATTTTAACAGCATTACAGGCCCACGAGCATTAGAAATCACCATCTCTTTAACCTAGCCTACGCGCCTCCAAATTATATTATTCTCTACAACCAGCGATCCATGAAATTTTAGAAGCAGGAATGGAGAACAGAGTAATCTGGGCGCGCGTCAAAGTCCACGACCGATAACGACGGGAGGGGACATGAAATAAAGAGAGACAGAGGTAAAATCGAACTACCTATTTTTCGCCGTCGTCGTCAGCAACGACATCATGACGTAGTTTAAGTGAGCCAATAAGATAATTTAAAGTTTTCGTTACGTGTTAAAGGGAGGGGCTCTACTGTATACTGGGCTATGAGCCGGACAAAACCAATTTGTTTTATTTATTATAATACCCTTAGTTTGTGCAAATGTGTCCGTTTATAAAACAAGTTAGGGGTCAGCTGCTTCCAAAATGAAGGGAAAGTTCTCCCATGGGTCTCGGGAAATAAGCTTTCACGGCCAATGGGAAAAACATAGGCTTACGAAAACAATTCCATTGAAAACTTCGGATCTTTCTCTTCAAATTAATCACTTTAAACGCCAGGTTAGGCCTAAAAATTATTGAGAAAACTCGAATAGAAAATATGTCTTCATTTGCCTAAAATGGAACACCCCGAAACACGAAAATTTACTCTATCTTTTTACATCCATAACTAATGTTTTACTCACTAAAGAACAACAAAAAGACCTTAGAAGATGCGTAGATTCATTACCTGTTTAATGATATTGGTCCCGTATGCGTAGATTAAAATGCGGAAAAGATACTGGCATTATTAGCCCAGTATCCAGATTTAGTCATAAACGTGATGCCAATTTTAGCTGATTTAGCATGTGGCCGAGTGATATTGGGTTTAACCCCAAACACCGTATCATGACTCACTTGATGTAAAATGTAGATTCGACACAATTACGCCACAAAAACATAACAGTGTAGGTTACTTTGATCTAACTTGGTAATTATTTCATTCGAAATACCGTTAGAGTGGATTTAATTTACAATGTTTAACCGTAATGAACTGACAGCGCGCCAATTTTTGAAGCTTTAAGCAGATGACACTCAGTGCCCTTTAAAATATATGTACAGGTATAAAATGGCAAGCGTTGGTCGCTAGATGGTCGTAGCATCGCTAACAAATTATATTTGCTTATTATTAGTTACAAAAACTCAGATATTTTCGTATTTAAATTAGGGTGTTCCAAATTAGGACGGGGTGTTCCAATTTAGGACGGGGGCGTTCCAATTTAGGACGGACCGTTCCAAGTTAGGGCTGAAATCGACCTTTTTTAAAACCCATTTTGCCGGAAAAGTACGCGTCTTAGCAATCTGAAAATGGGTGCAATCGATCGGCAATAGTTCAAACTTATTGTATTGGTCTGCTTTTTAACTTCAGTAACTTATTTGGTACTGAAAAATCTGACTTTCCAAAGAGCATGAGAAAGAGTTCCAAGATAGGGCTACTGACCATATATTTGTTACAATTGTCTCTTTGAAACACTATTTTTTCAAATATTAATTCAATGTGCATTATTGAAGCACTTTCAAATCTATCTTATACATATTTGAGAAAATGGTTTGTTTCTATGTTTGTTTTTCACGGACAGTCACAATTCGATACCAAATTTGACCAAACTGCATCCTAAACCAATTTACTCAAACTCCATCCTTGATGTCAGAAACATTAGGTGAAGGTGTTTTGGTTGAGTTCCTCATGGTTTCGTTATAGAATGCCCTATTCTAGACAGTAACAGTTTAGCTTTATGAATAACCCCTAAATTTGCAAATTTTAAGTTTTCAACAATTAGATTCTAAAAAACTGCATGCAGATATGTCACACACGTGGGGACTGGGGGTATAGAGTGTCTATAAAAACAATCCCTTAAACCAACAGGGCAAAGGCGCGATAACTTATCTAATTTCGTTACAATAAATTTATCAATATTTACCTGCAAGTAGCCTACTTTAAGATGGCGAATGTCATTGCAAAACGTATTGCTACATTAAGTAAAAATAAATTTTACTACAAAGGTAAATACATATTACAAATTTCTTAATGTGGCTTATTAGAAAAGCTTACTTGACGTTCTCCATTTCGTTTACGTTCATTTGAACGATACCTCTTTCGTTTCTTCAAATACGGTATGTACCGAATCAAAATATAAGCAGCTTATATAATATTTATATACAGACTCTTTTGTGCAATAAACCACTGCCTTCTCTAATACTAGGCCATGAAATACGAATAAAAGGGAGGTGGCAGATAGGATTTCACAAATGCCGCTAGATATCGCTTTTCTGAGGTTTTAAACTGGCGGCAAATTCAAAACTATGGGAAATTGTTAGCAACGACGAAGTGTAATCTGCTAAGTTCGTCTCGAAAAACAAAGCAAAAAACCGGTCATTAAACCGGTTCATGATGCTGAACGGTTTCCGAGTTCGAAAAATACTAGTTTAAATTTGGTGTATGTTTTGACACGTGTCAATGGCGTCTGCATGGAAATTTCAACCCATCACAGCCCTAAAGTTTTATCCCAAAAACCAGGGCCGTCACCAGAGGGGGGTCCAGGTGGGCCCGGCCCACTCTGCAGTTGGTTTGGCCCTCCCTATGAAATTCAAGGGGGGAAATATGGGCCTTAATATACGTTTGGTAAAAGACAGAGCAACTAGTTTCTGCGATAAAAAGTTAAATGCGATGTGACTGGTGTGAAGTCTTGGAATTTTTAAAAGTAATTTTAATTCTGCTATAGATGCTTAGAAGATTCTTACCAAAATACAATTTTCACTAGAAGAATTTGCTATTTGCCTGGAGGGAGGAGAGCACAGAAAATGTTCTTATTGCCCTCCAGGCAGCTTTTTTTCCTTCTATGAGTGATATGAATCCTCCATGTGTGAAAAGCAGCTATATCAGGCTGAGAAAAAAGCAGCTATATCAGGCTGAGAAATAAGCAATTTTATTTTAAACTGGATCCGTGGTCTGCAGAGCCAAGGTAGTTAAAAGCTGGTCGCTTACCATTTTTAACTTTCAAATTCGGGCTTTTATAATTAAGGGTCAAATTATATTTTCTTGACAATATGTGCATAGCTAATGTATAAGCACTTTGAAAGGTTAAGATATGAAAACAGACGTAATAGGAGGTAATTTCTAAACAAGTCTCTATCTAAGTATACAGATCAGAATCGTATTATCGTCGTCATCATCCCTTCGAAAAAGAAATATTCCAAATCCGAAAATCGGCGTATGCAGCTGTTAGTGAAACATTGCAGTGAATAAATATCGTGCGGGTTCATAGTGCGATCAAATTGAATAGTTGCGTGGATAGCCGTCAATTTTAGACATGAGTCTTAATAGTTGTAAAATCCAACTAAAACCGAAACCCGCTTTAAAATCTAAACAGAAAGCAGACTCTAATCACTAACGGGCCTTAGTCATGACAAGACTCTTTCCGAATAAACCTAAACCCGAAAAAGGATTGAGCCATGATGGTGAATCCCCTATTTCAAGCTCGATATGTGGTACAAATGATATTAAAAATTGGTAACCATATTTGTAATAAAAAAGCACGGAAATTCATCAAGTAACCTGTACGGTAGGATTTCACTTTGCGACACCTCATCAACTATCAATTGTTTTTGACTAATTAGATCACGGGGAATTCATAAAATATACTGAAAAAATTTCTAGTACGTCGCAAGTATTTTGAAAAGTTTTTAAACTTTTAAATTTCATTCAATATTGCAAAGGGGACTTCAACTAATTGAAGAACTCGCGACGGTAGTATGACCATAGAATATTAAAGACCCACATAAACAATAGAAAAGATATTATGAAAAAGGGGTCAAATTCTTGGGAAAATTAACAAAATGTAAGCAAAAATATTTAGGTAAGCTGTTATTTATTGCTCAAAGTAACAATATGTAAGCAACAACACTTTGGAAAAGGTGTCAACCTAACTTATTTTTGCTAACATATCGTTACTTAAACCAATAATTTGACACCTTTCCCAAACAATATGTTGGGAAACAAATTTGGAAAAGGTGTCAAATTATTGGTTTAAGTAACCATATGTAAGCAAAAATAAGTTAGGTTAGGTTAACACCTTTCCCAAAATATTGTTGCCTATGCTACATATCGTTACTTAAAGCAAAAAATGACACCTTTCCTGAATATTTTGCTTAAATTTTGTTTCTTCCACCAAGAATTTGACCCCTCTTTCGAAATATTGTTTCTATTGTCTATCAGAGATGAATTGTTTCAGTAGTTCTTTAATATTTATTTCATAGTTATACTACCGTCGCGAGTCCTTCAATTTGTTGAAGCTTCCCCTTTACTATTATTACAATATTGAGTGCAGAATGCCACTAGTCTCAATAGTGGTAAGAACCTAAAATTTAAAATTTGCGGCAGGCTTGGAATTGTTTTTTTATTTTTTATGAACTCCCCTTGGTCTAACTAGTCAGAAACCAGTGTTAGTTAATGGGGTATCGTAAAGTGCAATCCTACCCAGATGGACTCTGTAGTCACACTTTCACAGGGGTTTAATAGAGAAACTAGGGTTCTAAATCGGTTAATTACCATGGTAATTTACCTGCGTAACTTCATTTTCGATTTTCTCGGTAAATTACGAAAAGGTAATTACCGTGGTAATTTACCTCCGAATTCTCCATTTTTATGGAAAATTGTCTAAAAGCTCTGGCCGCAAATAAAGTCCATTTTCTTTGGCCCTCCCGTGGCCCAACCTAAAATTTTAAGCTGGTGACGGCGCTGCCAAAAACTGCCACTGCCAATGAAATGCCTTAAGTTTGATCTGGATTGCCCAATGAGCGAGCTTAGGAGAGGTAGGAGGAGATTTCTTTGGCAGCTGAATTCGGACACAGACATTCTCCAATATGTTAATTATCCACTTCTCTAGTTTAGCAGACGATGTGCCCTGATCAATGGTCACGGACCAGGTTATTTAGTCCAGTTTAAAAAATCCTTATTTCCCTTCCTGGTCCGCCATAAGAGAAAGACGTGACATCACGAGACTGCGCAGTACCAATTTACTTTCGTCATCGCGAAAATTCGCCTCAGAAAAGAGCCATCTAACGGTTACTAAGCGCAAATTCAAAATGTCACATAAAAAATGCTTCTGTTGTACATTTCAAGGCCTAGTATTAGAGAAGGCAGTGAATAAACAGTTATCTATAACGCACGAAACCATACCTGGCTTAATAGTAATTAATAACAATTTCAGCCACAGACCGAGAGGCTAATCACTGTTAGATTACCTGTACACCCATTACGGATTACGTGTAATCGTTTTAGCACTGTCAATGGCAGGGATTTTAAAGATTACGCGTAATCACTTTAGTACTTTCAAAGGTACAGCCGTGTACATCTATTACACTGAGTGACCGGTCCCTTGCCATGGACTGGCGACTAAAGTTTTGCTTTTCTTAGTTAATCGGTCTGCGGACTTCGATCTGTATAAAAATATACATAGACACAGTTAAGAACTGCGTTGTTTGATTAACAGAATCTACATTTATTTATATTATAGCGTTTCAAAATGTTTATATGAAGCTTTTGTTGGTCAACTATAGGTAAATATAGTCCATCGATCTGCAGCCTAAGCCATTGCAGAAAACACGAAAGATAGTCAATAACGGCGGAAACAAAAGGCGTCAGTCAACACCATACAAACATTTCTTACAAGATATGAATCCAATTTTCGTCAAATTCCTCAAGTTATTGAAAATAATTAAAAACAGAGAATACTGTATAATGAACCCTTCTAGGGACAAACAGACTGAATTTAGCCAAAGGGATTAAATATATATATATTTATATAAGATAAGTAGTTAGTTTTGTGTACAATAATGATACTATGACAGCATAAGTAAGGACGAAATTGAGATTTACTTCATGAATTTATGGTATAGCACTTAAGAATATCCTCACACCTTAAAACCTATGCTCCAAATGAATGATAGCAGAAGTAAGATAAGGGACTAGAAGTAAAGTGCTCTAGCCTTGGTAATAGATCCTGGCACTAGTAAACAAATTTGAGGATTTTATTCCGCTTCTTCCATCGCGCCTACACTAGAGAGAAAAAATTGGTTGAGTTCCAAAAACATTTCCTACCCCCTTCCCCTCAACCTAAAGCGGAGGAACACGGACGCGGGTGCTCGAATCTAGTTCGGCCGTCTACCGCCGCGAGCGTCTCACGTCTTGGAGAGAAAATTCAGAAAGCGCTACCAGAGGGCCAACCGTTGGTGTGTTAACAAGAATAATCACTTTCGCCAAGTGAGTAATTTGGTTATCTCGATACTTCTAGTCCCTTATCTTAGTTCTGATGATAGTTGTTTGTGGCCGATTAGCCTGTGCCTAACGTTAACAATTATAATTGTCTAAACCTGGCCGACACATAAAAATAAAGGTAACGCAGAGGAGGACATAGTTTTAAATCCACTTCAATATATTTATCGCTATGAATAATAATTAGTTCAACCTTAGGAAGGGTAGCGGTTAGCATTGAAAAATAAGATTTATATTTGAAAGCTTATACTCTTTCTAAGGTTGGAATATATTCTCTTGTAAAGTGTATCTATGTTTTATTTATAAGAGCCTAAAGTATCTAACAGACTTAGAAATAGCACACGTCCACTGGTCCAAAACCAGTTTATTAATTGCTTGGACTAGTTTTTTAATTCAAAAAGTGGGGGTTACTGGTCCTCGGGACCAGTTTATTAATTGCAAATATATAGGAGTACAAAGGCTGGGACCACTCCGGAGACCAGTTTATTATTTAGGACACTAGGGGGGTCACTGGTCCCAAGGACTAGTTTAAAAATTATCCTTATTTCTAAGTCTGGTATCTAAGTGCCCTCTTGGGTTTAATCGAACTTAAAAAGACCCATAAACAACCACTAACTTTATGGCTCAACCTTGCTCAACCCAATAACGAAATTGATGTGATTTACCTGGATGTTAAATTATTTTGTATCTTAGCTAAAAATAAATAATCGTAGTTAAGTTAAACATTTAAAGCTAAATCCTAAATATTTAAAATTGGCGCGATACAATAGTTGAAAACCGAAAATATGTTTTGTGATAAGTTCCACTTACTCGGGGCTCTACACGTTCATCTGAATGCCACATACGCTTTTCTCCACATTCCGTATTTATAGAAATTACATGTTATGCTTGTATTATAAGTCATTCAATATAATTTTACCTTCTTCAACACGCAAGGAAAGAGTACACGATTAATATCTTAAGAATATCTCGGACAGAAAAGTTTATTATAACAGGGATTTTAAGTCTAAGGGTCTGCCCGAAAACTAAAATTCTGCTCTACGTAAAGCAAGTTCATCGATCTAAATGTTCATTTGAACGCTACCAAATATTTTCTAGAAATACTGTAATTACAATAATGAATTATATTACATTAAAATGATGATTAAGAAAACCGTACACGGTTTAGAACTCAAAATAAATGTAATGCCGTAGTGCAATTTTTTGCGCATATACAGACCTTGCCGCAGGACTAAAAATAATATATATAACAGTCCAGACCAGGACCACGCAACCAAAGTCAGCTCATCGATTTCAAGCCACGAAACTTGCAAATAAGTGAATATTGTCAAATGGCAAAATAATATTACGTCAAAACCAATGCACGTAAAATATATTTCAATGTTAATATTAATATCAATAAATATGCATGCATTAAAAATACCTATAGCTTGTCTGCCAGAATCAGCAATTATTCATATATACATAGATTTCTTACACAACCTTAGAGCTTGAAACATGGATGAGTATAAATTCTACGTACTATCAGAAGTGGTATGAGACTAGAAGTGAAGGGCTCTAGCATTGGTAATAGATCCTGGCACTAGTGAACAAATTTGAGGATTTTATGCCGCTTCCATCGCGCCTACACTACTGAGAAAAAAATTGGTCGAGTTCCAAAAACATTTCCTGCCCCCTTCGCCTCAACCTAAAGCCGCTGAACACCGGCGCGGCTCCTTGAATCTAGTTCGGCCGTCTACCACCGCGAGCGTCTCACGTTTTGGAGGGAAAATTCTGAAACCGCCACTAGAGGGCCAACCGTTTGTGTTTTATCAAGTCTTTTCACTAATGCCGAGTGTAGAATTTGGTTAGCTCAATACTTCTAGTATCATACCACTTCTGGTACTATGGATTACCAACTCATACCTTAATCCACAAGACATTCTCTTAGGAGCATGATGATGAGAAAACAATAATGATTTGTAAACCCCCCTTTCCTCGAGTGAAACGAAAATAAAATACGTATTTTTTCTCTCTGCGCATGGGCGAAATTTTAAACTCGCCACTCATGATTCTTCAGAGAGATATAGGCCTAGTTCCTTTTCCCCGCGTGACGTAGCTACTTTCGACTCAATTCAGAGCCACCTCACATCAGCTTGTGTACCGCACTTTAGAAGGCCAGCTTTGGGCCAAGTTGGGAATCCATAATACCTAAGTATTTATATACATCCATGGTTGCAACAATTCTCCCACATAGTGTGAATTACAAATAGAACGTAGAGAAGGAACAATGTATCGAAGCTTACTAGTTTAATTCATTAACTTCTTATATTTAAACTATAAATGTTTCTGCTGTGATAAATAGAACCAGTTATGTTGATGAGCAGGTTTTAAATGCTAAGGATCTGGGACTTTGGTTATGTGAATTGGAACATTCCATGGCATCAAAAACCAGTTTTTGAAATTTCTTTTCCATGCCGACTATTATATCATTGTTTCATCATAACTGAGAATCGCATAGAAAGCCTCGGTTTAGAAGAAAATTAAACCTCTTCTTTTTCAGGTCTGAAATCCACTCTCCACTCACTTGCCAAAGAGGTTAGAATACCTTATTTTGCGACATTATTGTAATGAGCAGATATTGAGCGTTTGGGACGACGTTTCACTCCCCTCACAGGCTTACGATTAAAATGCTTAAATATGTACTCCAATAAAAGTGAAATGGTCGCACACAGATATCCGTAAACAATAATTAGCATCATAACTTTCAAGTCATCAAATGAGACTGGTCTTTCTTCCGATTGCGGAGCTCGCCAAAGGATTTCGTTCATGATAAAATATTCCTTCTTCTTAAAAGCATCAAAGAACTTGGTCTCAAAAGAGGTCGTAAGGCTGAAAATAACAGAACTTCCCATGTACTTAATTAATTGAATATGCAACGTAAACAACCGTAAAAAATGAAACCAAAATTCCAAGGGGTGGTGAATTGAAGAACTCTGAAGGTGTAAAGACGCCATCGATATAAAGTCAATTTTGTTACCTCAACCACACCTTGGTAAAATTCACCCCCAAGAGCTAGCCTATCCGCAAGGGTTAACTGCCCTGAATTCCGGTACAAACCCCTCTCGGAATTAAAAACCGGATGTGCTCGGCGTCCTCTCGCGCCGCCCCACAAAGAGTACAAACAGGATCTGCGTCCCAAAAACACTAGCTTAGCGGGCGCTAGTCGGAAGGGAACCTGTTCTAGCGAAAAATAGGAAAAACTGCTCAAGAGCCGGTCAATACTTAAAGGTACGCCTCTGGTGTCGACTAAGCTCCATCCGCCAACGTTCCTGCAGAGATTCTACCATCACCCGATCTATAACCCTGTACCAGTCGCGCAGAGAGTCACCATCTCGCCTTGACACACCGACACCACACCGTGCGGTACTAAAAGTTGAAGCGGACTCGTACATCTCACTTATATCAAGGATGCCCTGCAAATCCACCCGCGACTTTGCAGCTGCATAGATGTAATCAGTGATAAAATGGCCCTTTCGCGTTCGGCTACTCCGCTAAGCACCCAACAGACGGGGTGACTAGGAAAACTATCTCCCAAAACAGCTATCAGTCAGTACTCTTTCAATAGAGCCATCTCAGAAGCCTTAGTGTGACGTCACCCATGCTATTTACCCATAGAACCAAAGTGGTACCGAACATGGCCGCCCAGTGCCAAAGCTAAGCCTGTGACGTATTACCTAGGCACTGACGTCACAACTGACATAGGAATAGTTCCCCTACTCCTCCGTCTTAGTGGGTGCATCGCGGAGTAGACTAACGCGTAAGGGCCATGAAAGAAACCTTTCTGATGGTATCTTCTTTAATATTGCAGATAGATAATTTATAATTTTATACGTTATTTCAAACAAAAAGAACAAGTTTGATCTTGAATTATAAATTCAAGACAAAATAAGCTACACCGTGTAAAAACATCACGCTGTTGCGATATACTTGATGTGGATTCTGGATACTTACAATCTGTTGATGGCATAGCAATAATGTGTACAGATTGACAAGTTGTACGAATAGGGAAAGACGAGATAATCTTCAGCTACTGGCTTAGAAAGCTGCAACTTTTGGATTGTACTGTAATCCTCTTTGTCCATTAAAAGAAAAGGCAATAATATCACAAGTAAATAATCATTCAGAAATAATATTTGATTGCTTCGCAACGTCTTATATAGATCAGCATCCATCATGGTTTGATCGTCGGTGCTCGTTTTTTCAAGTTTATCAAAAACAATTTTGAAATTACCATCACTTTGCGCCTAGATAACGTTAAAGAAGTAAGCAGGTACAGGTCAGCATTCTTTAAAACAAGGGCAAAAATCATTTTGCAATACTCCGTGTGGTTTCCAATGTGCTAAGGTTGTTACAGCACCCAACAATGATCTAATGCTACACAGTGGCCTGCATACACAATAAAATTAGGAAGAGCGCCACATAAACTTGAGGAACGCCTGCCCATTTCAATACTCGCGGAATACAGTGAGCACGACACCATAAGGTCCAATTTCTAATTTAGCATACATTTTTTCTCTTTCCGTAAATCGTAGAAAATCAACACAATCGTAAGTAAACCCTTGAAGTAACAATTTTCACAATTTCGTTGGCCAAAAAACTAAATCCATCAACTTACTGGTAGGCCCTATATTAAAGGTTTTCACGATGTACTTCGAAAGCAACCACACCGGGACTAATCGCCTTCCAGTGATGGAAGGATACGAAACCGCTTCTAGGGTGGTAAAACTGGTGGGTCAGGGACAATATATACTCATACTGGAATAGAAAACAATGCAGAATTCTTCATTTAAAGTATGAGTTTAAAAATGATTCTACATTTCTTCAAACTCTTATAAGATACGTTTCGAAATTCCTCTTCACTTAACTTCAATACCATCCTTGTGCCACGATTTTTGAACTATCAAAGCTGACACTTTAACCAGTCCCCTATTGATTAATCCATGAAATACCTATTCCCGTGCATAACACTAACTAACCAACTAAATAACTGGTTATCAGTCCATAACTCCGTTGGTTATTACATAGCCACGGAGCTTAAATGTACAAAAATATGTAAATACGTGCTATTATTTACCATTGAAAGAAGAGACATTTTTTCAGGACTATCATCCAAAATTATAAGGGTGTATTGCTGATCATCACTAAGGTCCTCAAATGTTGTAATGGTGTTGTAATCAAGGTCGCAATAATTGGATTTCATTGATGGCAATAGTTGAAGATTTATAAGGGTCACGAATAACAGCCAAATAGCAACTATTTTCAAATTTCCTGGCATGCTTTTCGTCGGAATCGCTGACAAATTGGTAAAACGAATTTAAAAATTTTTAGCTTCAGCAAATTATTTATCACTTGAAATACATGAATTTCTCATAAATTCATATTCAACATTATTTTAGGTTAAAATCACGATAAATGATATGGTTTTGATATTACCCTCTTCTGACCGAAATACAGTGAGTTCTGTGGGAGATATTGACTGGAAAATGTTGTATGATAAGGGCCACGTTTACAAGTTATGATAGGTGTAATTCAAGGATGAAATTTTAAATTTAAATAAGATGATGTAAGAAAATGCTAATTTAATTAGTGGGTCTTCCGTAAAACACTAATTATAACTACCGTATAGTGCAAAATGTCATGGCACATTTTCGATTTAAAATCGCCCATAGAACCCACTGTTTTATCGTAAAGCACGTCCTACACATTCCTTAGTTGGCTATCAACATCGGAAAATTATGGTTGCCCGTTTTTGAACAATAACCGGTTAAGAAGACCATGTACCAACGAAAATTTTAAAAGAGGTGTTAACCTTGAAAAATTCAGGAAGCATTTATGATTTAAAGGAGAAAAGGCAATAAATTTGAGAGTTCTATAGGCATAAAAACCCTTTCAAATGATTTGAGTAACATAACACTAACAATCACTCACCCTTAAGGAAGAATAGAAAAAAGAGGTTCCATGTGTTGATCATCATGTTTCGGAGTAGGACGGACTTTTTCAATCTCCGATATGTGTGAAAGGCAGAAAGAGCAGTCATCAATGCGGAAGATAGCATTAGTAACGCTATTATTAAAGCTGCAACCTGTTAAAAATTTATTTGTATAAAAAATATTATCATTTCTATAAGTAGGAGACTTCTCTAGTCCTCATCATGCTTCTTCATCACTAAAGGAATGATTGTTCTCGTGCGATAAATTGCGGTGGACAAGTTTAGGCCAACTCCACAAGAAAATTATTCTTGGAAATCACACTTTATCCGGAAACACACCCTCAATAACATTTAACCTCTCCGAGTGACCCCACAAAGAGGTATTACACTGGACGTGTCTGTGTGTGTGTGTCTACCACGTGTTCGCAATTTACAGAAAGCATTATTGGCTTCTATTCTATTAAGATCGTTAGGGTTAAGATATACGCAGCGATCGGCTAGGGTTACGAGCAAAGTTTAACCTCCCAATGGCAGGGGTTCCGCCAAAGATTCAAGAAATTACGGGTGTTTCGTAACATTATATAATATATATATATATATATATATATACCCTAAATTTAAAAAAAATTCTTAAAGAGGCATACGCGAGAACTCAAACGTCAACAATAATTTTGCATAAAATGATTTTAGGAACAAAGTTCCTTAAAACGACTTAACTAGAGTTAAAGTAAATTACTGACGATTAAAATAATATCAATTTGTTTAATTATTTAAGAGAAACCTTTTAATTTTGTCTCGAATCGGAGAGGTTTAATTTGGTTTCCCAACTTGTTTTATTGTAATTTACTCATTATTTTTTCTCTTCGCTTCATAATTTGAAATAATCGGTAATAAAATGAAACTTACATAACCATCGAAAGAAAACAAATCTGTTGAAGCGACAGATTTTGGACTAGGACTTCCTGCTATCATCGTGAGAGCGGAAAACACGTATTGTGTAGAGAATGCATTGACGTTCCATCTTTTTCGGTACTCAAATAGAGACATCATGAACGGAAATAATAGAAAATCTATCTTCTATTTCATAAAAAAAATGTAAATTTGGATGCGTTAATGCACACATTAAGTGCATAAAGACTAGAGCATATGAGAAACTATTGTTTCTTAAGTTCAAATAGGGAAAACTTTAAATAACTATTTTAATTTTTTGTTGACTTTCAACGAATCTAGTAAAATATCGTAAAAAGTGTATAATTTGTTCTATTACACGTTAATATTTTTTGTTAGAATTTTCGAGACTTTTTTGATCTAATTTGGCCGGTTTAGCGAAGTAAATACATGGCATCTTGTCATTCATGTTCTTCATCAGCATACAATTTTCTAATTACCTGCGGCAACTCGTCTTCATATTTAAAGAGGAGCATCTCTTCTTTGGTGACAGTCTCAAATTCAAAACTGGAAATAAAATTTTAACAAAATGAGATTGAAAAAATTTGAAGATCTTTATCCTGGAATAATCACGAAAAAAGCGAGTCTTGCGCTGCCTCAAGCGGATTTTTTTAAAATAGATTATATACGTTAAAAAATAAATCTTTGGCAGAAAGGTAAAATTTTTTATTTAATTTTTTCTCCAAAAATGTACCGTTTTTTTTAAAAAACTACGGTAATTTAGATTACATCTTCGTTTGTGGGGACTGTTACCAGCAGGATTTCTAAAATTTTACTATGCGAAATAAATTTAATTCAGCCGCGTCATATTTGCATCAGACATTTTTTCAGATTCTGCGCATGCTAGAAAAGGAGAATAATTCCCAGCCAGCTAGTCTGTATTACCAGGGATAGATTTAATTTTAGAAGTAGGAATGAAGAACAGAGTAATCTGAGCGCGCGTCAAAGTCCCGGACCCCCTTCTACGGGACGGCGGGTATGAAATAAGAGGCGGGTCGCAGCGACAGAGGTAAAATGGATTAAGTATTTTTCGCCGGCCCCGTCAGCAACGTCATCAAAACGTAGTTTAAGTGAGCCTATAAGATAATTTAAGAATTTTCTTACGTGTTGGAGGGAGGGGCTCTATACTGGGCTATGAGTCGGACTGAAGTAAATACTAACCGTTTTCCATTCCTTATTCTAAAATTAAATCTATCCCTGGTATTACTATTGCTTTTTCCTTTTAAAAGCAGAAAAAGTAAAAAAAGAATTCTGTAAAATAAACACCACGTGAATCTGTGAGCTTAAAATGGCGTTACTTTGTAATTTCCAGTTCAGCATAAAAAATAAGAAGCGATAAATCCAATCTCAATAAACCCTAGTTATCTTCACGTAAATAGACTAATACAGTTAATTAGGAGCCTATTTCATGTGAATATGAAAATTATTCTTACCTTACATTAAGCTTATTTTCCATTAAATTCGTTAGTTCGTGTTTTATTTTACTTTGAGATTCAATTATATCCATTTCCTAATGTATTTTAAGAGAAAAATAACAAATTAGGCCTACAGTTTCTGCTAACTTTTTATGAAAATTGATACATTACTACATGCCCGTAAATGTACTTTAAAATTTTTGAAGGTGAACTTAATTGTGCACCTAAGTACCCTGATAGGTACAGGGCCGTCTCAACAGCATTAGAGGCCCTCGGGAAAAACAGTTCATTGGGCCCGTTATTTACATCTTGGGGGAGATAGTGGGGGGCAGTTGAAATTACCATACCTTTAACCTAGCCTTCGTACTTCAAAATTATATTATTTGCTACAATATACTATAATATTTTAAATTAAACCATTTTGATTTAATTATTAAAATTCCCTTAACTTAAACAAATATTTTCTTTATTACATTTCAAATTTGCTATAATTGTCTTCAGATATAGGGTTTATATTTGAAAGAGTGAAGTTCATTTTTAATATTATCTTTAATTCAATGTGCACTAAATATTTCAAAAATATATATATTTGAGAAAATGGTTTGTTTTTATTTTTTTTTATGGACAGTGTTGTCACAGTGAATTCCTCAAGGTTGGGTTAGGGAACCCCTAGCATAGGATGTCCTATTCTAGACCGTAACTTAGCATAGTTTTAACTGAATTTAAAGTTGTTAAAAATTAGTTTCTTAAAAACTACATGCAGATATTTCATTCGGCTGTGCACGAGGTAAAGAGTGTCTATAAAGACAGAAAACTCTGGTTACCGGTCCTTTAAATCAACCGGGCTTAGGCCTAACTAGTTTAATTATAATCAAGTTATCAATAGTCACCTGTAAGTAGCCTATTTTAAGATGGTGAAAGCCAATGCATAAATAATTGCTAGATTAAATAAAAGTATATTTTACTAAAAAGGTAAATATATAATTACATCTTTTCTAATGTGGCTGATTAAAAAACCGCTTACTTGAGGTGGTCCATTTTGTTTATAATCATTTGAACGATACCGCCTTGGTTCCTTTCATTGAAACTAAATTTATAGAGCTAATATATAATTTCAATACAGACTCTTTCGTGAGTTAAACAGTTAACTACACAGCACGCAACCATAAGTGGTCTAGAACTTTAGATTCACTATCGCAGACTGGCAAATTAATAATAATTGCGAGTCAGGACCTGAGCATGACTATATACGTAGTTAATCGACCTGCAATCCCCACTATGTATAGAAATACATACGCACACAGTTTAGAACTGCGTTGTTTAAGTATCGGATTCTATTATATTACTTGGCTTTAAAACGATTATGGAAAGCCATTTTCGGTCAACTTGGTATATATATAGTTCATCGATCTGCGAACTTCGCGTTGTGTAAAAATACACAGGGTGTTTCTGATAAGTATGTCATAATATAAAGGGTGTCAGATTGAGTGCAAAGTGTCAAAGAACATGTGGTCTGAAACATTTAGTTTATGAGGTACGTGCTTGAACACATTTGGCCCCTAAAGCAAGGAAATTGTCACGAAGGGGGAGTATGATTATCAGCTTGCCCATCTTGTTTACACAATTTCAGTAGCCTCTAATTTTAGAAGGTTAACGAGCCTTTATCTAGCAGAAGTGTACATTTAAGGGTAGAATTATGGTTAAGCTGGTAATGTAAATGTAGTTGAAGTACTTTTCATTCCAGAGATCACGCCGGCCACGCAACTGGTCCTGAGATGTTCCGGTTTGACTTTATTTGATTTCTATCTTTGCTGTCATCTCAAGGACATGCTGTACAAGAGTGAAGTCCGCGATGTGGACGATTTATGGAGACTAATAATTGAAGGATGTGAAACCTTTTAACACACTTAGAGCTCGGCATTTTCTATCCATTATCCACAAATTGGTGGATAACCGATTATTTATAAACAAAGTTGTGGACATAATCCGATTTAACATTAAAGTTCTGTGGATAATTTTCGAGTATGGATAAAGATAAAATAACGTGGATAATGGATAGATAATGCCGAGCTCTAAACACACTTATTAACATATCCAACAATCTTTCGAAAGACGGGTACAAATGTGTATTAATACCGACGGTGGACATTTTAAACAGTAACACTTAACCACGATGTTAATTTGGTAGAAATAAAAGAGACATTAACTGGAAAATCTTGTGCTGTTACACTTTGAACTGCTTTTAGGCCCATTTTTACCTTTGAAGTACATTTCTGCTAGATAAAGGCTCATAAACGTTCTTAGATTGGAGGCGATCGAAATTGTCCAACCAAGATGGGCACTCAGATAGGTCTTTCTCCACATGTGTGCCAATTTCCTTGTTTTAGGGGCCAATGTTTGGGGGCCCGTACCACCGAAGCAAAATGTTTCAGACACATTGTTTTTTGAGACTTTTCACTCAGTCTGTCCTAAAGAACGCTTCGTTTAATTTATGACATACTTATCAGAAACACGCTGTATACACACACAGTTAAGAACTTGGTTGCTTGAGCATCAGAAATTCATAATATATACTGGGCTTTAAAACGATTATGCGAAGCCTTTGTTGGTCAGCTTGGTAAATATACTTAATCGATTTGCAGCCTGCTGCCTCAAAGCCATTGCACAAGACACGGAAGTAAGTTAATATTGTTTGTGCTAGGTTCCCACTTGACCGAAAATGACGACCGAAAAGTTCAGCGCTTCGTCAAAAAATTGAGTTTTACGCAGCCCTTCGACGGCAAAATTTTAGTTCGGTTCACACATACGACAGAATTCAGACCAAAAAGGCCGGTGGCACGAGTTGGAATTGGGACTCGGAGCCAGATGAACTTAGGCCTTGGCCTGATTTTCCCTTGATGGTATCTTAGGGAGCTTACCTCTACCAAATTAAGGCCAGAGATTCAAATCAAAGGTTTATTACATGCAAACACGGCAATAGCGACTCACGATCAAATCCGTTTAGAGAATTCAGACTCAAAAGTTCATAACATGCAAATGTGGGCATGGCGACTGGCGATTTAAAAAAATAAACCTCAAAGTGGCGATAAAAAAACTCCCCTATTATGACGTCGACAGAAGCTTCATCCCGAAACGATTTTTGATTGGTTATGAAAATAATTTAACGTCGGCCTCTGCGTCAAAAAGAGAACATCAATTCTGTCCGACCGAAAGCTGTTTCGGTCGCGTTCTGCGGAAGATGTTTTGCCGCAGAGGTACTTAAGCAGTGTTTCCGCCGGGTTTTCGGTCAAGTGGGAACTAAGCTAACCATAGAAATAAATGACGTCATCAACATACACCCATTTCTTACAATATACTGTACAAAACACGAAAGTAAAGCGTGCACGATTTTAAACTTTAGAATCTCTCAGGCAGAAAAATAGATTAAAAGAATTCGGGCCTGTCTGATGACTGAAGTTCTGCTAAGTTCATCGATCGAAATGTTGCTAACGCTACCGAAAATTTTCTGAAAATACTGAATGCATTTTATTACATTAAAATAATGAATGAACTTAGACGAGCAAGAAAACCATACACTGTTTTGAAGGTAAACAACTAAAAATAATATAAAATATAACAGTCCATAGACAGTCCAGACGATTAACGTAGGCTGGTCCGCTTATCGTTTTCCAGCCTCTAACGCGGTTGCACGAAACGTGAAAATAAGTGAATATTGTCAAATGTCAAAAACCAATGCACGCAAAATATATTTCACTGTTAATATTAATATCAATAAATATGCATGCATTAAAACAGCGTATATATCGATTTATTTAAGGCTTGAAGCATGGATGCGTATGAATTCCTCCTACTATGGATTTCCAACTCATACCTGCTTAATCAGGCTAAGACAGTTATTTCTAACGTTTTGCTTAACAAGAAGCTAGATGTAGGTGTCACGTGATAACGCTTAAGCGAATAATAGGCACACACAAAGAAAGTTTTTCAAACGTGTTGTTTAAAAAATATTAGAGCAAGAGGTTTGTTATTCTTTACAGTCAACTTTTTTAAATTTTGGTGATTATTAATTACCGTTGAAATTCCTCTTTTCAATGAAAAAGCACCTGCGAGAGCGTAATTTGCTTTCCGAAGTCCGAACGCGGGAAACGAAAGTTGCTACAAACGGGGAGCTAAAGAAAAATTTCTACCTTCTATGAAAACGAAGCTTTAATAAACTACTTTTGTTTAAGTTCTACATGGTTCTGCTCTGTTAAATAAAACGGGATATATTGATGATCAAGTTTTAAATGATAAGAATCTGAGACTTTTGTCGTATGAAAGGTGACATTCCAAAGCATCAGAAACCACTATTTGAGTGTTTTATTAATGTCGAATTCCATAGAAAGCGTGGGTTTAATAAATAATTAAATCTCTTTTTTTTCTGGTCTGAAATCCACTTTCCAAGGAGAGTAATATTTCAATTTATGTGACAAAATTAAACTGTACAGTTATTGAACATTTGGGACGACGTTTCACTCCCCTCGAAGGCTTACAATTCAAATGCTTAAATATGTACTCCAATAAAAGTAAAATGGTCGAGCATAGATATCCGTAAACCATAATTAACATCATAACTTTCAGGTCATCAAATAAAACTGGTTTTTCTTCCGAAGATGGCTTTTCTACTACAAAGTGCCTAAACTTGGTAAAGGCTAGTTAAGTCAAGGGCAGGAACCAATGGGACCTAGTGCATTAAGTCTGGTTGGTTTGTGCCTTTGGCAAGGTAAAATTCGTGTCCAGAAGATTAGCCAGCAATCCCAGCATGCTAGGGGTGACAAACTGACAATTTAAATAGAACCGGATATATTGCGTGTCCGTATGATCAGGTTTTAAATGCAAAGGATCTGAGACTTTGGTTATGTCAGAAGTTAATGACTTCTTATCCTGGGAAGTATTGGACACTAAGGCTTTATGTAGTAACCATCCCTGTTAGTCAAAATCGCCTATGGCAATCGTAAAAGAGGATCGAAAGTTTCCTCCCCACTAGGAAAACTATATAATCTACTGAAAAAAAATCCCACGCCGAGAGGCTGTGGCACTCAAACTGTGAGGCGTGTTCAAAACTTCTTCAGCGCCAATCGTTGAAAAGCCGTATGGCTAGAACTCTATGAAAATCCATTACAATCCGTGGGCCTAGGACCCCATACCAGTTTGACCGGAATTTCTAGCAAACTCTACTAAAAGCTGTTCTTGTCACCGTTTCTGATTCGTTACCTCAAACCACAGGACACACCTTAAAGTTTCGTTAGTTGCCCGCTGCTGGCGCGCAAATCAGCCTGCCAGCTCAAAATGAGGGAAACGCCGTAGGTGGCGCGGCGATCGGACCTAATAAGAAGTTGGCTAACAGAGATGGTTCCGGATATGGTTAGAGTCCAATACTTCCCAGGATAAGAAGTCATAAACTTCTGGTTATGTGAATTGGAACATTCCATGACATCAAAAACCAGTTCTTGAAATTTCTTTTCCATGCCGACCATTCTATCATTGTTTCGTCATAACTGGGAATCGCATAGAACGCCTGGGTTTAATAGATAATTAAATCTCTTCTTTTTCTGCTCTGAAATCCACTCTTCATTTCACTTTCCAGGGAGGTTGATATTTCATAATTAGTGACATTATCGTACTGGATTGTTATTAAACATTTGGGGCGACGTTTCACTCCTCTCGCAGGCTTAAGATTCAAATACTTAAATATGTACTCCAATAAAAGTGAAATGGTTGAGCATAGATATCCGTAAACAATAATTAACATCATAACTTTCATGTCATCAAATGAAACTGGTTTTTCTTCAGATTGCGGAGCTCGCCAAAGGATTTCGTTCATTGTAAAATATTCCTTTTTCTTGAAAGCGTCGAAGAACTTGGTTTCAAAAGAGGTCATAATGCTAAAAATAATTCATTAATTAGTTAAAAGGAAACTTCACGATAATATGTTTTGTTTGATATTCGAAGGAGCTTTTGAAATAATGAATGAATCAATTTAAGCTAGATTCCCACTTGACCGAAAAAAACCGGCGGAAATCACACAGCCGACGGTAGAAAATTTAACTTACGCCGGCGTCCGGCGGTAGACCATTCACACTACAACTGAATTTTGAGTTTGGCGGTAGATATTTTTGGGTCACGTGACAGATTTGAGTGGTTTCCACAACATCTATTTCACACTCTGAATTGGTATCTTTGTCCCCTTGTCGCTTAGATCGTACAAGAAGGGATATTTTCTAACATCTTCAGTAATGTCTTCCTTATTAACATCATATCTCTTTTTACTTCCGTTAGCTTAATTTTTCTTCCTTGGTGGCGTGTTTCCGATAAGCCTTGGCCAACCACAAAAAAAAAATGGCGGCTATCAATCGATCTCGCGTGTGGGTGCACTCTTGAAACGACCGAAAAAATAGAACACAACTTACGCCCGACTGAACGGAAATTCCGTCGGGCTCGGCGTAAAGATTTTTCAGTCGAACCCCTTTCTGCCGTGTTTCCGTTGTGTTTTCCGTCGAGTGGGAATCTAGCTTAACACCACGTTTCGATCTGCAATATTAACGAAGATAATAGCAATTAAGTTCACTTAACTACAACAAAATTCTCGTGGCACGCTCCCATGTCTCGCGCCACGATTGTCACATCGCGTGCAAATTTGATCAAATCTCGCGATATTTTCATTCGACACGGAGCGTGCCACGAGAATTTTATTAATAACAAGATGGCCCAAGAGCTGGGCCTTAATAGTAATTTTACACGGCTCACGTGACCCCCCGTATAGTTGATCTCCAATAAATCGTACAACTAAAAACATTTCTGAAACACAATCGTGTATCCCCTTAATTTCTAATAACGTCACATTTCAAATAATATTAATGAAACTAAATTGTGCACCCCACTAAAGTATAATTTTTAAAAACCTTACGAATCAAATAATGTATCTAAATTAAAATCCTGGATCCCCTAAACCAGAAATCACTATGACCGTAAACCGTCCCCTCTATTTTACGAAACCTAACCTAACCATCCAGCATAATCTCTGATGTATCACACGCACGAAATGCAGTAGTGCACGAAAATTATCATCTTGTTTCCCTTCACTCAAAAAAGCCCGCGAGATTTAAACTACCTTTCTTTCCTCTCTCTCCTCTCCGAGCGGGATGCCCCCTCTCCCTCTTCCCCTCTCACTAATATACCAGGCAGGCAGTTCTCTCTCTACGCGGACCTTCGTTTCCCCCTTCGTATCGCCATACGATCTCTCTCCCCCCGCACACTTTCGTAAGCGTTCGTTTCGCGTACTTTCGTTTTCCCTCTCTCTCTCATCGTAAGCGTTCGTTTCGCGGACGCGTCCAGCACAGGGACAGGGGTTTGGTGCCCTTTCTTAAATTTTACCGGAATTAAAATTCCGTGTAAAATTAAAAAGGCAGGACGTTACGCGATTGGTCGGAGGGGGATACTTCAAATTATTCTTAAAATCGGAACCTAATTTGAATTTTAATATCATTCGGAAGTGTGCAGACTGGTCTTATAATTAGAAGAAGAATGGATAAAAAAAATCACTTGATTTTCCACTTCACCCTCCCTTTAAGGAAACTTAAATGCTGGTATCTTCTTTAATATTGCAGATGGAGACGCAGTTTGAATTGATACATTGATTATTTCATAGGTTCTTTCGAATAAAAAGAAGATAACTTTATCGTTAGACAAAATAGTCAACACTATGGAAAACATCACAATATTAGTTATAGGTTTTTCCCAGAGATTCAGTTCTAAAACTTTTGAATAAATCATTAATTTTTGAGCGGTTGAGTGTTTGTTTGGCCCTTCACACGAGAAAAAGAACATGCTTTTTCGAGAAAATTTGGGTGACAGAAAATAGTTTTACGGTTAGCAAAGAATATAGAAGGTGATTCAAGGACAGTGGCGTCGCTAGGCCTTTTTGGGGAGGGAAATTCCAAACTTAGCCCCCCCCCCCAAAATAATCCGTAAACCCTACCAAATTATTGCTGTTGGCAACCTAAAATTCTGTAGCAATATATAAAAGATTATAATGATAGATTCGTTAAGTTTCATCTCAGCAGAGATGAATTTCAATATCAAAAAGTACAATTTTGATGAATAAAACAGATGGAGACAAGTAAAATGTTTCATGTTCTTTCGAAGGGAGTCCCAATAGTGTGGACTAAAAGCTAACCAAAACTAAAAATAAACTTAAAACGAGTGAAAATCCTTCATAATCGGTTCCGTAGTTTTTATCAATAAAAGGTTGTATATCTTTAAAATACGAATAATTTCACGTTGACACAAATTTACGGGTAGTTTTAAAGGTCTACACATTTTCCAATGAACCCATTATGCAATTTTTTTATTTAGTTCTTATAATAACTAGTTTGCCCAAATTTAGCCCCCCCAAATTTCAAACCCTAGCGACGCTACTGTTCAAGGAACCGTTCAGAGATGAATTTCTTTTTCTTCCTGATTCGATAGAGCTTATAAAATAATGAATATCAATTTAAACTTTTCATGCACGATTTAATCAACACTGTCAAGCTCTTTAAATCTTTCCAAAGCATAAAAGGCATCCCGAGTTATTACATTTCTTCCTCTTTCATATGGGAGGTAATGTTCATGCGCTATACATATAGTTGTGGATACTTACAATCTGTTGACGGAATCAATTAAATGTGTACAAATCGACAAGTTGTACGAAAAGGGTAACACGAGATAATCTTCAGCTAGTGGCTTTGAAAGCTGCAATTTTTGGATTGTACCGTAATCTTCTTTGTCCGTAAAAAGAAAAGGCAGTAATATGGTAATCAAATAATCATTCAGGAATAATATATCATTGTTTCGCAACGTCGTATAAAGATTAGTATCAATCATAGTTTCATCGTCAATGCTAATTTTTTCAAGTTTATCAAAAACGCTTTTGAAATTACCATCACTTTGCGCCTAGATAAAATTAAAAAAGTGTGACGTGTGAACGTTATCATTGAGGTACACGAATGATAGCATTCTCTAAAATGAACTAGTTCTTCAGCAAATACCCAACGCTTCAATGTAAGAAAAAATTATCGAAATGCGTGCTATTATTTACCATTGAAAGTAGAGACATTTTTTCGGGACTATCTTCCAAAATCATAAGAGTGTATTGCCGATCATTACTAAGGTCCTCAAATGTTGTAAGGATGTCGTAAGAAAGGTCGCAATAATTGGACTTCATGGATGGCAATAGTTGAAGATTTATAATGGTGACAAATAGAAGCCAAAATGCAACTATTTTCAAGTTGCCTGACATGCTTTTCGTTGGAATCGCTAACAAAATTGCCAAATGAATTTAAATTTTTTTAGCTCTATGAAAAATGATATCCAGCTAATTATTTATCATTTGAAACACATGAGTTACTTATAAATTCATGCTGAAGATTATTTTAGGTTAATATCATGATCAATGACATTTTTACATTTTACTCTTAGGACCAAAATATAGCGTTTCTACTCTAAAATGTTCTGTGGGAAGGCCACTGCTTACAGATTAAGATTGGTTTCTTTTACAGATAACTTTTTTAATTTAAATAATATAATTATAGATACTACGATTTAATTAAGAGGTTATTCATAAAACACTTTAACCATAACTCGTTTTTTTTGTGTCCCTTAGGGCAAATTGTCATGGAACATTTTCAATTCAAAATCGCCCATTGTACTTCGGTCATATCACTCTTTTTTGCAAATGAGAGTAATGGTACAGATTCCCAAACACAGAAAACATATGGGTCCTCGTTTTTGAACAAAAACCAGTTAAGGAAACCATGTATCGACGAAAATTTTAAATGAGGGGTTAAGCTTGACAAAATTTAAGGTGGAAAGTAGGATACAGAAATAGATGTGAGAGCTCAATCGATATAAAAATTATTCCTAATGATTTGAATATAATAGCACTAAAAATCACTCACCCTTGAGAAAGAATAGAAAAAATAAGTTCCACGTGTTGATCATCATGTTTCGGAACAGGACGGTCATTTTCACTCTCCAAAATGTCTTAAGGGCAGACGAAGCCGTCATCAATGCGGAAGATAATATTAGTAACGATATTATTCCAGCTGTAACCTGTCAAGGGACGATATTATAATTGATTTTTGGTATAATGAATATTGTCAGTTCAATAAGTACGACACTTCGCTAGTCCTCATCCTACTTCATGTTTAAAATTATGTTTGATCCCATGTGAAACAAATTATTTTTGTAAATCATGCGTTATTCGGGAACACATTGAATAGCGTTTTTGAATGAGAGTTGTAATTAACTCATTATTTTTTTCGCTTCATAATTTAAGACGATCACTAATAAAATAACACTTACGTAAGTATCGAAAGAAACCAAATCTGTTGAAGCGACAGATTTTGGAGCGGGAGTTCCGGCTATCATCGTGAGGGCGGTAAACACGTAAGACGTAGAAAATGCATTGACGTTCCATCTTTTTCGATTCTCAAAAAGAGACATGATGAACGCAAACAGTAGAATATCCGTCTCCTATTTGATAAAAAAAAAACATGTTAATTCTGATCCGTTAATTCATACATTAAGTACAACGAGGTTACAGCCTCTGAGAAACAAACGGTGTTCCGAAAATACAGGTTCTTCAGTTCAAATAACTATTTATAATTATTTGGTGACTTTGAACGAATCGAACCAAATATCGAAAAATGTTTCATATTTATTACACGTTAAATATTTTTAATCAGAGCTTTTGAGTAGTTTTATTTCTTCTATAATTTGATTGCTTTCGCAAAGCATGATGATATCTTATCATTTTAGAATAAACATTTTCTAATTACCTTCGGCAATTCGTCTTCATATTTAAAGAGGAGCACCTCATCTTTGGTGAAACTCTCAAATTCGAAACTAGAAGCGCAATTATTAACAAAATAAGGTTTAAAATTTGAAGGCCAATCTTTCTGGTGAAATAATCACGAACAAATAGAGGCTTGCTTAGGTTAAACTTTTGCGCTGCCTCAAGAGGATTTAGTAATGTTTTTAAATATATTTATTTACTAACGTATTTTATATACATTGATTTACTAACGTATTTTAAATTCATTGATTTACTAACGTATTTTAAATTCATTGATTTACTAACGTATTTTATATACATTGATTTACTAACGTATTTTATATACATTGATTTACTAACGTATTTTATATACATTGATTTACTAACGTATTTTATATACATTGATTTACTAACGTATTTTATATACATTGATTTACTAACGTATTTTATATACATTGATTTACTAACGTATTTTAAATACATTGATTTACTAACGTACTTTAAATACATTGATTTACTAACGTACTTTAAATACATTGATTTACTAACGTACTTTAAATACATTGATTTACTAACGTACTTTAAATATATTGATTTACTAACGTATTTTAAATATATAGATTTACTAACGTATTTTAAATTATAGATTTTACTAACGTATTTAAATTTAAATTATGGATTTACTAACGTATTTCAAATTATAGATTTTACTAACGTATTTTAAATTATGGATTTACTAACGTATTTTAAATATAAGTAAATAGACTGGTACACTTAATTAAGAGCCTATGTCTGTAAGTGTTACATAAGTATAAAATTATTCTTACCTTAGCTTAAGAGTATTTTCCACAAATTTCGTAATTTCATTTTTTATATTACTTTGGGATTCAATTATATCCATTTCCTAATTTATAAAAAAAATTGCAGTCGATGCTAACTTTTAAGGAAAATTGATACACTACATGTCCGTAACTCTACTTTCAGATTTATAAAGGTGAACTTAATTATGTTCTTACTAAATTATATTTTTTTTATTTATTATAATTCCCTTAGCTTGTGAAAATTTGTCTGTTTATACATTAAGTTATATTTGTAATAATTGCCTATTTGAAACATTTTTTTAGAAGTGCTTTGGTTGAGTTCCTCAAGATTGGGTTAGCGAACCCCTAGCATAGAATGCCCTATTCTAGACCGTGACAGTTTAGCTTTATTAAAAACCCCTAAATTAGCATATTTTAATTTAATTTATAAGTTGTTAAAAATTTGTTTCAAATTATCTACATTCAGATATTTCTTAACTGTCGGGGTAAAGAGGGTCTATAAAAACTTTTCCATTAATGAACCGGGCAACGGCGAGCATAGCTTATCTTGATTCGTTATAATAAAGTTATCAATATTTACCTGCAAGTAGCCTATTTTAACATGGCGAATGTCATTGCAAAAAGTATTGCTAGATTAAGTAAAAATATATGTTACAGCTTTCCTAATGTGCCTGAATATAAACGCTTACTTGAGGTTCTCCATTTCGTTTATGTTCATTTGAACGTTACCGGTTTGGATTCTTTATATACGGTATTCACAGAAATACTAAATATATAGCTAGTCTAATATTTATATACACACCATTTCTTGCAAAA
The DNA here is from genome assembly GCA_019434445.1 of Phalangium opilio. NCBI lineage: Eukaryota > Metazoa > Arthropoda > Arachnida > Opiliones > Phalangiidae > Phalangium > Phalangium opilio. The sequence goes on along the minus strand of JAEQBA010004669.1, from coordinate 29,340 downwards.
TACTGTTATCTATAACGCACGAAACCGTACTTGGCTTAGAACTTTGTATTCACTATAGCAGATTAGCAATTAATAACAATTTCAAGCCAGAGACTGGCGACAGACGTTTTGCTTTTCTTAGTTAATCGATCTGCGGGCTGCGACCTGCATGAAAATATACAGAGACACAGTTAAGAACTGCGTTGGTTGAGTATCAGAACCTATTACCAGAAGTGAGATGAGACTAGAAGTGAAGGGCTCTAGCATTGATAGTAGATCCTGGCACTAGTGAACAAATTTGAGGATTTTATGCCGCTTCCATCGCGCCTACACTACTGAGAAAAAAATTGGTCGAGTTCCAAAAACATTTAGTACCCCCTTCCCCTCAACCTAAAGCCGCGGATCACGGACGCGGGTGCTGGAATCTAGTTCGGCCGTCTACCGCCACGAGCGTCTCACGTTTTGGAGGGAAAATTCAGAAACGGCTCCCAGAGGGCCAACCGTTCGTGTGTTATCAAGAAAATTCACTTTCGCCGAGTGAAGAATTTGGTTAGCTCAGTACTTCTGGTCTCATCTCACTTCTGCTATTACTTAGCTTTAAAAGGTTTATGCGAAGCCATAGTTGGTCAACTATAGGTACAGTCATAAGTTTATCATGCCTCTAAGTACACAAATATGGGTTACAACTGGGCATCTTCCGCAGGCTACTGTGACGTCAGAACTCGTATAGCGCTAAGATCCGAAGAGAGAAAATTTTGAAATTTCTGTCGCGTTGCAGCCACCAAGCGGTCGAGACGATTACTAAATGGGTCGAGATTTTTACGTTTCGTATAGGCAGGCATTGGGGGGGGGAACGAATTTTACTTAAGCAACCCCAAATCCCTCTCTCTCTCCCGTGAGATAGAGGCGGTTTCAATACTGAAACATTCTAAAAGGGATAAAAGAAACGCTAGGCTAGGCAGTACAATTTTGTATTGAAGTTGAGGTGATAAATGATATGGAGAGATTATAGGGTTTCATTAAAGGGAGCCAGACAAACACCATTGCCATAGGAGTAGCAGCTATTTCTCTACTTAGAGGCATGATAAACTTATGGTACAGTCCTTGCGTTGAAGGAGCAACTCATGCCTGATGAATCGCACCAAAGAGGGTAGAAAGAGGGGGAGTAGAAGGCTTGGCTGGAGTGTTCTCGCTTCGAAAGTTTACCTCTAAGCTTCCGGTGTGCGCACGCATCTTTCTCTGCCCTCTTATTGGTTGAAATACAGTGAACCGGATATTAGGAGGGAAATATAACAAATAAATAAAGAAGAAAAGCGAGAACACCCAAAATGCTTTGCCAAAGCCGCTAGCTTCAACTCCCCCTCTTTCTACCCTCTTTGATCGCACCCTTTGTTCCTTAAACACGGAATTATAGTACACGCTATTTGAAACTTCCGATTCTCACAGGTAGAAAAAATAATTGAAAGTATTAGTGCCTGTCTAATGACTAAATTTGTGTACCCCACTAAAAGCAAGTTCATCGAGAGAAATGTTCATTTGAACGCTACCGAAAATATTCTGGGAATACCGTTCGTATTTACCCATATGAATTATAAATATAACGATTCTCCTTAAACGTGCAAGAAAACCATACACCGTTTAGAACTCAAGATAATTTTAAGCCAAAGGTAAAAATAGGATAATAAGTCCAAACCAGGACCGGCCGACTAAAGCCGCTCATCGATTTAAAGCCTCTATATAACGCGATTGCACGATATGTGAAAATAAGTAAATATTTTCAAATGGCGAAAAATATATGACGTTAAAGCCAATGCACGCAAAATTTACTTCACGGTGGATATTAATATCTATAATTATACATACAATAAAACTGAATATTGGCCTAGTTTGCCTACAAGAATCTGCAATTATTTATATTACCGAGCTCTAAATGATTGTACCAACCCAAAGCATGGGCAGCTTTTATATTTAGCCATTACATAAATTATGTAACTGAGAAAATCGATTTCTTAAACCACTTTAAGGCTTGAAACATGGATGTGTATAAATTCTACGTACGATGGATTCCCAAATCATACCAAGGCATTTCAATTAGACTCATGTTGATGAAAAAACAATTATGATTTGTAACCCCCGATCCTCAAGTGAGACGGAAATACGTAATTTGTCTCTCTTTCTGCGTATGGGCGAAAGTTTAAACTCACCACTTAGGATTTTCCGAAGAGCAATAATTCCTTTTCCCCGCGTGAAGTAGATACTTCCGACTCAATTTAGAGCCACCTTACATCTGCTTGTGTACCGTAATTCAAAATTGAAGCTTTTGGGCCATGTTAGGAATGCATAATAAGTTCTGTCTCGAGCCTATTCTCGCACATGGCGTGAATTACAAATATAATGTAGAGATGAAATAATGTATTGAGGATCACAAGTTTAAAGCCGCATTTTCATAAATGTTTATTAGCGTGAAACAATAGCGTTAGAGCTCAAGCTACTAGCTTTGGTAGACGCGACAAACTGAAACAAGTTCCTATCAGGCTGAGGCAAGAACGGATTCTTGCTGATCAGCATGAATCCGTTCTCGGCTGAGGTAGATATTTCTAGCGTCCCGCAGGGGTCAAGTAATAAAGTTTTAGCAAATAATAAGAACTACAAAAAAGAAAAATGTTTTTTTGCACGTGATTTTCTTTTTTTATTTTAGAGCAAGAGGGTTTTTTATTCTGTACTGTCGACAATAGAATAGATGATTATTAATTACCATAAAAATTTCGACCTTCAATGAAAAAACACCAGCAAGAACTATGAAAACGAAGCTTAAAGCATTAGCTATTAATAAAAACTGTCTTTGTACACAAAGACGCGAAAAAGTAAGAGATAAGTGTAGAAAATTAATTGTTTGAAGTAACAGATATTCAAATTTTCATCTTTGAAGACGTGATTATAAAACATCAATTATTAGAAAAAATTTCTTATCTTAGTTTTTTTCACCAAAATTCCTTAAGTAAAATATTTTATCCTTAAACATGTGCATCATTTTAAAAATAGAAAACGTACGCATTTTATTTTATTTTTAAAATTTAGAGTTAGTTTGAGTATTCGGGCCTAAAAGGAGAATAAAATGGACAGAAAATCGTTGATAGCAGACAAAATAAAATAAGCATGAAAACTTAACAAAACGTGTTCGTTAATTTTAAAGTTTTCGAGGTTTCAAAAATTGACGTGTTATATATCTCTCCAAAGATCATGATCAAGCTACAGATCCTTTTGACTCTAATAACTACATCACAGTCAAAGGGCGAATGTAATTTTCGGTTCGAAATATTTTCAATTTTAAAATAAATGCTTCTAGCTCTATTTTTCAGATATCCGAGTATTTGAACTTCCTCGAAGCAAATGTTTCTAGAAAATGAACAGTAGTATCAAGGTAGTTTCTCTGAAATTTTTGTGAAAAAAACTAAGATAAGAAATATTTTCTAATAATTGATGTTTTATAATCACGTCTTCAAAGATGAAAATTTGAATATCTGTTACTTCAAACAATTAATTTTCTACACTTATCTCTTACTTTTTCGCGTCTTTGTGTACAAAGACAGTTTTTATTAATATCTGTCACTTCAGTCTTAATATGAATTAAAACTGTTTAGAAACTATTATTTTAAAACTTGTACTGAAAAGCAGGCGCTCTATTTAAGTCTTGTGGTGTTGCGCGTTTATTAGTTACCGCGTTTGAACTAACAAGGCCCTAACCATCTATTATAGAAGTATTAATCTTGATTGCTTCAACGCCCAGTCCAACTCAAATTGCCTTCCCGTCGTTTTCACGTGCAAAGCACAGTGGATGCAATAATTCTTAGACTTAGGCTAAAAAAAATAAACAATATATACACCTGTGCACAAACATATTCCATAGACCTGTGCTGGGTGACCACATTTCCTAAATTTTATAATTTTTCCAATTTTCGGATGTCTTCCTATATTAGTTCTCAAAATTTCGATAATATTCCTATATTTTCCTATTTTTTGAAATTGTAGATATTTTGTGCGCTCTCGCTTTTGGTTTTGTTATATATCACTCAAAACAGAAATTTGACAGAAAGTAATGGCGATTTCCACTAGCTACTAGCAATCAGATACCGTGGATTTACAATACAGGCTAACGCTTCTGTGATTCAGATATTCCGATCGTGTTTTAAGTTTAAGTTTAGTATTCCATGAGGTATGTAGCTAAAGCTATGGAAGCCTCTAAAAATACTTGTCACGGAAGTCTGTGATGTTTTAAGGTTATAGCATATGTTTCTAAGATTACGTTCCATAAGTATGACACTTCCTATATTTCGAAATGCTAGAGACTTAATGAGAGCTAGTTCGAGAACGACGCGAGAATTGACTACTCGCGATTTTCTACTACATCTTCCTATTTAGTCTGTACTAAGCCTTTGACACGGCCTCATCAGGCGTCGCTTTACGAGAATCTATGACGTTTCATTTACGTCACTTCGAGACAAGCTCTCAGTAACCAGTGACAAATTTATGTAACATATCTTACGAACTTATGATTATAATTAAACCAAAGTTCCTTTGTAAATCTTGTCTTATTACTTTCAAAGCATTTGCAACCTATGTATTTTGCTATTTTTTCAAGAGTAGTTCTGTCTTTTCCTGTTTTTTTAAATATTCATCTATATCTATATAAATCAAAGTCCTGACTGACTGATAATCATCGCCCAGCCCAAACCGCTGGCCCCAGAAGGCTGAAAATTTGGAGGAACGTTACTCCTAAGTAGTAGGCGCGTACTAAGAAAGATTTTTCCAATCCGCCGCCATCTTAATAAATGGCGCCCAGAAATGTAACAAATCTTCTCTTTGTAAGAAAGTCCGCGCGTTTCAACCGATTTCACAAATATTTAGTACACTGGATTCCTTTAACCTATAGACGGGCTGAATGGTCTTTCAGGATCGATTTGTTGCCATCATTTTAAATGGCGGCCAGATATTTAAAAACCCTTCTTTATAGAATGTCTGCGTGTAAAGTAATAAAAAATGTCCCGACGAGCTGATGGGCGACGCCGAGTGCCTTCGCTCCTAGGATGCTACAAAAATATTAGTCGAATCAGTATAATGTACCCATACTTGATGAAAGTTCTTACTACACTCAAGCGATGCCGCGGGTAACAGCTAGTCTCCTATAATTTCCTGTAAATCAATTGTAAATTTCCTATTTTCCTATAACTATTACAAGGCTTTGTTGTGGTCACCCTGCCTGTGCACAAACATATTTCGTAGAGCTGTACACATCCAGATACCATAGACTTGTGAAAACACATGTCATATAATTGTGTACAAACAGATCCCGTAGAATTGAGCTCAAACTGAAGTCATAGACTTGCGCACAAAATGATGTCATAGACTTGCGCACACACTGATGTCATAGACTTTCGCACAAACAAATGTCATAAACTTGTGCACAAAGAGATGTTATATACCTGTACACAAAAAGATTCCATGGACCTCTGCACAAAAACATTTCATACCCCTATGCTCAAAAATATGCTCAAGAATATCTCGTACACCAGTGCACAAAAATAGTGCATATCCATTTGCACAGAAATATCCCGTATCCATTTGCAGAAAAATGTTCTTTAGACTTGTGCACAAACAGATGCAGTTTCCTTTGCAAAAACAGATTCAGTAGGCCTGTGCACAAAAATATTCCGTAGACCTGTGCACAAACAGATACCGTAGACATGTGCACAAACAGATACCGTAGACATGTGCATAAACAGATACCGTAGGCATGTGCAGAAACAGATACCGTAGACATGTGCATAAACAGATTCCGAAGACTTGTACACAAACGGAAGTCACAGAGTTGTGCACAAACAGATGTCATGGACTTGCGCAAAAAGAGCTGTCATGTGCACATCAGATTCCATGGACTAGTGCACAAACAGAAGTCTTAGACTTGTTTACAAACAGAAGTCATAGACCTGTTTACAAAAAGATTCCATAGACCTATTTACATAAAGATTCCATACCAATTTGTACGAAACGATTCCATACCAATTTGTACGAAACGATTCCATACCCATTTGCACAAAACGATTTCAAAGACCTGTGCACAAAAATATTCCACAGACCTGTGCCCAAAGAGATTCCATAAAACTGTACACAAAAAGATTCCCTAGACCTGTGCTCAAAAAAATATGCCGTAGGCCTGTGCACAAACAGATGCCGTAGACCTGTAAAGAAACAGATTCCGTAAACCTGTGCACAAACAGATGCCGTAAGCCTGTGTACAAACAGATTCCGGAGATCTGTGCACAGATTCCGTAGTCATGTGCACAAACAAATTCCGTAGACTTGTACACAAGTGGAAGTCACAGGCTTGTGCACAACAGATGTCATAGACATGTTCAAACCAGATTCCATAGTTTTGTGCACAAACACAAGTCATAGACCTGTGCACAAAAAACATTCTATAGACTTGTCCTCATCAAGTTTCCATAGACCTGTGCACAAAAGATTTCATGGAGATGTGAACAAAAGATTTCATGGAACTGTGCACAAAACATTATATCGGCTTGTGCACATAAAGATTCCTTAGACCTGCGCACTAAAGATTCCATAGACCTGTGTACATAAAGATTTCATACCCATAGCACAAAACTATTCCATAACCATTTGCACAGAAATATTCCCTAGACCTGCGCACAAAAATATTTCATAAAACTGTGCTCAAAAAGCTTCCATTGACCTATGCCCAAAATATTATATTGGCTTTTGTATTAACAAGTGACATAGACCTGTGTACAAAAATATTCCATGGACCTGTGCAGAAAAACATGCCTTGGACCTGTTCAGAAACATTCCATACCCCTATATGCTCAAAAATATTCCACACCCATTTGCACAAACATTTTCCGTAGACCCGTGCACAAACAGATGCCTTAAACTAGCGCATAAATAGATTATATAGATTTGCGCACAAATATATTACGTAGACTCGTGCACAAATTGATTCCACAGAATGGTACACAAACAGAAGTCACACGGTTTTGCACAATCCGATGTTATAGACTTGTTCACAAACAGATGTCATATGCTTGTGTAAAATACTGATTTCATAGACTTGCTCAAAAAGAGATGTCATCGACATTTGCACAAGAGATTCCGTAGACTTGTGCACATAAAGATTCTTCAGACTTGTGCACAAACATATTTTGTAGACCTGTACACACACAGATACCATAGACTTGTGCAAAAATAGATGTCAAGTGTTTGTGCAAAAATAGATGTCAAATGTTTGTGCAAAAATAGATGTCAAACATTTGTGCAACAATAGATGTCAAATATTTGTGCAAAAACACATCCCTTAGACTTTTGCACAATCATATGTCCTAGACCGTTGTACAAAACATTCTATATATTTGTGCACAAACATGAGTCATATACCTGTACACAAAAAATATTCCACGGACTTCTGCACAAAAACATTCCATATACCTGAACACATGAACACAAAAATATTCCATATACCTCTGCACAAAAACATTCCATATCCCTATGCTCAAAAATTTTCCTTACCCATTTGCACAAAAATATCACGTTCACCTGTGCACAAAAATATCACGTACACCTGTGCACAAAAATATCTCGTACACCTGTGCACAAAAATATTCAGTATCCATTTTCACAAAAATATTCAGTATCCATTTTCACAAAAATATTCCGTACACCTATGCACAAAAATATTCCGTACACCTGTGAACAAAAACAGTTCGTACACCTGTGCACAAAAATATTCCATACAATTGTGCATAAAAAATTTTCGTACACTTGTGCACAAATAGAAATCACAGGCTTGTGCACAAAGAAATGTCGTAGACACGCGCAAAAAGAGATGTTATACACATGTGCACATCAGATTCCATAGAGTTATGCACAAACATTTTCAATACCCCTATGCTCAAAGAGATTTCAAACCCTTATGTTAAAAAAGATTCCATACCCATTTGCACAAAAATAATCCGTAGACCCGTCATTCAGACAGAAGTCACTCGCTTGTGAATAAACAGATGTTATAGACTTGTGCATAAAGAGATGTTATAGACTTGTTCACAGACAGGTGTTATAGACTTGTTCACAAGCAGGTGATATAGAATTGCTCACAAACAGGTGTTATAGACTTGTTCACAAACAGATGATTTAGACTTTTGCATAAACAGATGATTTAGACTTGTGCACAGATGGAATAGACTTGTGCACAGATGTTTTAGACTTGTGCACAGATGTTTTAGACTTGTGCACAAACAGATGTTTTAGACTTGTGCATAAACAAATGTTATTGACTTGCGCAGAAAGAGATGTCATAGATATGAGCAAAACAGATTCCATAGACCTGTGCACAAACAGAAGTCGTAGACCTGTGCAAATAAAGATTTTTCACTTGGGCACATAAAGATTCTTCAGAATTATGTGCACATAAAGATTCTTCAGACTTGTGTGCACGTAAATATTCTTCAAACTTGTGCACAAAAAATTCCATAGACCTGTGCACAGAAGATTCCATACTCCTATAATCAAAAGGATTCCATGCAGATTTGCACAAAAACATTCCGTAGACCTGTGTAAAACATTATTCCATAGGCCTGTGCACGAAAAGATTCCATAGACCTGGAAACAAAAATATTCCACCGACCTGTGCACTAAAAGATTGCATAGGCCTCTGCACAAAGAGATTTTATATCCCTTTGCACAAAAACATTCTGTAGGTCTGCGCTTAAACAGATTCCGTAGACTTGTACACAAACAGATGTTATAGCTTAGACTCGTGTAAAAATTTAAATACCTATAATTGGTAATTATCTTTAATTGCTTATTTTGTTTAATTAAGTTTAATCTGTACTTTGCAACTAAATTAGTTGGACGCGCAAAATTTATAATGACAATTAAGCTAGCTAATTGCCCTACCAATTTGATTATCCGCAGTTAAACGACGTAAGTCCTAGAATGACTTTCTTTATTACTTAACCCAAGCAATAAAGTCTTAAGTTCCACAGTTTAAAGGTAAACCACGTAATTCGGAGCAGGTACTTAAAACTATTAAAAACAATACTTAAACTTTGTTTTTCTTAATGAAACAAAAATTGGCGCCCACTTTAAAAATGAGGCTTTCATTTAAGACCGTTTTCAAATCTATCAAACGTATAGTTATTTTTGTAAGGGTAGTTACAAAATGGGTAAGTTTGGAAAATTTCCCATGTTATTTCTATGGAGATTCTCTAGTTTTTCGCCAAAATCTGTGATTAATTTTATGGAAATGAAAACCACCCTTAGCAACTTTATGCTTTATAAAATAAACTATTGGATGGATCATCTTGAAATTTTTACCACATATTAAGGGCCCGGATTTTAGTTCAGTAGAAAAATTTCAAAACAATAAACTTAATACGAAAAAAATTTAAACCAATCCAAAAACCTTCCTTATACATTAGAGCCGTCATCAGGCCTTATCTAAGGGAGCTACCGCTCCCTTAGAATTTTTGCTTAAGCTATACATGGTTCTAACCGATTTATTGATAATCAGGTTTTAAATGCAAAGTAACTGAGATTTTCGTAATGTGAATTTGGACATTTCATAGCATCAAAACCCAGTCCTTGACATACATTCTCCATGTCGAATCATCATTGTTTCTCCATAATCGCCAATTTCACAAAAGCGTGTGTTTAATAGATAATTAAATCTCTTATTTTTCTGGTTCGAAATCCACTCTTCATTTCACTTCCCAAGGAGGTTGATATTTCATATTTTATGACATTATTGTAATGAACAGTTATTGAACGTTTTGGACGACGTTTCACTCTCCTCGCAGGCTGCTTAATTATGTATTCCAATAAAAGCGAAATGGTTAAGCACAGATATCCGTAAACCATAATTAACATGATAACTTTCAGGTCATCAAATGAAACTGATCTTTCTTCAGATTGCGGTGCTCGCCAAAGGATTTCGTTCATGATAAAATATTCCTTCATCTTAAAAGCGTCATAGAAATTGGTCTCAAAAGAGGTCATAATGCTGAAAAGAATCTATTGATTACTTAAAAGGAAACTTCACGATAATGTAGTTTACCTTATATCAATTGGAACCACGTTTCGATCTGAAATATTAAAGAAGACACAAGCAATTAAGTTCCCTTAATGGCCCTTACGCGTTTGGCTACTCCATCAAACCGGGTGTCAAGGGGAACTATCCCCATAATTCAGGGTTCAAAAAAAAACCCGGGTTTTTCAGGGTTTTATTGGGTACTTGTGCTTTTTTGGGTCTTTTATCTTTAGCAGCATGGTAGAAATTGTCATTCAAAAGTAACTGCTTACTAAAAAAAAGTCTTAAAATGTTTCATAAAAAATAATGAATAATAATAAATGATACTTTTGAAGCTCAAACAACAAATATCTTAAAAATGAAATTAGCATTCAATTCATATTCCTCTTAATTGAAGATCTTAGTGATGCGTTTTATTAAGTGAGTTATTTATGGTGGGTAAAACCCAATAAAACCCGCGGGTTTTATTGAGCTGGGTTTTTTAATTCGAACCCTGCCATAATTGCAATATGTCAGGGGGTCACCGTAGTAGTCAGACAATAGAGCTATCTCAGAAGTCTTAGTGTGACGTCGCCCATGCTTTTGCCCATAGAACTAAAGCAGTACCAAAAATGGCCGCCCACTGCCAAAGCTAAGCCTATGACGTTTTACCTAGGCACTGACGTCACAGCTGAGATAGCTCTATAGGAATAATTCCACTGGGATAGTCTGGTGTGTGCTTCGCGGAGTAGCCGAAGAGTCAGGGCCATTAAGGAGACCTTTTTGCCGGTATCTTCATTAATATTGCGGTTCCATTTGATATACTTATAAGTTTATACGTTCTTTCGAATAAAAAGAAGAAAATTTTATCTTAAATTATACCTTTTAAACGAAATAAGCTACACCTTGCTAAAACATCACGCTGTTGCGGTATATTTAAAGTGGATACTGGATACTTACAATCTGTTGATGGTATTGCAGTAATGTGTACAGACTGACAAGTTGTACGAAAAGGGTAATACGAGATAATCTTCCGCTACTGGCTTTGAAAGCTGCAACTTTTGGATTGTACCGTAAGCCTCTTTGTCCGTAAAAAGAAAAGGCAGTAATATGGTAATCAAATAATCATTCAGGAATAATATTTCATTGTTTCGCAACGTCGTATAAAGATTAGTGTCAATCATAGTTTCATCGTCAATGCTTAATTTTTCTAGTTTATCAAAAACACTTTTGAATTTACCATCACTTTGTGCCTAGATAACATTGAAAACAGTGTGCCGTGTGAACGTTATTATTGAGGTATATGTGCTATTATTTACCATGGAAAGTAGAGACATTTTTTCGGGACTATTTTCCAAAATCATTAGGGTGTATTGTCGATCATCACTCAGGTCCTCAAATGATGTAAGGATGTCGTAAGAAAGGTCGCAATAATTGGATTTCATCGATGGCAATAGTTGAAGATTTACAAGCGTCACGAATAGAATCCAAATAGCAACTATTTTTAAATTTCCTGACATGCTTTTCTTTGGAATCGCTGACAAAATTGACAAATGAGTTTTAAAATTTTTCACTTTATAAGTTCCTTATAAATTCATGTTCAAGATAATTTTAGGTTCAATATCATGGTAAATGAAATTATTTTGATATTTCACTTTTAGGATGGAAATACGGTGGTTCTATGGGCGATTTTGAGTCAAAAATATTCTATGACAAAGGCCACGGTTACAAGTTATGACTGGTGTATTTCATAGATGACCTTTACAATTTAAATAAGATATTGAAAGAAAGTGCTAATTTTATTAAGTTGTCATCCGTAAAAAACTCTAATCATATAGTTCGTTTATTGTGTCCCTGGAGTGATCTGGAACATTTTCGACTCAATATCGTCCACAGACCCCATTGTACTTATCAATCTTTATGAAACAACCTTTATTTTGCTATAATAAAGATATAAATTTTAGCAGAAGTAAGATAAGGGACTAGAACTCGAGGTAACCAAATTCTTCACTTGGCAAAGGTGAATATTCTTGATAACACACCAACGGTTGGCCTTCTGGTGGCGGTTTCTGAATTTTCTCTCCAAAAACGTGAGACGCTCACGGCGGAAGACGGCCGAACTAGATTCAAGCACCCGTGTCCGTGTTCCTCGGCTTTAGGTTGAGGGGAAGGGGGTAGGAATTGTTTTTGGAACTCGACCAATTTTTTTCTCTCTAGTGTTGGCACGATGGAAGCGGCATAAAATCCTCAAAAATTGTTTACTATTGCCAGGATCTATTACCAATGCTAGAGCACTTTACTTCTAGTCCCTTATCCTACTTCTGATTTTAGGCAAATGACAGTAATTGTACAGATCAGGAATACATAGATTTACTACTTGGAATCCTTAAGAGGCCATTTTATGGGCCTGGGTGTCTGACTGAAAGGGGAGGAGGTGTAGAAACCGTCACCGTTGACGTCATGCATAATTTATTTGACGTATTTTGCGACCTGCGCCGCGACTCCCGCGACCTATGCGCGGTGAACCCGAATGTAAACATGATGCGTCGTCTGAACAAGTAGACCAAGGATTACGTTTCTAAAAAATGGGGCGAGACTTGTTTCCGTTAAAAACTCGATATTACTATTCTCACTGGTTGGAGTAAAAATGCAATTCCTTCCACTCTTCACCAAAGTTATACAAAAACAAAACTTCAGTATCCCTATGCAAAGGCTTAGGGTTTAAGGGGAGGTAACGTCATCTTTTCTCGAAATTATTATAGCATTCGTTTTTAATACTGAATTTCGAGCTACACTAACTTCTAAATCGTCGACTTTAGTTACAGTTAGAGAAATTTCCGCCTCAAAAACGTCGTTACGTCAAACTGTTCCAAGTTCTCGCACTTTCCGACCATTTCGGAGCCGAAACTGATGCAGACGACAGCTTAAAAGGTCATGATCTCGATCTGTCCCATCATAACCAATGAGACGCGAGGAAGGAGGAGCAGGTGTTTTAAAAGTTTTTGGCGCTTCCCCTCACAGTCAATCAGATATTTGTATGGGGTCTATGTCCTCTTATAGATTCCAAGTACTAAATCTATGTATTCCTGTACAGATTGATGGCCCAACTATAAAACTTTGAAGTTTTAAATTTAACGTTGAAGTCTAATCGTAAAACACGCACTACTTTTCCTTAGTTGGCTGTCAACTCCGGAAACAAATGGTTTTTCGTTTTTGAACAGTAACCAGTTAAGCAAACCCATGTACTGATGGAAATTTTAAATGAGTGGTTAAGCTTGACAAAATTTATGGTGGAAAGTTCGAAAACAAATAAATGTGAGAGCTCTATCAATATTAAAACACTTCCTAATGAACTGAATGTAATATCACTAAAAATCACTCACCCTTAAGAAAGAATAGAAAAAATAGGTTCCACGTGTTGATCATCATGTTTCGGAATAGAACGGACGTTTTCAATCTCCGATATGTGTGAAAGGCAGAAAGAGCAGTCATCAATGCGGAAGATAATATTAGTAATGATATTATTCCAGCTGTAACCTGTCAAGGGACAAAATTATAATTGATTTTTCGAATAATCTAGATCTATATAAATCAAAGTCCTGACTGACTGATAGTCAACGCCCAGCCCAAGCCGCTTTCCCAAGAAGGATGAAAATTAGCGGGAACGTTACTCGTAAGTAGTAGGCGCGTAATAAGAAAGATTTTTCCAATCGCCGCCATTTTAATAAACGGCGCCCAGAAATGTAAAAAAATCTACTCTACGCAACGAAGTCCTCGAGTTACAACCGATTTCGCAAATATTTAGTACACTGGTTTCCTTTAACCTATAGACGGGCCGAATGTTCTTTTGGTTTCGATTTGTTGCCATCGTTTTAAATGGCGGCCACAAATTAAAAAACCCTTCTTCATGGAATAATGTCCGCGTGAAAAGTAATAAAAAATGTCCCGACGGGCTGACGGGCAAGGCCGAGTACCTTCGCTCCTGGGGTGCTACAAAAATATTAGTCATCAGTAAAATCTACCCATTCTTTATATCATTTTGATGGAAATTCTAATTACACGCAAGCGACGCCGCGGGTAACAGCTAGTAATATCTAGGAGGATATAGGGGTGAGGGAGTCTTCGACTGCCCGTTCTTGGAGCTCACCTTCTGGAAGGTTTGGCCTCTCCCATGGGGGATTCGTGCACGTGCACCTAGTGACCTTAGTTACGCGCATCACGTGTTCACGCAAAAAAGAGCGGGTTTTTCAAGCCTATATGTAGGCGGCGTTGTAAGAAGTTAGAGATTAGGGGAAAGAGTTGTTGTAGGCGTATTAGATGAGAAAATGTAGCTTCAATGTTACATGTTTTTGGGTCAGGGTTTCTTTCAGTAGGTCCAAATTCGCCAAAACGGGGAGAAACCACGGCCCATAATCTGTAAGCGCATTTCAATGGGAAAACGGGCAGTCGAAGACTCCCTCACCCCTATAACCCCCTTGGTAATATTATAAATTCAATTAGTAAGACACTTTGCTAGTGCCACCAGAAGTAGATTGAATCCTCATCCTAATTCATTTATAAAGGAAGTTTTGTTTCCCATGTGATAGAGTTCGGTTTGGCCTAAAATGGGATGGACAAGTTTAGGGCAACTTCGTCAGAACATTACACTTTTTGACTAATGAGAAAATAATTTTTGGAAATCATGATTTACTCGGAAACACAAATTCGATAATGTTCTTCGCTTCATAATTTGAACGGATCAGTAATAAAGTAAAACTTACGTAAGTATCGAAAGAAACCAAATCTGTTGAAGCTACAGATTTTGGACTAGGACTTCCTGCTATCATTGTGAGAGCGGAAAACACGTAAGACGTAGAAAACCCATTGACGTTCCATCTTTTTCGATTCTCAAATAGAGACATCATGAACGGAAACATTAGAATATCCGTCTCCTATTTGATAAAAAACATGTCAATTCAGATCCTGTAATTCATATATAAAATGTATCTGAGAAACGGTGTTCCGAAAATACAGCTGCTTAACCAAAATTTAAATAACTAAATTTATAATTTGGTAGCTTGGAATGAATTGAACTAAATATCCTAAAAAGAGTTTCATTTCTGCTATTATATGTTAAATAATTTTGTCATAATTTGGCAGCTTTCACGAAGCCAATATATTACAGGGATATTTTGAATTACAATATTTTCAGGGATAGATTTAATTTTTGAAGTAGGAATGGAGAACGGTTAGTATTTACTTCAATGCAACTCATGGCCCAGTATAGAGCCCCTCCCTCCAACACGTATCGAAAAGTTTAAATTATCTTATTGGCTCACTGACTTAAACTACGTTTTGATGACGTTGCTGACGGGGACGGTGAAAAACACGTAATTCCTTTTTACCTCTGTCGCTATAACCCTCCTCTTCTTTCATACCCCTTCGTCCCTTAGAAGGGGGTCCGGGACTTTGACGCGCGTCCAGATTACTCTGTTCTCCATTCCTACTTCTAAAATTGAATCTATCCCTGATGACACCTTGTCATTTTATGTTTTTCATTAGTGTGCAATTTTGTAATTACCCTCGGCAATTCGTCTTCATATTTAAAGAGTAATAACTCTTCTTTGGTGAAACTCTCAAATTCGAAACTGGAAATAAAATTTTAACAAAATGAGTTTGAAAAAACTGGAAGATCTTTATCCTGGAATAATCACGAACAAAGCTAGTCTTTCGATGCCCCATGGGGATTTCTCAAAATAGACTATATACACGTTAAAAAGTTACCGACAGGGGGCGATTTTATTTTTTTATTTACTTTAATCGGCAATTTACCGTTTTTAAAAATTACGGTATTTGTGGGGTCGACTACCAGAAATATTTCCAAAATTTTGCTATCCGAAAAAGATTTCTTTAACTCGCGTCACCTTTGCATTTAAAATATTTCAGATTCTACATGCTACAAAAGGAGAAAAATACCCAGACTGCTAGTCTGTATTACTTTTACAGCTTTAAAGGTACCAAAAGGAAAAAACTGTGTAAGATAAACACCACGTGCGTCTGCGAATTTTTAATTTCCGGTCCGTTTAGCATAAAAAATAAGCAGCATCAAATACAATCTAAATAAACTAATTATCTATATGTAAATAGACTGGTGCACTTAATTAAGAGCCTATGCCTGTATGGGTTACGTAATCACGAAAATTATTCTTACCTTACATTAAGCTTATTTTCCATTAAATTCGCAACTTCATGTTTTATTTTAATTTGGGATTCAACTATATCCATTTCCTAATGTATTTTAAGAGTAAAATATAAAATTAGTCTATTCCAACTTTTAATGAAAATTGATACATTACTACACATGCGTAACTCAATTATTTTATTCGCTAAAATATAGTATAATATTTTAAACTAAACCAGATTGCTTTTTTTTATACATTGTTAGTTACATTTTTATAAATGCCTTTATATAGGGTTTACATTTGAAAGAATAAAGTTTATTTCCAAATAATTTTTTTTCAATGTGCACTAAATATTTAAAATTCTTATATATACAGGGTGTTTCTGATAAGTCTGCCATAAATCAAGGGGCGTGTTCTTTGGGTCAAACTGAGTGGAAAATGTCAAAGAACATGGGGTGTACAAGAATTTGCAACGAAGATATGGCCCCCCAAACATTGGCCCCTAAAACTAGAAAATATTCGAAAATGTAGACTAAAACAAATTCAGCCTTATCAACTTGTTTAGAAATATGAGACAATTTCAATAGTTTCCCTCTAACATCGTTATTGAACTTTCACCTGGCAGAAGTGTATTAAATGAGTAGAAGTATGCCTACTCTAGTAAAGTAAATTCAAAGTATCATGGTACCTTTCGGTTGGTATTACTTTTATTCTTAACAAGTTAACATGGACGTTACAGGTATTGTTCAAAATGTCCACCAACGGCGTTAAGACAAACATGAACCCGTCTTTCGAAAGATTCTTGGACATGTTGGAAGATTCCTGGCATGTTCCTGATTGTTTGACAACCTTCAATAATCCGTCTTCGCAAGTCTTCCTCATCACGGACTTCATTCTTGTACACGATGTCTTTTAGATGACACCAAAGATAGAAATCGCACGGATTTAAATCCGGAGATCTGGCTGGTCACGCAACTGGTCCTCCACGCCCAATCCACCTCAAATTAAACGTAGCATTAAGATGTTCTCTAACTGCACGGCTGAAATGTGGGGGTGCCCCGTCGTGCATAAACCACATGTCACGAAGTAATGCTAACGGTATGTCCTCGAGTAGTTCAGGTAAAGTGTCTCTTAAGAACGTGAGATATGCTTCACCATTTAGTCTGGGTGGAAGAAAATGCGGACCTAGTAAATGATTACCGACAATGCCGCACCATACGTTTAAAGAAAATTGCTGTTGGTGACTTCTAACACTAGTTGCGTGTGGGTTTAATTGGCGCCATTCGTGGTGGTTGTGATAGTTCAGAATTCCATCCCGGGAAAAATGTGCCTCGTCGGTTACTAAATGGACCCGTGGAAATTGATTGTCCTCTACTCTGGCCAAAATCTACTCGCAAAAGTCGATGCGTCTTGGATAATCTGCCGGGTTAAGAGCTTGCACCTTTTGAATATGATACGGGTGAAACTGATGTCCGCGGAGAATTCGCCAGACCAAAACGTGATTAACATGTAATTGTCGTCCAACTTGTCTGGTACTTGTCGAGGGGTCCTCATCGAACATGGCAAGGACGTCTTCCTCGATTTCCTCCATGTCTTCTGGAATGTCTCGCTCTCGAACGTTGTTGGGTTGTACTTGTCCGATGTCCCTCAAGCGCCTGTCAACAGCCTCGAACGTACGACGATTTGGTATGCGTCGTTGCGGAAATTGTTCCTGGTATCGCCGCTGTGCTTCCACTGAATTGCCCTGCGCCAGTCCATACATGAGATGCATGTCTGCATATTCTGCATTGGTATACGCCATACTGTACTACCACACGTTCGTTCGAAGTGATACTGTGACGTTATCAACAACATCGCGTTACTTTATAGCAAACCACCGTTTAGTTTTTACGTTTGCGTCATGACTGTCAGCATTGTTTTTTATTCACAAACGTAAACAACAAACGGTGGTTTGCTAAAAAGTCTTTGGGGTCATCTCAAAGATTTTTTTGACATCGTGTACAAGAATGAAGTCCGTGAATAAAAAACAATGCTGACAGTCATGACGCAAACGTAAAAACTAAACGGTGGTTTGCTATAAAGTAACGCGATGTTGTTGATAACGTCACAGTATCACTTCGAACGAACGTGTGGTAGTACAGTATGGCGTATACCAATGCAGAATATGCAGACATGCATCTCATGTATGGACTGGCGCAGGGCAATTCAGTGGAAGCACAGCGGCGATACCAGGAACAATTTCCGCAACGACGCATACCAAATCGTCGTACGTTCGAGGCTGTTGACAGGCGCTTGAGGGACATCGGACAAGTACAACCCAACAACGTTCGAGAGCGAGACATTCCAGAAGACATGGAGGAAATCGAGGAAGACGTCCTTGCCATGTTCGATGAGGACCCCTCGACAAGTACCAGACAAGTTGGACGACAATTACATGTTAATCACGTTTTGGTCTGGCGAATTCTCCGCGGACATCAGTTTCACCCGTATCATATTGAAAAGGTGCAAGCTCTTAACCCGGCAGATTATCCAAGACGCATCGACTTTTGCGAGTAGATTTTGGCCAGAGTAGAGGACAATCAATTTCCACGGGTCCTTTTAGTAACCGACGAGGCACATTTTTCCCGGGATGGAATTCTGAACTATCACAACCACCACGAATGGCGCCAATTAAACCCACACGCAACTAGTGTTAGAAGTCACCAACAGCAATTTTCTTTAAACGTATGGTGCGGCATTGTCGGTAATCATTTACTAGGTCCGCATTTTCTTCCACCCAGACTAAATGGTGAAGCATATCTCACGTTCTTAAGAGACACTTTACCTGAACTACTCGAGGACATACCGTTAGCATTACTTCGTGACATGTGGTTTATGCACGACGGGGCACCCCCACATTTCAGCCGTGCAGTTAGAGAACATCTTAATGCTACGTTTAATTTGAGGTGGATTGGGCGTGGAGGACCAGTTGCGTGGCCAGCCAGATCTCCGGATTTAAATCCGTGCGATTTCTATCCTTGGGGTCATCTCAAAGACATCGTGTACAAGAATGAAGTCCGTGATGAGGAAGACTTGCGAAGACGAATTATTGAAGGTTGTCAAACAATCAGGAACATGCCAGGAATCTTCCAACATGTCCAAGAATCTTTCGAAAGACGGGTTCATGTTTGTCTTAACGCCGTTGGTGGACATTTTGAACAATACCTGTAACGTCCATGTTAACTTGTTAAGAATAAAAGTAATACCAACCGAAAGGTACCATGATACTTTGAATTTACTTTACTAGAGTAGGCATACTTCTACTCATTTAATACACTTCTGCCAGGTGAAAGTTTAATAACGATGTTAGAGGGAAACTATTGAAATTGTCGCATTATTTCTAAACAAGTTGATAAGGCTGAATTTGTTTTAGTCTACATATTCGAATATTTTCTTGTTTTAGGGGCCAATGTTTGGGGGGCCATATCTTAGTTGCAAATTCTTGTACACCCCATGTTCTTTGACACTTTCCACTCAGTTTGACCCAAAGAACACGCCCCTTGATTTATGGCA
Source organism: Phalangium opilio (assembly GCA_019434445.1). Lineage (NCBI taxonomy): Eukaryota > Metazoa > Arthropoda > Arachnida > Opiliones > Phalangiidae > Phalangium > Phalangium opilio. The sequence continues at coordinate 9,570 of JAEQBA010004669.1, read as the reverse complement.
GACTTATCAGAAACACCCTGTATATGAGAAAATGGTTTGTTTGTAAATTTGTTCTTTATGGACAGTTACATTTCGTTAACGAAAATTGACCAAACTGCATCGTAAACGAATTTGGCCAAACTGCATCGTAAACGAATTTGACCAAACTGCATCATAAACGAATTTGACCAAACTGCATCGTAAACGAATTTGACCAAACTGCATCGTAAACGAATTTGACCAAACTGCATCGTAAACGAATTTGACCAAATTGCATCGTAAACGAATTTGACCAAATTGCATCGTAAACGAAGTTTAATTGCATTTAAAGTTGTTAAAAATTAGTTTCTAAAAAACTAAATGCAGTTGTTTTATTCGTGTGGCTGCCGCGAGGGGGGGGGGGGTAAAAAGTGTCTATAAAGACAAGACACTTCATGGTTTCCAGTCCCTTAAATCTACAAGTCAAAGTCGGGTAGTTGCTTATCTATTGTTTGATTATAATAAAGTTAACATTATTTACCTGCAAGTAGCCTATTTTAAGGTGGCGAAGGCCATTGCAAAAAGTATTGCTAGATTAAGTGAAAGTATATTTTACGTCAAACAGCTTTTCTAATCTTGCTGATTATAAACCCTTACTTGGGGTTGTCCATTTCGTTTATAAACATTTGAACGATACCGCCTTGCAGGTTCCTTTTACCGAAACTAAATATATATATAGAGCTTTATAAAATTTCAATACAGACTCATTCGTGCATTAAACATTTAACTTCAAAGCACGCAACCATTACTGGTTTAGAACTCTTGATTCACTATTGCAGCCTGGCAAATTAATAGAAATTTCAAGCCAGGGCCCTGCGACAAACGTTCTGTTCTACGTAGTTAATGGGTCTGCAAATCTCGCTTTTTATAAAAAATATATACACGCACAGTTTGGAACTGCCTTGTTAAAGTATTTGAATATATAATTTTACTGGGTTTTAAAACCATTATGGAAAACCATTTTCGGTCAACTTGGTAAATGTAGTTCATCGATCTGCAGACTGCAGCCTCTTAGCCATTGCCCAAAACACGTAAGGAAGTTTAACCTTAGAAATAAAATACGTCAACACCATAAACCCATATGAAATCGACACTTTGCAAATAGTTCGATAACTGTAGCGTTTAAGGACGAAAAGCAGTTTTCCATCCAGAATAGCGATGTCCTTGAAGGAGTCACGTTTCAAATTGTTTTCCATCCAGAGGGCTTTGTCGTTGAAGGAATAGGTTGAAGTGTGATGGTGTCACCATTGCTATCGATTCATCATAACACCGACACTAGAACTTGCTGTTTGGAACGACCCAAAGATTCTGGCGGAAACGTTCAGCGTGACGTCGATTGAAACGTTTGTTGGATTTTAAAATTAAGAATTTCAAAAAGCATTCCATAACAAGGGTTATCACCGCCAAGGATTGTCCAATTAAAAATATGACAGCGACCGCTTTCATGTCTGCAAAAGACACTGGTTTCTCTTCGTACGGAGGAGGGTGCCATAGCATTTCGTTCAAGACGTACTTTTCCGTTCGCATGTAAGTACTCAGAAACATCGTTTCAAAGTTATTTCTGACACTAATAATAATTCAAAAATCAGAAGTAAATAGATTATAAACAAGAAGTTAATATCTCCCCGGCATGGGCGCGTTATGAAAGTTGAGATTCCCGCTCCTATTCCGCGGCAGCGCACAAATGGCGTAGCACCTAGCGAACCACTTGACATGTACCTAACGTATCTAGTGTCGCGCCGCTCAGACAAAGTAGTGCGGGTTGTTGAAGGTTTAATCGACGCGCATGCGTTCTAAAGGTAATTTCAATCAGCTGTCTGCTGTGATTCTGTGACAGTATAGCCTAGGCCTAGTACAAAATCTGTGAAGACTACATGTGATTGCCTATGAATCATCATAAAATAGTAATATGAAAAATGGATAAGGAATATGATTATGACGAATTCGTGAAACAAAAAGATGAACGTAAAACAATACTACAATATTGGGAGAGCCAAGGACGTTTGAAAACTTTTGTTTGCAACATGATGGAAGAGTATGCGGTATTATGGTATTATTCGTAGGGTTCAGATAAAAATTGAACTGGGTCGATACCGAAGGCGAAACTATAATCGTTTTTACGCGGCATACCATAATTCGCACTACTACGGCTACCAATGATATTGCCCTAAATTTACTCCCATGATGCTCAGTAATTTGTACTGCTTTCCAATATCTCTTGTCGCTTCTATGACGTCATGCAAACATCCTATTGGTTACAAGCAAGCCACGTGATACTCGATACTCATTTTACATAGCATGCAGGCGGGAAGGTATGAGTGACTTAAAGCTATTAACTTTTTGATATCTATTTACTTTTGCAAAAATTAATAAAGCAAACCTTTTTAGCTGACTTGAATATCCATAGCTATTTCACCAGGAATGTATGGAGGGGCTGGAATGGCTAAGGGGGCTCTCGTTGTACCCTTGATGGTGGCAACATTTTTATTTTGAGAAGTGTAGCTTCTCCCCCTACGCCTGTTTAGCTGTCTACCGAAGGCGAAAAATGTCATGACTCGTTAAAAAGCCATGGCAGAAGTGACCTTTCAGATTTTTTAAAGTTAAATGTGCTGATTCGCCGCCGTTCGCGTTCATATTCGATTCTCTCAGCCTAGGCAGAGGACCTAGGGTAGAGGGTGGAGAATTATAGCCAACAAGTTTTTTGGCAGCCAATGAATGAATGAAAATAATTTATGTGGTAAATGCGATTTTTACGTCAGGCTATGACGTCACTATCGAAAATTAAGCCACGCCAGTTGTTTCCAAGATCATTTCACACCGATTAGGATTTGACCTTAGCCATTCCAACCCCTCCATACATCCCTGATTTCACTATATGGTCTGGGGAATGTTTTTTAAATTACAACCAAAGCAGAAACGGTTGATCGCCACAGCCAGTTAGCGTTAATTAAAAATGGACCGTTATGTAAGGACGTTTCAAAAACTATATTTTGAACCAGGAATACATAGATTTCTTTTTCTTGGAATCTTTAAGCACCCATACTCCATCTAATTGAAGATAATGGGAAGGGCTTAACATAGGGGCTTAAAACATCGTTAAACTGCTAGCTCCTCCTTCCTCACGTCTCATTGGTTATTCGAAAGTTATAATATGTTATTGATAACTTTGTTGTGGCGCGCAAAGATAGTAAGATACTTCGATATCACGATCTAAGTTCAAATACATTATATATGGCCTGTTAAAGATTCCAATTTGAAAAAATTCCTGCTTGAACTAATAGTGTTACTATTTCCAGGAGTAGAGATTGGGAAATGACATGTTACTGTAAGCGTGAAACGACTCGGTTGATAGATTCAACGGAAATGTCAATGCCATTCTACACGCACTGATAATACTACTAAATTCAAGCATGCTCATTAGTGATCAATTTGATGAAAAATAAGCTTGATAGTACCAGTCCCTACATATCGGATTGTACATTCCTTCAATGAGTCATTTTCCTATAAATCGATAAGGCTAAAGAACATCCAACTAAAATTAAATGCATGCGAAAAGAACGTGAACGAACGTCTGTGTTGACCCTGACCTATTTGTTAATGTAACGACGGATATGTATAAATACTAACGTATTATGGATTCCCAACTTCCCCAAAAAGCTGGCCACCAAAATACTATACACTCGCGGATGTGAGGTGGCTCCAAATTGAGTTGGAAGTACCTGGGTCACGTACGGAAAAGGAAATATACCTCTCCGGAGACTCCTAGTCCTGAGCTGTGACTTTGAGATTTAGCTCATGCGCAGAACGAAAAAAATATGAATTTCCCTCTCACCTGCAAAATTGTGTGAGAGGGGCTAAAAGTTTGAGTTTGTCTCTGCTGATCGGGCGCCTAAGCGAAGTGACATGTAAAAGGTAAGAGATGGGAGTCCATAATAAACTCGTCTTTATGCGTATCCATGATGTAATTATGCTCAGTCTTAATCAGGTGCAATTGATAGTATTCCAACTGTATTTATTTTTAAAGTGTGTATTGTATAGCTGTAAGATGGCACTTTTTGCTTAAGTCTTACTCATTTAGCGACATCTGTCATGATCTCACCAAAATTATGGATAAAAAATATGGAAAATACGGCTGCAAGGCAGTGCTATTACTGTATTACTCACTAGCTATCTAAGCTTTCTCTCTCTTTAGCACACAGGGAAAAATTGTACGAGAGAGCAAAAACTTGATAATCTTCAGAAATGGGATGTGAGAGTTGCCATTTTGCCACTTTGGAATACAGGTAGTCAACTTTAAAAAATTCTCCGAATGCCAAAAGGATAATGATATCACTTAGAAATAAAACCTCTCTGTTCGAAAGAGACGAATATATTTCTGTGCTGGCCATTTCCACGGGATTGAGATATTCAATATTCAATTTAGAAAAGACGCGATTAAATTTTTCATCGTGTATAGCCTGCAAAATATTGTACGCAATGATTAAATTACAAAACTATATTTCAATTTCGTAGGGACTGTTACCCTCCTCCCATTCTCAAAGAAGGGATACGGTATGTGAAATGAAGAGTTCATAGGTATCACGGGTTAAGGGGCTCTCCATTTAGCGGCCTTAAGAGAGATATCTACCCAAGATCAGGGAAGATGTCTTATGAGGGGAGATTCGGAGTCAGACAAAATAGTCCCCAGCTCATAAAAAGGTACTGTGCCGTTCCACGGTTACCATTATTACTGCTACCCTCACACGGAAAGAGCACGTATGTGCGCTCAAACCTCCTTGCTCTTGCCTCATGAGCTTGCTTACAATTTTGAATATTGCTCGTTTCCCACAAGGATCACATAACGTGCGCCTTTACCAACGCCTTGCGCGTCGAAGTTGCGCGCAATTGCCGCGGTATCTGGCTAGAGTTTTTACCACATCCTTTTAAGAAACGAGTCTCCCCTCGTATACATCCTCCTTGCCGAGACAGAGTAGTAGCTACTGTGCATCAGCGGTGCGCAATCTCGTCATCCACGAGAATTTAAATTTGGCAGGCGCGATTGGAAAACTATATTTCTTATAGGACCGTCTTGGAGCACACTAGCGCTAACTTTCAACTCTAACTTTACCGAGCTCGGAGACGTCTCCAATTCCCACACATTCTCCCTGCTCTATGGAAAGCGTGACCGCCTGGTAGTAGTATAGAGCCGCACTTCCTACCTCCGTAGGTGTAGAATGTAGAGTGTAGGTGTAGAATTTCAAGGTCACCCTCTGCCACGCCCACCTGGAAAACTCGCGCGCGCCCCCTGGCGGCAGCGCGCCCCCCTCGCGGGAAAACTCGCGCGCCCCCTCGCGGGAAAACATTGCGCGGGAATCTGGCAGTCCTGTCTACAACTGTCTCTGTGACGTCATTGGCGGGAAAATCTACAACTGTATCTATGACGTCATTGGCGGGAAAACACCGTGCGCCGCCTATTGGGAAACTCCTCCCTTCTACAACTGTATCTGTGACGTCATTTGAAGAATTGTATTTGTGACGTCATTGATAAGAGACGAGAATTTATTAAACGTACATTGCCAAGGGTTAATGTCTGTTGGAAGTTGCGCAATCCATTGTAATTTTTAGTTTGACTCAAAATTTCAACCTTTTTTCAAGGAGTTTATTTTGATTATGGTATTGTTTTAATGGTAATTAAAAGGTACACGTAAAAGCGTAATTAATATATAAGAAAATCATCTTAGACGTAATAGTAGAAAGCGTAATTAACCTCTGAAAATCAAAGTGTTACTGGTGTGTTAGCGTCTATTTGTAAGCCTTGGTTAAATTCTGCCTATAATAATCCAACAATTGTGACGTCATTCGAAGAGTTGTTGTATCGCGTAACGTATATTAAGGGGTGGCGGTAGTATAGACGAGAATGGAATCTTTAAACGTGCATTGCCAAGGCTTAAATCTTCTACAATTGTAACTGTGACGTCATTGATAAGAGATGATACGGGTGTAGAGTTATACTTACAAAAGGAACAAAGATTTGTCAGCCCAAATGGAATCAAATACCAGTACTTAGTTTCAAAATACAATCACAGAAAAGTAAGCGTGTGTAAATACTCACCTTTTAAATCTGGCATATTCAAAGCAATTCACGTCTAATTTTCTATTAGAATGGTACTAAAGCCAAGGTGGAGGCCGAGGCTACCCCGTTTACAGGTCAACACCAAATGCCAGGACTCGTCCTAACGTGTCTAAACCTAACCGCTTAGATCCATTAACGGCTGAAGAAAGTCGCAGAGACCCTTGTAAATCTTTGATAGATAAACTACAGTCAGTCAGAGTTGCGGGTGAAAACTATAGCCATAAAGTGCCGTACCCCAACAACTTATTACGTAAGATGGTGAGAAGAAATTCCCCCCACAGAATTTGTATAAGTCTTAGACGTCGATATGATGCCCAAATATAAGAGACGAGAATGGAATCTTTGAACGTGCATTGCCAAGGCTTAAATCTTCTACAATTGTAACTGTGACGTCATTGATAAGAGATGATACGGGTGTAGAGTTATACTTACAAAAGGAACAAAGATTTGTCAGCCCAAATGGAATCAAATACCAGTACTTAGTTTCAAAATACAATCACAGAAAAGTAAGCGTGTGTAAATACTCACCTTTTAAATCTGGCATATTCAAAGCAATTCACGTCTAATTTTCTATTAGAATGGTACTAAAGCCAAGGTGGAGGCCGAGGCTACCCCGTTTACAGGTCAACACCAAATGCCAGGACTCGTCCTAACGTGTCTAAACCTAACCGCTTAGATCCATTAACGGCTGAAGAAAGTCGCAGAGACCCTTGTAAATCTTTGATAGATAAACTACAGTCAGTCAGAGTTGCGGGTGAAAACTATAGCCATAAAGTGCCGTACCCCAACAACTTATTACGTAAGATGGTGAGAAGAAATTCCCCCCACAGAATTTGTATAAGTCTTAGACGTCGATATGATGCCCAAATATAAGAGACGAGAATGGAATCTTTAAACGTGCATTGCCAAGGCTTAAATCTTCTACAATTGTAACTGTGACGTCATTGATAAGAGATGATACGGGTGTAGAGTTATACTTACAAAAGGAACAAAGATTTGTCAGCCCAAATGGAATCAAATACCAGTACTTAGTTTCAAAATACAATCACAGAAAAGTAAGCGTGTGTAAATACTCACCTTTTAAATCTGGCATATTCAAAGCAATTCACGTCTAATTTTCTATTAGAATGGTACTAAAGCCAAGGTGGAGGCCGAGGCTACCCCGTTTACAGGCCAACACCAAACGCCAGGACTCGTCCTAACGTGTCTAAACCTAACCTACCTCCAAGTTATAACGTTATTACGTAAGGTGGCGAGAAGAAATTCCACCACAGAATTTGTATTAGTCTTAGACGTCGATATGATGCCCAACTATAACCTCCACGAAATGTTCCTGGAGTATGCCTGAGAAAATAGGCTCTTTCTCGAATCTCGAAAAGATGATAAAACTGTTTACGTTGTACCCGCATTCGAAATGAAAGAAATAGCCCAAATACCCAAGGATAAAACTGACAACGTTTGGAAATGATGGGCGCCCACCTCTTTTACATTGAGCTTTGTTGGAAATGTCAGAAACATATTGACTACGAAGCCTGGTATAGAGAACCAATGACTAATAAGTTAGCTGTCATTTTTGAAGTCTTGTGGAGAGATCCTTGGGAACCTTCTTCTTCAGCAGAAATTCAGCGCCTTATCATGATGAAAGGTTTAGACAATGACTTTAATTTAAAAGTCAAGTAAGACCAAGATACCACCGTGTGTAGAAAGAAGAAACCATCGATAACTAACCCATTGATTGATATCTTTGTAGGTTTGCGAATTACACGTTGTAAGATACTAATTTTCAGTTTTAAATAACGCTTTTTGTCATCCATTATGGCCTGAAAATGGCCAACTCATTCCATAAAGAAAAGGATACCGATCAAGAAAAGAGCCGTATCTTATTTCGACAGTTCAAAACTGAACTAAAGGAAAAATATCCAGACTCCTCCAGGAAGTGCTACTGATCTCGAAGCTTCCATTTACATGAAAAAAAGAAGTAATTTATCAGGTTAGTTTTAAAGAGTAAGTAAAAAGAAAATCAAATCTACCTTCCATTGTGTATAAAAACACTGGTCCCGGAAGCTTTGGAACAGATTTTGGCTGTTATGAAAAAACTGTCTCCATTGAGGAACTCTATTTAGATAATATAGGAGTTAAATGGTGTATATTCGTACAAGTTATTCTTATAATGACGTTATTTAATGTAAAGATTTGTATTTTAAAATAGGGATTTTGCTCATAAACTTGCATTGGTTTTGATAAGTAATCCAAATGTACCTTTTCATACTTTGGACCTATCAAATAACCTAAAAGAAGATAAAGGTAATATATTTACTAACGAAAAAAGAAATATCAAAGACAAATAACAACAATAGCTCTTCATTGTATTTCTTAATGAAATATCTCTTGTTTGTAAAGAAAAACAGAAAATAAATGTTACCAATAAACATTGTGGTGAACTTTTTATGAGGATATTATTTCTGCATTTTTCATAATAGCGCTGAACTGCCTATCTGTACGAGGTTGAATTCAGGGTTCGTACAAACCTGGGAAACTGGGAAAACTTTCAAAATTCAGTGTTTTTTCTTCTTGGCGGTCTAGTGTAAACATGTTTTACTGTGCTTTGGTGTGTTTTTTTGTAGTTTTGTTGTGGTATAGTGTAGTTTTAGAGTGTTTTATTGTACTTTATTGTGTTTTATTGTAGTTTTATTGTACCTTAGTGTATTTTTTGTGTTTTACTGTGTTTATTGTAGTTTTTTTTTTTTATTGTAGTTTTATTGTACTTTTAGTGTATTTATTGTGTTTTATTGTACCTTAGTGTATTTTATTATGGTATAGTGTAGTTTTAGAGAGTTTTATTGTACTTTATTGTACTTTTAGTGTGTTTTACTGTGTTTTGATTTGGTTTTATTGCGTTTTACTGTGTTATGGTGTGTTTTTATTGTAGTTTTAGTGTATTTCAGTGTATTTTGTTGTAATTTAAGTTATTTGTCATAAATTCACAAGTTTCTGTAAGACTCAATATCATATTGAACATAATAATACGTGGAACAAAGTATTTAGTTTATTATTAGTTTATTTAGTTTATTATTATTATTAGTTTATTTAGTTTATTATTATTATTTAGTTATTATTTATTATTATTTATTTAGTTCATTATTAGTTTATTATTATTAGTTTATTTAGTTTATTATTATATTATATATATTATGCATGTTGTTTTATAACATTAAAGTAAAACGAAATAAATTTCCTTACCTACATCCCCAATATAACTCCAAAATTATTATGATATTTTTCGTTTGAATCAACTAACCATTCCACGAACATCTGTCACGACAAAACGGAAACAGTAGGTGTACCATTTTTGAACGCTTTTCTCCCAATACCAGTTCAGTATAAATCTCTTACTAGAAAGTGTATTTTTATTGTCCTTTTCGTGTATTTTATTATGGTAT